>JAJGOT010000081.1:0-350000 GCA_022457155.1 Cladopsammia gracilis | reverse complement strand
AAAGCAGAAATTTAATTGTAGATGGTTTTTTGAAGCATCCGGCATCAGTCCCAAAGCAACAGATGTACTCATTATATAATTTTCTGAAATAATTTGGGATAGAGTTAACCGCGCCATTAAAAAATTCCAAAAAGAAACAACTTTAGGACAAGACCAAAAAAGGTGTTCAAGTTTATCTGGTTCTTTTTCACAAAAGGAACATTTTGGATCATTTTTTATTCCTATTTTATGTAGAAATTCATTAGTTGGTATTCGTCTATGTAAAAACTTGAATTGGAATTCAATAAGTCTCGTGCTTTTTGTGCATTTGGAGGCCAGTAGGTATGCCTCGCACCAGTTGATACATTTATCATCGTTTAAGTTGCAATCGCTTTTCCATTTCTGTTGACTTTGTGTAGGAAGAATGCTTTTTCTCTCTATAAGTTTATTATATACCAATGAGCTTGTTTTATTGGCTCGCATCAATCTTGTGGAAAAGCTTTCATATTCAGAGTTATTTATAGTACATTTATTTTTATGTGTATTCCAGAGGCATTTAAGAGCAGACAAGAGACCATAGTACTTTAAAGGGCATATGGTCAAACAGTATTTTTCTTGCAGGCCAGTTAAAGATAGGTAATTATTTAAGTCATCTTTCAGATGTTTCACTTGTATAATTCCTTTTTTATACCACTCTGGAAAGAAAAGAGGTCGATTATTAACTCTAATAAGTGAATTATGCCATAAGCTTTGGTCAAGAAATTGATTCTCAGAAATTATTTGGTTCTCAAAATTTATTTCCGTCCAAATTGTGAGAGCCTCTTTTATAAAACCGTTATGGATTTTGTAGATCTTATTGATGTCATTCATATTAAGGTTACCCGTGAGAAATATTGTGCCTCCAAATCTCTCTAAATCAAGATCAAAAAACAATTTCCATTTTCCTTGGTTATTTTTTTCTAAGTATTTTTTTATCCATATGGTTTTTAGAGACTTATTAAAAGACTCTACATCTATCATTTTTAGTCCGCCCTTTGAGTAATCATTAATAATGACTTTTCGTTTGATTTTATCTCCTTTTTCATTCCAGAGAAAAGAATAGAATAATTTGTTTACTTCTTTGACAGCTTTCACATTTGTGCGTAAAGGAGACAGCACATAAACGAGTTGAGAAGCTACTAAACTTTTTAGAACTGCTATTTTACCTATCATAGTAAGCCTGCGATATTTCCAGCAGCTTAAAATGTTCCGTACTTTATCTAGTTTGTCGTTATAATTTAGGGTTGCGGTAGCTTCCGCATCAACTGAGAGCCAAACTCCTAACGTTTTAACTTTGTGTTTTAGCCATTTAAGATTTCGCCCAGTGAGTAGTATTTCTTGATTTCCGCAATTTGCTCCTATCCAAAGAGCTTCTGTTTTTTTGTCATTGAGCCTCAGGCCGGAGGCCTCATAGAAACCATCTAAAAGTTGAAGTGAAGCCAATAGAGATTCTCTAGACCCGTCTAATATTAGCGTCGTGTCGTCTGCATACTGACTTAGCTTAATTTCTTTGTTCTTTACGCGGATGCCGTTAATATTTTTATTTTTACGAATTGCCTTGGCCAAAACCTCTGCTGATAAAATAAAAAGGTAAGGCGAGAGAGGGCAACCCTGTCTAACACCTCGTTGGATTTTAAAAAAATTGGTCGCCCATCCATTGTTTAAAATACAGCTTTCTGGGTGGTAATAAAAAAGGTTTACCCACCTAGTGATGCTGGTTCCGAAACCAAAATATTCTAAAGTTTTTCTAATAAAAGGCCATTCGATTGTATCAAATGCTTTTTCAAAATCTAAAAATAAGAGTAGTCCAGGTAAATTTTTTTCTTTGGCATAGCAAATAACACTGTCTATGAGTCGTATATTTTCTCCAATAAATCTATCTTTAATGAAGCCCGTCTGGTCATTATTAATAAGTTTAGGGATAAAAGTTTTTAAGCGGTTAGCAATCGATTTTGCCGCTATTTTATAATCGCAATTTAGTAGAGTTAAGGGTCTCCAGTTTTTAAGAAAATAGGGTTCTGTATCTTTCTTAGGTATAAGTTTGATAATTCCTCTTCTCTGGGTTACTGAAAGTTGTCCCTTTTCATAGGCATAATTTAAAGCATTGATTAGAGTGACCGATATATCTTTCCAAAAAACCTTATAAAATTCGGCAGGCAGCCCGTCAGTTCCAGGAGTTTTTTCAGCTTCCATGTTTTTTAGAGCCTCGAGGCACTCTTTTTCTGTAAGCACACCTTCACACGCATTCTGTTCATAATCATGGAGGACTGTATCATTTTCGTGTTCAAAGAAAATAGTTGTATCATAATCGTTCCTTGTTTTATGTTTAGATGTATAAAGGTTCTTATAAAATATTTCGCATTCAATTAAAATTTGTTTATCGGAGGTGACGGTTTCATTGTCATTTGTTTTAATTTGCCTTATTGTCCCCTGTTTAAAGTGTCGTTTTTCCAGGTTTAGAAAATATTTTGTGTTTTTCTCTCCTTCATTGTACCATTTTGTCCTGGATCTCAGTATTGCGCCTTTAGTGCGAAATTCAATGATTTTTTCCATTTCTGCCTTTTTCGTATTTAACTGATTTTCAAAAAGAAACAATTGCGGATCACAAATGTCCATTTTGTCGATTTTTTCTTCCAATTTAGCAATTGCTTGTTCTAGTTCAGTTATCTGTTGTTTCTGTTGTTTGTTTTTAATCTTGGAATAATAAATTGATTTCTCACGCACTTTTAGCTTTATCATTTCCCAAAGAAGTGAAGGGTTGACCAGTTCAGGATCATTATATTCCTCTCTAGTTTCTCGAATCGTTGTCTTAATTTGATTAACATAGTCCATTTCCAACAGAAGAGATGTGTTCAATTTCCAAAAACCCGGACCCCGTGGATTGGAATGCAGTAGTAAACCTAAAATAATCATGGAATGGTCAGTTTTATAACCAGGAGTAATGTCTGCGAGAGATGTGATGTTAACTGTACTTTGACTAACTAAGAAAAAATCTAGTCTACATTGTACCTTTGGATGACATTGGCGCCATGTATATCTTCTAATTTCAGGGTGTATAACTCTCCAGACATCCACTAAGTCAAATTTTTCTGAAAATTCCTGAATAATTTTAAGACAGTTTTGATGTGTTCTAGCGCGGCCGCCTTTCTTGTCCTTTTCTATATCAAGTACCATATTATAATCGCCTCCTATGATAATATCATCGCATTCAAAATCCGTGAGGTGTTCAAAAAAAACACTGAAAAAATCTGGGTTGTCTTCATTTGGAGCATAGATGTTAGCCAAGGTTAAGAGCTTTTCATCCGCTTTTATATCACAAATAATGAAACGTCCGGAAGGGTCTGTGTAAACTTTTTGAATTACCAAATTAAAGTTGTTGTTGAAAAGTATGCCTACCCCTGCCTTGCTGCTCATGTAGGTACTAAAAATAGTTCGATAGCCCCATTCTGCCGACCATTTGTGATTAGTATTGTCAGTTGAGTGAACTTCTTGCAGCATATAAATTGCATATTTTTTTGCTCGAAGCCAATTAAACACTTCTCTTCTTTTAATGTCATCTCTTAGTCCCCTGACATTTAACGATGCTATTGTCAAAGCCATAAATAATTTTGTTTAGTTTGTTGAATAATTCCCTCATGTGTCGGCGCCAAAACCCTGAAGCTGTTGCACAATATATCCATAAAGTACCACACACATTTACATAAACATAGATACATAAAACAAATAACATAAAAATTACCTCGAGTTGAGCGATGACTGCTTTCCGTTGGATGTTTTGTTTAGAGCACTCCGAAAAAGTGGTCGGCAGTGGTTATAATATAATATACAATTTATAACTCAAAAATAGTGTTGCATTAAAGAAGTACAATGCCACAAAGGTATAGAAATATGCAATATTCGCTTTGCTTGAACAAGAAAAGACAAAATTTAGGAAAATTACATCAACGCTGAAAATCAAAGAAAATTAATCAATTGGCGTGTCAGGGGCGATATATTTACCATTTACATATAAATTATCCGGATGGGCTTTATTGAAGTACGCAGAGTATCCCTTACTTTTTGCGTCTTTGAATTTGTTCATTTGATTTTTTCTTGCTTCGTATAAAGGCTTTGGAATGTCGTCAGATACGTAGAAATCTTTTCCTTTTAACTTCTTGCGGGCTTTGTCCATGACCAGTTCTTTGTCAGAATACCTGAGGAATCTTGCAATTATTGGGCGAGTTCTCCTTGGATTTGGTTTTCCCAAACGGTGAATTCGTTGGAATTCAATTTTTTCTTGAGGGTTCTCGATGTCAAGATGCTCTTCCATAAAGGTATACATAACTTTCCTCGTATCCTCAAGCAATTGCTGGGAATCGTCCGTATTTTCCATTTCCTCTATACCATGAAATATCGCATTTTCCCTCCTGGAATATGTTTCTAAATAAAGAATTTGTTTCCTGAGATCGTTTAGTTCCTTTTCCGCACCCTTTGTGTCACGTTTTAAGTTGCTGATGTCTTCGTCATTAAAACTTACGCTCTCTTCAAGTTCTTTAACAACGTTATCCAGTTTCCCGGTCTTGGTTTTTAAATTCTCAACGTCCTCTTCTAGACAAATTAGCGACTGTTGAATACTGGAAAGCGTCGTGAACACCTCGTTAATTCTAGCTTCAATGACGTCGAGTTTGTTCAGCTTATGCATTATTACTTCCAATTTGCTACCCAAACTTTCCGCCATTTCCAGCGCCTCGAAGGCCTCGTCGGAATCGCTTTGTAATTCTTTTACCTCTTCTTTACTTTTCTTCTCGTCTGGCGATTCTTTGGTTGTCTTCGTACTTGGAGACCTATCTTTTCTCTTTGTGGACATTGAAATCATCCAAAAAACTTCAAAATCGTCGACCTCAGTCGGAGCTCCGTTAGACACGTCTACTTCTTATCCATGCTCCTCCACCGCTATCTTGTTTCCCTATCCTTTAGGATATTCTGATTCTTTTTGCTAGTTGCTGTCCTGAGGATAAGTTGTAGTCACTGGGAAGTATTAACATACAATAATGTAGAATTTTGAGTATTTATAATAAGTGTTTACCTTAGCTTCAGTGGATCCTGTTTCCCCTTTGATTTCTTTGGAGTACCCAACTTTCCCTTTGAATTATTTGGCGACTGTCTTTCTTTATACACTGTGGATTTTGGCTTTGATTCTTTACTGTTATAAAGAATCTTCAGTTCTTTCATTAGAGCTGCCTCATTGCTGTGATCATCATCTTCTTCTTCAGATTCATTTCCTGATCTGTAAAATCAATGATTTTGCGGACATACATGTAATCAAAGAGTAATAGAGACTCAATCACACACAAAACAAATTGTGGCCTATTAATTTAATGCTCATTGCTGCATTTATTACTCATTGATTATTCACTAACATGACTGATGACTTGTTGAAACAAACATAACTAAGAGCATTGCATGACAAATTAATGATATTCATTCATGACTTCTAAAACTGATTAAAAATTCATGACGGGGACACAAAGGAAATCACTACCATGAAGGAGGTTTGGATACACGATCTTAATAAGCATAGATTTTGGCGATTTTATTCCTTCATTTTCTCCGCACTTAATGGTGAGTTTGAGAACCTATATCAAACACTCAAAAGAGTGTTTCATAAAGTATCCAAACACCTCAAAGTGGGTTGAAATATACTGGGCTGCACCTCATTTTTCAACCCAGCTTCTCGGTGTTTGAATATCCTGATGAAACACTCTTTCTCGTGTTTGATATATTAGTACATCAAGCATACGTCACTAAATAATAATAGTTTCTAAATTTCACAAGGTGAGTTCAAATTAATGTGATTGATAATTGACATTCATGTTGATGTAGCCCTAACATCAACTAATTTGACAATTGGCACTTAAAATCCATGATGTACTTCATGTAGTACAATGCTTAAGTTTAACCTTTCAAGGAAACCTTCTTAGCAACCTAAAACCTTATCTTATATGAAGTATATAGTGGAATCAGGTTACAGCTTAGTGTCCCATTTCCCGGGGTAGACACAATAACTATTAATTATTCAGCAATGCCAATGAAAAGGAGCTGTGTGTAACTGCATTCACCACAGAACATAATACACTGCAAGCAGTCACTTTAGATACAAAAATGAGATTTCATTTTTAAATACAATGTAACTACACCTACAGTACCTTCTGGGTTCTTTCCAAAGTAAGTCTTCATTATCAACAACAGCAGGAAAAGGCACCCATGGATCAAGAAACCCAGCTTCATATTTTCTTGCACTATTTGTATCTGCATCTATAAAAACATGACAAAACTTAACTCCTCTTCTAGTTTAAAAATGTTTGTTAACCCTTTAAGCCCCAATGGTGATCAGTATCAAATTTCTCCTTGTACATGCACTGGTGTTACACTTGAACTGCACTGCTCTTAGCCAATCAGAATCAAGTAATTTTTTCATGTATATTATTAATGCATATTTTACACTGTAAGTATAGCAGTTGATAAGAATTACCCCACCCCAGATTAATTTTTCCAATACATTTTTTACATCACCTTTAACAATTTCTCCTAATTTGTGTTATAAGATATGTACATGTATAAGGACCAGAAAGGAGAATTTGCGTTTTGATTTTGGCAATTGAAAAAGTTGAATGGCTGTGCAGCCAATCCAAGTGTACGATATAATAAATTATGGCCAACATCAGTTTACCTTGCAAATTAGCTTGTGATTCTGTAAGACTGAGAAATACTTCACTATGTGCAAGTTGTCCAGCTGGTTTAGACACTGATTTGGATCTGAATTCACTGATCAAACTGTGTGGAATTTCTTCCCTTCTCACATTTTTCATGGTAGTCTTGTCATTCCACAGAAGTAACTTTTCAAATGTCACAAGAAAATCAGAGGAGATGACACTGATAACTGCACAGATGGACGTCAAGGGCTGAAGAACTCCACTCACTGGTAAACCACTTTCGCACTCAATGAAATCAAGAACCTGTGGGATAAACATGGCAGCATTACAAACTCACATTGCAATATTTTCTTCTTATTCATACAGTACATGTATTAAAGAATATTACATCCTGACTCCGATTAAAATGCTGAATCCTGGTTCTTTTTATTGTAAGATTGAGACTTTCACAAGCAAAACTGTTGAATACAGCTCTCTTGCTTTTCCTAGCCCTATTTATTTCATTTCCAAGAATCTCAAGACATTTTGGTGAAGTTCCTTAACTTGAAACTACACTAACAGTACCCAGCCCTCTCAAAATACACAAGCAGCAAGTGATTTTGCCACCAACAGCTGATTATTTGATGTTTAGTTCACACTTGTTTCTCCAGGACCCCTTTGCACTTGGTTCTTTCTGTCTACATATACTACTCTGTTTCTGTTAAACATTTTCAGAGGGTTGTATGAGTAACTTTCCTTATTCACAAAATTTAATGAAAAGTGTAAGTGTTATAGTGCAGGTACATGTAGGCACTCTTTCATGGCTTCAATGACTCCCAGACTTCCTAGGCTATCAGTTCTTGTTATACATGTATGAAAATGACAGGTACTTTTTAACTAAACCGGCATACCCACCAGAAACAATCAACCCAATTTATACTTCAAACAACAGGAAATGTTGTTGTCGTTTTTCTTAGCCTAGAAAATAAATACTTTACTTTGTGACTGGTTCAAAAAACAAGACGCACTTTAGTGACCAATGAAAATTAAAACCAAAACCACCCCTGCCTTACTCATGGACATAATGTGCTTTCCCAAGGATGATTGAAATGGGCTGCATTATAGTATTTGGGTAGAGTTCTGATTTGTTCACTGGATTGCCATCACTCACTGTTGATTTTTCCTGTTTTGTGAAAAATGTTTTTTAAGATTTTGACACTTTACATACCAAAACTTTGTTGTCTTTTGCCAGGGAGAGTAAGAGCTCCTGGAACCACTCAGAAAGATACTTCTTGGAACATGACGCAGAGTCTGTGGAATCATCTGCATATGTACGGTCCACGCCAATACATGTGTATGCTTTCATGGGATGTAACCATGTTGGACAGACACAGCTGTGACTTATCGCTCCTCTGATCCACAGAACAGTTGGACTACCACATGTTTCATCAGCATCACTGACAGTTTGACAGCTGTCTTTCGGGTTTTGCTTTCTTGCTGTGGGCTGGAACATGGAGTTAAGTTGGACAGAACAGTGGACTTTATCATTAACACCTGCACACACAAGAAGAAAAACACTCAATTAGGATTTTAAAAGATAAACAAAAATATGTATTTTGGGTTCACAATAACTATTTTATCCACCATTTCACCAACAGGTCTCTTCTGGCTTGTCATAGAACTTATCGTACAACTGTAACACTTCACTAAAGTGACACCCTGTACAGCTGTGATACATAGATAATTTTATGTTGTGGTTCAAATTTTTATTGTCATTTCCCTTTGTCTTAGGTTATGGCAATGAATCTGACACAAAGAGAAATAAAAATTAAACTAGTTTAAAAATTTTCAAACCAAAGAAAAATTTGAACAACAACAGCTACATGTACATGTATTTTGCTTCTACTTCACTACATAATAAAAATGTAGAACCTTGGACTTACATGTAGATTAAGACTTCCCAGCAATACTTGCAACTGATTCTATGAAATCTGGCTAAAATTACTGGAAATTCCAACACTAATTCACATTTAAACCAAATTGTTGTACAGTTGAATCCTACCAGGTTACAACCACTGCCCCCCCCCCCCAAAAAAAAAAAGACCTTTCAGGGGTTTGAAATTTGTTAGATCTGGGTACAAGAATACACATGCATGCACACTGCGAGAAAATTTTGAGCCCATGATACTTAAGATTTGGTGTGATCAGTGCTGTTCTGCAAGCAAAAGTGAAACAAATTTGGGTTTTATTATTTGTTGCTGTTTTACATAAGTGTTTGCCCTCCAGTAACATACATAACACCTGCAAGGCAAAGCAACTTTATCGACAAACAGCCCTAGAATCCGCTTTGATCCACAGTGTACGGGACTATAACTGTTAGGATTCACCCGTATTTTGACCGGCACAAGTATAGGCTACGCATAGCCTCTTGTTTAGGATGAAAGAAGTTAGCAAGGACTTTTTTGGGGTCTATTTTTATGCAGAGAGAAAAGGGACTTCTGGGGGGGGGATACCTTATGGGCCATTTAACATTTTGCAGGTTTAACAATTTGACCTCATTCACACTTGCCATCACTTTTATACAGTAGCTGAGTCCCCCCCCCTCCCCCCCTCACCATTAACCATCCCACCAATAACATCACCTACATGACCGTGTTAACTGGGTTCGCTATATACTTTGTTGGCTTACATTGTTTACCTTATGAGATTATATTTAATTTTGTCCAATAAACTGTTAATTATAAATATGTTATTGATCACGCTCTCATCATGTATGAAAAACACAGAGAGGAATAACCAACTCAACCTTGTGAAAGAAACAAGGAATCAGAGAATTAACTCTGTGTGTAAATTATAGTGCTCAGGTAAACCCATAAATTTCCCTGTACTGAGCGTTAGCCCTAGTAAGGAAATGAGGGACCACACGAGGGAAAGAAAAAATCTTTGACCTCGGTGGGATTCGAACCCACGACCTCCGGATTAGATCTTCCATCGCTCTACCGCTTGAGCCACGAGGCCGTACGGGAGCAGATCGTGGGTAATATAAAGGTGGTAATTCGTGGCAATGAGAATGTGAAGGGTACAAAATAAATGTTGAGCCACGTAGCACTGGTGATACAAACAAGGAATCAGATAATTAACTCTGTGTTTTTATGTGTTTACCTGAGCACTATAATTTACACACAGAGTTAATTCTCTGATTCCTTGTTTGTATCACCAGTACTATGTGGCTCAACATTTACTTGTGAAAGAAACTCTACTCCAAAATTACCTGAAGAACACAGTAACCCTGGAGTCCCAGTACAACCCAGCTTTTTATCAAACGGATGTTGAGTAATGTTAACAATATTCGATAACTTTGATGTCTTTCCAGCCAAGTAAAAATCCATCACAGTTTTCACAGGAAGTAAGGGTCCATCAATAGAAGAGATCTTGATTTCTTTACTAACTGAAAGGTTTGGATAGATTGAGTCATCACTAATTGTGGAAAGACTTCCACTGTAGATCATTGCTGAAAGAGGTATTAGGCAACCTCCAAGCTGCTCCACGAAAGACTCCAATAATGATTTCAAGGTAGTGTTCTAGAAATAAAAATAATGAAAATAGGAAAACAATTTAATTATGCAAATAAACAAGCTAACATTAACAATGATAATATTGGTTTCTCATTTTATCTCTCCCCCCCCCCCCCCCCCCCCCCCCCACACACATCACAGCACACTTAGTCCAAGGGTCTAACGCAGGGTTAGAAACTTAATTGTGACCCTGGTGAAAATACTCACAGGATCTTCAGGGATCTTTGAAGATCTTCAAAGATTCTTCATCTGCAATTTCTTGTAGAATTTTTTACAAAGATCCTCAAGGAATTGATGAAGATCTTGAAAGGATCCTAGCAAAATACATGTATCACCATTTCGGCGAGTGACTGGAACTGCAACAAAAAAAATGTACAACTTCTACTCGCCCAAGATTTGACGCTCGCCTGGGCGAATTCCTACTATAAACGTTGTGGGATTGTGACATCCTGTATAGAAACAACTTGCCCTTTCATGTCCAAGAAGACTGTGTACATGAGGTTTCAGCATGCAAAACAGTCCAAGGGCCTCTTCATAAGAGCCCGGTTTAATACAGAGATTTCACCTCACCGACACATACTTCCTTTGTAAAATTTGTAATGTGTTCATATGAGAAGGCAGGCTGGCCTGGTTTAGTTTAGTTTATAAATTTGAGTCTGTCACTAAAACAAAACAATAGAAAAATAACAAAAAAAGGGAAAATTAAAATAAATACACAGCATAAAAGTTTCACATGAGATGGTAACAGGACAAAGTCCCAATTGATAACTGCCCCTTAGGTTAAGATCTCTGGTTCCAGAGATTTTGGTTTTTCCAACCACCAGGCTGTTTATTTTCCCATATGAAACCGGGATGAAAAATTTCAAATACACATGTGTTTCTGTTGAAGTAGACCAAGATTAGCGTCATTTAGACTTTTTTGATTAAAAATGATTTTTCTGTGCTGAATAAGTGAAGATATAAGAATTTTAGAATTACAGCAAAGAAAATCATGAGTTTATATTTTGGTGCACACTATCACATACACAACTTCATCCTGGTAAAAAGTACATGTAACCAGGCTGAAACTATCCATATGAACACAAAAAAATATAAAGAGGCCCTGAGTTGGGCCTACAATGTAAAGGCTGGTTCTCATATGATCATCCCGGTCGCACTGGTCGTCAGAGTCATTTCAAAAGTTTTTTTGCAAACGACTCAGACGATCGGGACGACTCAAGCGATTTGGGTTCTCATATGATCATCCCGGTCGTCCCAAATGTCAATAGCACGGTGGTAAACTGAGTCCAACAACATGGTTTGGGCGCGAGAATCGTAAAAAAAATGGCGGCTGTTAAAGCAGAGTTTTAAAACTCCGAAGTTGTCGCCATTTTGGAACTGGTAGAACTATGAATATAGGGAAATAATAGTGCATTCTGGGATAGATTTGGGTCGCTTCGATCGCCTCAGTCATCGCGGTCGCCTGAGAGTAGTTCTAATATGATCGTCCCCGATTTTTCACGATCGTCCCAAGTCATCTCAGAAGTGTTCACATATAATCATCCTGGTCGTCCGTGCACTGTTTGAAATGACTCAGACGACCAGGATGATTATATGAGAGCCAGCCTTAACCAAATAATAGACAAAAATAATTATTAACCTATTGTTTGCACACTTCGTACCTTCTCACATTGGTGATTCCCAATGTTTACCCACTGCAAACAGATGTGCCTTTCTTTAAATTCCTTGTACAACACTGAAGGCATTAGAATATTCTTCAAACTTTCCAAAGTTGTTAAAGACGATGGAATTTCGCCAGTAAAGCATGAGATTGAAGCATCATCGCAAGGACAGCCACTCAACAAAAACATCACATTTTGTGTCTTTGTTCTGTTGCCATGAAGCGAGTTCACATTTCCTCGAGTTTTTCTTACAGGCGAACTGATGTCGAGTCTATCCCACTGAAAATCGTGAACTGTATTTGTAAAAGCACAAGATATGCATTTAGCCCCAGCTGGCGGTTTAGTAATTCTTGGAAATTCGTCCCCGTCTTGAGCATTTTGTGCAACGACGCTTCCTTGCAAATGTTGTGCAAAAGATTCGGTCAACTTTTTAGACACCAGATTTTCAAATTCTTCAAAGACATTAACTGAGAATTCTTTGAATTCATGTCGCTCAAATTGATGCAACAGCGACCTTGAACTGAAGAATTTGTATCCCCATCGAAGATTTGATCGCTTTCCTTTCCCGTAATTGCTGAAATAAGTGAGAACTTTCAAGACGCACAATCGAATGGCGTTCGCTGCTTCTTCGGCCGAAAAATTGGATCCCCAAAACGAAGGATTCGAATCGATGAGAAATACAATTTGCCGACATCTATCTTGAGAAGCCTTGTCTGTCATAATTCTGTCTCAAATGAATGCAGACTTTCGTTTAAAAGCATTGAGATTAATGTAAATTTGATAGTAAAAATCCTGGTAAAACTCCAAAGCTGAAAGTTTTCACTGATGAATTCATTAATGCAACGGGGGTTGTGAATAGGAAATTTCCCGCCATTAGGTCACATGATCAATGTTTATGTGCTCACGGAACAGGACACCCAGGGAACATCGTTCCGGTCGAAAACCAGAGCTTTTGTAACTAAACAATTATTATTAGTTTTTTTTTATCTGCCCGATTGCTTTCTTTATCTGCCCTTTCATGGCATAGTGACCACAAAGCTAGGAATGTTACCGCAAAGTTAGGAAAAAAGTTCATACAAGAGCCGAAATTGGAAATGACCTTCCGCTCGAAAGTGAAAGTAATTCGCGTTTTCAACAACAACAGCTTTATTTGAATATCATTTTAAGTACAATTATTACTACAGTGACAGGAGATTTTAACAAGCTCTACTGAGCTTTTTAAAGAATATCCCCAGTCATTATTTGATGATATCAAGAGAAAATGATTGATTAGCTGTTTTGCTGCAGGAATTTTTTTTTTGCTAGAAAACGAAGCTTCAAGTCGGGCTTGCGAGTTGGCTTGCAGGATCACTTTTTTCCAAAATCCCCACCCCCCACCCCCACTCTGAAGAAAAATGGTTGGTTTCTTAGAAAAGTCATATTTCAACTGTCTACATTCGGAATTCGATATATGGTGGCATATTTCCTCGGTAAACAATCTTTACGGACCTGTCATGTGGTTCACACAGAAGGGAGATCAAGAGAGGAAGAAATTTATACAAATTTTTGTCCCCAACGGTCATGAACAGTCCAATCCATAGATACCTTTGAAGGGAGGTTCTTTTGAATTATATTTAAAATACATTTGAAAGTGAAAGGCCGATTAACGGTAATTCTCATTTGCATCTGGAACGAACTGTAACGAGTCTTGAAACGGCTCCGAAACCGAAACAGGGCGTGACGGACATGAAAGGTCATGACTCTTTGTTAAGCCAAATCACATGATTATAGATATAAACAAGCCAAAACTCTGAGCGGAAGCTGTTGAACGTTCAATACCGCGATGGCGTTCACAACAAGGTTATACCTTGCTTCATTACTACCTTGTGTTTTTTACTCTGGTCTTGTATTCGCCCAGAATAATGTATCGTCCCCTAAATATCCTACTGGCGACCCACGAAACTGCCCTCTTACTGAAGGAGTTAATCGCTTCGAGGTTCTACCAGGCGGTGGCTGGGATAATCTAAGGAATCTGCATATGGGAGTAGTTTCTGTGACAAATTATTCGCAGTGCAAAACCTCTGATGATGGCAAGTATTTAATACCGGATAATGTGTTCCTTTATCCTGTGAAGAAAAGTAAAGTGGAAACGTTCGCTGAACTGTACGATCACTGGAATAATTACTCTTCAACGACCACAAAATCGGTCAACGCTGAAGCTTCAGGGACTTTCAGTTTTGGTAGCTTAAGTGGTTCATTTTCGTCTGAGTTCGAATCAGTAAAAAAGCATCAAGTAGAAGACAAAGCTGTCACAACTCGAGTTCAAATGCGTCATGTGTTTTACACAGTGAAACTTCAACCTGACAGCACTCTGCAGCCCGCGTTCAAATCGCGTCTACTTGAGATCGCGTCTCACCTGCAACATAACAACACCGCGTACGCGAACTTTTTAGCGCAGATATTGGTCCGCGACTTCGGAACGCACTACATCACAAGCGTCAATGCTGGTGCGGTTCTTTCTAAAGTGGATCACTTAACCAAAAAATTCGTTGCTGATTTTACAGAAGACAAGAGCAAAATCACTGCGTCTGCGAGTGCTTCCTTTTTTGGAGCTTTTGGAGCTAAGGCGAGCTACAGTCAGTCAAGCGATAAACAAGATTTGGACCAATACACTAAGAACACTGTTTACTCAACCGTGTACACGTTTGGTGGGCCGCCTTTCAGGGTTAACTTCACCATAAACCAGTGGGAAGACCAACTACTAGACGAGCTTGTTGCAGTTGACCGGTCAGGTGACCCATTACATTACGCCATAACACCCGGAAGCTTGCCCGAGATGGCAGAGGAATTAACCTTTCAATTGGCTAACGTGGTTGAAAACGCTATAAAACAATATTATGAGCACAACACTATCAAAGGATGCACGAAAATGGACTCGCCAAACTTCAGTTTCCAAGCCAATCTCGACGATGGATCTTGTGAAAGTCCAACAAACAATTACACTTTCGGGGGAGTATATCAAACGTGCTCGTCCGAAGGGTCTCCATCGGGTGATCCGTGCGGGCCACTACTTCAAAAGAACCCCCTTACATCCGATTACAAATGCAGTGATGAGTATGAACCTGTTTTGGTTCATCAGGGTCGCACTCCCCAAAGCTGCCACAGAGATTGTCACCGTTGCTGGCTTTTCTGTAAATGCTGCAATACAAACTGTGGATATGCTACCTACTCCACCTACTGGTGTGTTGCTAAGGGAAACGTGCCTGCTAATACCGGTTATCTCTTCGGGGGACTCTACAGCAAGGTGTTAAAGAATCCGGTCACACAAGACCTCAGCTGTCCGCTGAAGTTTTACCCTCTGCGCTTCGGAGCCACGATGCAGGTGTGCGTGAGTGATGATTATGAGCTTGGTTTCCAGCAGTCAGTCCCGTTTGGTGGGTTTTTCAGTTGCAGTGCAGGAAACCCTCTCGGTGTAAAAAAATCTGCAGACAGTGGATCACAAGGTAATCAGTCATGTCATACCGTAAAATGCCGGAAATAAATCCCCGCTTATAGGCCCATCTACTTGTAAACAAAAATATATATTTAAAGACCAATAAGTGGAAAACGTATTTTGATATTAAATGCTGTATTTAGTTTCTTCTCATTCCCGTGAAACAAAATTTTCTCGAATTTCTGGAACATTTCTCAGTTGTCATGTTCATCAGGGTCTCTTAACCCTCGGACTTACACGCAAACTTATACCCCCACCGTGGTACAAGGGGTCGTTGGGTTTTTGCGATGTTGCAATATTTCGGAAATATTTTACATCTAAGGGAGGAGCCATTATTTTTTTGACGAGGGGGGTTGGAAAATTTTCGCATGCAAACATTTTTTATATGCGGCACCTGCTGCACCTGCTGCAAACAATTTATTTTGTGTCTCCGTCCAACTGCTATACTTCCAGCAAACAATTTTTTTCTTTATTTTTTGCTTGCATACAATTTATTTCAGTGTTTATAGCGTCTGCAAACAATTTATTTCAAAATTCCCCCCCCCCCCCCCCGTCAAAAAACTTATGGTCCGTCCCTAATAGAGTGTTTTCACTGACGTCATATCAAAATTCAGAAGCAGTTTTCGATTCTAAAATGTTTATAGAATTGTAGAGAGTTTAAAACTACACATCTGGGCCAAATTTTGAAGCGCAAGAGCATTTCATTCAAAAGTTATAGGCGAATGAGTATAGATATTTTTAGTAAGAAATGTATGGAGCGGCCATCTTGGTGTCCCACTTAGGGACACCAACATGGCGGCCAAAAATTCAAAGTCTTAATAACACCAAAAATCTCATCACAAAATATTGTATTCACTATAAGAGGCATGAAATCGGCTTATAAGCATCTATAATTCAAAAATAACTTTCAACTAGTTCAATTTTGTTTATTTTCACGGCTTATCTGAAATAGCGTGACGAATTGCGTGACACGTTTACAACCTTTATAAATCGAAAACGAAACATCGTTAAAACCTGAAACTTTTTGTGAAAGATTATAACACTGGTATCCATATACCATGAAACACCTTTAGAAACACCTTTGTAGGATGTATACTTTAGATTTTTGAATTTTTATGACGTCATGTGCAACACTCTATAGATAGCCCGCGATGTGCTCTGTACAAGATAAGGTAAATATTATGGGTTGTGGCGCTACTGGGGGTCCGTGACGTCATCCAAAATGGCCGCCAAGATGGCCGCCATCTTGGATTTTACTAAAAATTCCAAATTTTTGGGAAAATGTGAAATTGCAAATATTGTTTGCTAGAGTTGCAAAATAACATACAATTAAACATTTTGATGCTTTTGGTAGCATTTTATATGTTTTTTCACTGAAAAAGGTTAAAAAAACACGCATTTTTATTCAAAAATGGCTTGACCACATGTTCCTTATGACGCCATATCGCGTTACCATAGCAACCGGTTGTCGCCAAAGTTTACCAAAATGTATCTCAAGGATAAACGAACAGCTACTGAAAACGGCATGTGCTAATCTTAAATGGTCTTGAAAATATAGAAAATATGGGAGAAAAACCTTAAAGGGGGATTGGCAACCCCCCCCCCCCAACCCCCTCCTGTACGACCGAGTGTTAAATAATTTGATGTCGCGAAAATTTCCTGTAACATGATATTGTAGATATTCATCAGTCTTGCAAACAAAAAGGTCATTAAACCGTTACTGACAAGAGGAAGCCACAAAAAATGAGTGCAATTCATTAAGGTACGAGAAATATAAGAAGTGTAAATACAATCGGAAAAGTAAACTGCACATGTTGATCAAAATTTGAATAAAAAGTTGCCGAAAGAAACAACTGTCAATGAGCTGTGTTTAGATCAAAACGTTATGTGAATTATACTTAACTGTCACTATTTTACAGGTCATTCAAATTTGGAAATGTTTGTCAGTCAATCCGGTCCGCCTGGTTGGCCGAAATCCTGTCCAACCGGTTACTCTCAACACCTTGGCGCTATCGAACAGGATTGCGAGATAAACTTCTGTGTCAAGTCCAATGTATTCAACAGTCAGGGATTGCCAATTATCAGGAGACCTCCTTATTTGGGTGCACCTAAAATTCTCAATTACTCTGTACCCATGCTACTGATCAACGAAGATACCGGTCAAATTTGGTTCAAACGGCCTGGAAACAATCACAAGTGGTTGCTCGCTACAAAAAGGTAAGGTGCCACGTAGTAATAATGGCTATGTATCCTCAGGGTCTCTTTTCTTCACCGACGAAAAGAAGAAGGACCCTGGGGACGGGTTTGCGCGGAAAGCTGAACTAACAACGAAACGTGGAAGTACGAGGGCTGTTGCGAGCGTGCGCCCGTTGCGCGGCTTCTGTGTGCACTTAAGCAGTTTAAAGGCATCTTAAACTTTCGAAAATTTATGGTGACTCTAAAACCTTTCCCACAACAGTTTTAAACTTTGCAAAAAGTTGTCTTAACATGCTAACTACAATTCGATAATGGGGGTCACCAAGCACTAAAAGGTAATATAAAGGTGTCTTTAACAGATTATACCGTTATTATGGTAACCTATCTTGTCATGACTATGACTGGGCATTTGTTTGATACCATTATTGTTACATCAATGGATAAAGAGTGGTGAAGAGTGGTAGTATCGATACATCAATGGAAATTACTAGACACTGTTGTGAGCCACCCTAAATCGTTTCTCTCTTTGATTAGCTCTGTTGCAGAGTACGCAGCAAAGACCAACAGAGATGGACCCGCCATAATAGGTACTATCAAACCCGCCATGGAAGATCTAAACGTCCCTGCCACGCATGACAAACAGAACTCCCAGAGTTCTAGCCATACCATGGGCGCTGGGACAGCGGCTGGCATCACATTTGGCGTCACGGCATTGGCTGGATTGTTGATTGCCGTCATGGTGATTGGCTGGCGTCGTCACAAGAGCGTAAAGAGGGACAGCAGTGACTTGACAGAGCCGCTGAACTCTCCTGGGGGCTATGGGGCTGTACAGGACGGAGGCAACCCCAGAGTTTGATTATTGTCGTGAAAAATTTATTTTATTGGCTTTCTTTGCATATCTAAAAATCACGTTTCGTTGGATCGTACATCCAGACAGTCAGGGGCGTAGCCAGCTTTTCGAAGAGTTGTAGGCCTGACCATCCGGCCCTCAAGGGCCGCTTCTAGGGGGTCCGGGGGCATGCCCCCCCCCCCCGGGAAATTTTTCGATATTGGCCCTTGAAAATGCTTTATCCTTCACTTTCGGGTGATGTTATGTGTATCTTGCAAGAAACTGGCAATCGTACGCCGCTTTTTTGAGGCCATATTTGAGTCCATATGACCGCTGACTTGTACATGGTAAGTAACCGCTGTACGATTGGTGGCCGGGCTGCGGGCACCCAAGTATTGGCTTGCTTGATCGTAAATATTATTATTTATGCTAAGAATTTTACG
This sequence comes from Cladopsammia gracilis, assembly GCA_022457155.1. Lineage (NCBI taxonomy): Eukaryota > Metazoa > Cnidaria > Anthozoa > Scleractinia > Dendrophylliidae > Cladopsammia > Cladopsammia gracilis. Next base: position 331,135 of record JAJGOT010000081.1, on the reverse strand, counting down.
CTAGATCGTTTTCTTGAAATTTAAAAATACTTCACCAAATTAAATTGATTTGAATTTTTCATTTCCAATTCTTAAAAATGTAACGCAAGTGGGCTGAAAAATTTGTAGGCCCTGGCCTACGAGCCCATAGGCTGGCTACGCCACTGACACCGACACTGACAGTACATTTTGATTGTGATATGTGATCGTGTTGTGACTTTGATTGACCGTTAGCACCTGTGGTTTCTTTTGCGGTACATACATACTGCAGGATAGGATGACCCGTCCTTGGGGCAGAGTTAATTCGAGATCAGTGTATGGATGAGGGATAATACGAACCGAATAAATCGATTGGAAATCTAGCAAGTACCGTATTTCTTTTACGACAATTATACCGAGTCGGGTTCTTTAGTGTCTTTTGCATGTCCCGATTAGAACATTTCTAGACACTCGATCTACAAACCTGGCCAATTGGTTTTGGGACACTTAAGTTTTTTCAGACATTTTTGGTGCCGGGATAATTTGAAAATCGCCGATAATTAGTGTCACTAAAATCTTGCTTTTAATAGAAAGTTCGTCTCCCCTCCCCCTCCCATCCCAGCCCCTATATACAACGTTGAAGTCCATAAATTGCACTAAACGTAGAATAATCCATGTCTTACTCTTGGATATCAACATTTTTTAAAGGCGATGGGAGGTCATGTAAAAGTCATGATTTATCAAAAAATTTGCCTAGTTTCCTAGACCAGTTGGCCAGGATTGTAGTTTTACGTGTACCAATCAAATGCAGTTATTGGCCTGTCTAGGTGTTTAGTTCATTGAAGCAGTTCATGTCGCATCTTTATTTTATTTTATTATTTTTTTTTTTGCAGTTAAAACCTATTTTTCAAAACACGGTACTTCACAAGTAATCATGACAGTGTGATGATAGCTGTACAAAAAAGCTTATCATGGCTCCTGCTGTAAATTAATAAACAGTTATTCGGGTGACATTGTTGATAGTTTAATTTGTTGCTTGTGATACATATTTGGTAGCTAAAATTATCGACACGCAATGCGTGCAGAAACGATGACTTTTTCAACTCGTGGTAGGCCCGGAAGCCAGGTCAGCACGTTCCTGTCGTTATTTTCGTTAATCTTCGGCACATCTTCGTAATTCCCAATAGATCGGGTTATTCTTCGAAGATGGATCATATCAGGAAAGTTTTTTCTTGACAACTTTAAAACGTGATTAACGTTTACGATAGAAGTATTGCAAAATACGCGACTTCTGCTTTAAAGGCCCATGTTCACCCAATCTGCTTTGCGCGCCCGGGCTGATTTTTGCACAGACGGAAAATCGAAAAATCGACGTGCCCCCCAGGTGTTTTAGGTTCGTGAATTATTAAAGTTTGTATGGGAACGCAACAACTGTCCGTCTTAGAGAGGTGTCCGACTGAAAAACGGCAGGGACCAACACCAGGTGTCCGTCTTACAGAGGTGTCCATTTAGAGAGAGTTGTCTGTACTCTATTTTACTATTTTTATCCCTTATGCATAACTATCTTCCATTTCACTCCTAATTTCTTGCTATCGAAAAAGATAGAAACGTTATTTACGTAATTGTTGCAACATTGCATGCAATCGTGTTCTTTTTGGATTGTTTTTCACAACATCTACCTTGCCTGCGCACAAATTTGCATATCTCAACACCATGATACAAAACTTCTTTGTGCCTACTGTCTCATAAAACTTAACAAATCAAGCAAGGCTGACCGTGCAAATGGGATTTTGTATTTTCCAATATTTTGTCAGGCACGGCCTGACTTCTTCAGGGAATAAAATGACTACAAGAAAAACGTTACAATATAAATCGCCAAGAAACAAAAGGATATAAGATTACAATGGAAAGACGTTACATATACATGTTTCATGCGAATGTAATGATTTATTCTCTGAAAAAGTCAGGCGCCGTGCCTGACGAAATATTGGAAAGAATACATAATCCCAGTTGTAGAGCCAGTATAGCTTGACTTGTCAAGCTATAAGTACCGTATTTATTCGATTAAGCGCACTACCTCGAATAAGCGCCCACCTCGAATAAGCGCCCACCCTGTAGGTAGGACAAGTTAATAAGCGCCCAGCCTCGAATAAGCGCCCACCACCCTTCTAGAAGGCAGCACCAGAGAGTTCGCTAATTGACCTTAGTGACAATGAGATTGAAATTGACTCAGTACTACTAAGAGACTTCCTCGAAGACCGAGTTTTCGGAAGTATTTTAAAGAAACTTTCAATGAACAGTTAAAATTCTGCTTTGGTTTTGTTATTATTTTATTGTTTTGTTGCCAAATTAACTTACTACTTGCTGAAAATGGTGAAAATTTAATAAGCGGCCAGCCTCGATTAAGCGCCCACTCTCAAGGTCCAAAACTTTAATAGGCGCTTAATCGAATAAATACGGTATATAAAATTTACTGACCGACTAGATCCACAAGGATCGCATCCGAAGCTCAGTTTTGCATTGTCCGTTAGCCCTTGCAGATATTTCCTTAGTGTTCATTCTCACTGTAAAACTTGCGTGGCATTTTGTCTCAACAGAATGCTACATTTTGTCTCAACTGAAATCGTCCGCGTGCTGTTAGGGCCTGGCTAAACTAGGAACATTGTTGCGGAAACATTGTTTCTTCTGATGTGGCTAAACTGGGAAACATTTATTTCGGAAGAAAAATTTGCGTCCGGGAAGCAAAAACATGTTTAACTTGATTCAATAATAAAATGCTTCCCCACTCCTAGTTTAGGCTTGACGTGTGACATTTCTCTCAGAGCACTAGAGCGCGCGCATACCAGAACCTGCATCAGTTGTAAATCATTCAAAAGCCGGACAGTGACAAGCGGGTTACCGCTTGGTTTGTCAAATGTACATATTTAGTTACGTGACATGAACGGACATTTTTCATTTTGTTTTTAAAAATCACAGAACCGTAGCCTACACCGATACATCGTTTTGAATCGGATTTGGCGGTTAAAATGGCGCGGCGCTCGAGCGTTAGTCTGGCGTAGGAGTGGACTGTGATTATGACGCAAGCCTGAATAATGTTGTAACTCGCCAATCTTCATGAAATGAAAATCGACAGAATGGACGCTCTTCCAAATGAGCTATTGGCCCATATTCTTGGTTTCTTGCATCCTATTTACGATAATCTAGCACGCTTGTCACTTGTGTGTAAGCGGTGGAAGGAAGTAATCGAAGAAACGTCGTCTCTTTGGAAATGTATACATTTCACACGCGCATATCCGCTCTGTATAACGGAAAATGCAAAGCATAGACACGTCCTTCGTCATTGCCTCTTGAAGTTTGGACGTCACGTTACGTGTTTAAGGGACCATCCAATTACAAGAACATTCACGGAACCAAGTCTGCGAAAACTCCTTCCTCGTTTATCAAGTTTAACTTGCTTGGATGTCCCGCTGTTAGAATGGGACCCGAGATTCTTGCAAACTTTGCATTGCGCAACTAAATTGGAGGAATTGAATCTAACGGAATACCTTCGTTCGGAACCACCAGAAATTCAATGGTTATTCCAGCAACCAGATTCACTGGAAAAGAACTTTCTTACGCCTCAGCATCTGCAGATGGTACTTCTAAGATTTCCGCGTCTCAAAGTTTTGAAACTTGCGCTGGACTGTATAGCGTTCCCGCCTTCCACTTTGATAGCGTTCCTCGACAAGGTGAATTTAACAAAGTTGGAGCTGTCTGGGTTTGGTCTCATACCAACGATACCCCCGCATATTGTTCACAACCGCGACATGTGTTTGAAAACGATTGCTTCATCCAAGCGACTCGCTTCCCTGGTGACGCGTTTGGAGTTGAGAACTTGCCCGTTATTTTTCACGAGCGACCATCTGCGAGTCATGCTCAAACTCATGAAGTCGATTCGTCATCTGTTTGTAGGTGCTGGTATGGTTCACCGTGACCGTAAAAGCCTACTCTCTATTGAATCTGCTTCTCTGGTTACACTGGGTTTAGATGGTCTTTCAACGCTCAGAATGCAGTGCTTACGCTGTAATACACCCAGCCTAAGAGAATTCCAACTGGCAAATTGTCTTGACCTGACCGCTGCTTTTGTGTATTCAGCGTTATTAGAATCGATGTGTTTACGAAATCTCTCCAGTTTTCACAACCTGAAATCCACTTCGACTCGGTTGAATCATTTGGAGTTAGTTGCCTGTCCTGCGATGCCTATTACAACTCTTCGAATGTTTTTAAAGGGGCATCAAACAATAAAGAAGCTGTCAATAATTGGGGAACTGACGGGTCTCACGCTGTATGGCTGTATGTGCCCATATCTTAAGGTTCTAAACATTTTACTGTGTCAAGTGCCCAGACTCGGAAGTATAAAGGTAGATTGCCCTTCGCTGGAGTATTTTCTCTGCGATGTATACAGACGAGGACCTGTCACGTCCGATGAGTTTTCCGGATTACCTCATGATCGATCAACGTGCTCAATCTTTATCCGAAGCCGTAAACTTGAATGCATCACAATTAATTTGCCTAATGCGACTGCAATTAGCGTGAAATGTGAGGAGCTTAAACATATGAATGTAACGATGGGCGAGACAGCAAGTGAGAGAAAGGCGTCTGTTGATTTCGAAGTCATCGCTAACACTGCGTCTTTCATCCGAACTACAAACTGTAAGTTTTCTCGCTATCATCTCCAGGCAACGCGTATTGGGAAAATTACGCTACAGCTATGTGAAATAGAAAGCAACGAATCGATACCAAAACTCGATGTTCAAACAAAATCCATGGACAAGTTGGTGCTCGACAATTGCCATCATCTGGAATGTACGGAGCTTCGTGTTAAACCTGACAGAACGGCCCGTCATGTGTCCTTTAACGAGTGCAACAATTTGCGAAACATCGTGATATCACGCACCGTAAAGTTCCCTCCCGAGATGTCCATCGCTAAATGCAAGAAGCTCGAAAGTATTTGCCTCTTGTCCGGACGACAAATCGACTCTTTAAATGTAAAAGTCACTGGTTGTCCCTCCCTTAACATTCCCAAACTACAACAAAATTGTAAAGAAGTGCTTCAAGTTGGCCAAGAAAGTCTTGTCTGAACTAACGAATCTTTTGACTGGGCTGTTCGAGTATTTATGTGTGTGTTTACCAAATTTATGGATTCTTTGTATTTTTAGATTGATATCAGATGTATTTGTGACCTGTTCGAGTATGCCATTAAACATTGTATTTGTATCATGTTTACAGTTTTCGTTTTATAAAAAGTCAGTTAGACTGGTCTTATAAAAGTTTCCCAGGTTTTAAGGCCATCGCCGGGTACCGATGAAGTGTGTATCCTGCGCAGGCCAGATCGCAAGTTAAGTAACCACAGTTGCCTAACTTAAGCCCCCGGGAGAATGCCACGAAAAAGAGGTTGGGGTGTTTGTCTGAACTGGTCCTTTAATTTAAAAAACCTTTGAATGCAGAGGTCCACACGACGCAAAAATTAAACTTGCTGGTAGTTGCCGGATCTTTCTTGTGAAAGATCTCGTGCCAGGCGTCACTTGTAAGACTAGTACAATAAGTCGAAATATTGGCCATTAATAAATCTGCCCTTTGCTGTAGTGCCAGCCTTGCATTCAGTTTTGTATTTTCACCTTTAATTTAGTTTGGGGGGGGGGGGGGGGGGGGGCAAAGGGGTCTTAGCTTTTTTCTTCTTGTAACTGGTTTCCGCTCCTCTCTTCATATTATACTCTTTATGGACTACGAGCCTGAGTCTTTCAATCAGAGAGATAGTCAAGCCAGCATAACGCGATGCGTACAAAGCCGGATCACCTGCCGCGAGGAGACGCGTCGCATCGCGTCTGTTCGCGGGAGCCGGTGTCGAAGAGTAAAAGACCACTTGTCGTATTCTGCCGTTCTTCCGCCTCTTTGCTGTTTTTCTGTTGCGAAATGGTACGCAATATGGTAACTTTTTAAACCGTTTTGCTGGTTTCTCGTCAGTCTTGGCAATCACAATCCTACTCCTGACTCGTCCCCAGTCGTCTGTCAGTCCCCTAGTGGCGCGAGTGGTGATGGGAAGGAGGAAAGAATCGTACGTACAGGTAGTGCCTAGTGGAAAATACGTCTTTCTCCATGTTTTAAACGTTAACTGCTATGACAGAATTTAAGAAAACCGCTTTTCGTGGTAATCGGACTTTTACCTGCCTTGGATATCTGACCTTGGGTTTCCTTTTTATATGTTTGCTTTATTTTTCCGCGAGTTTTGTTCCAAATTATTGTGGTGGAAACAAAGAATGGGTCAAGTTGATCGGAGGACAACGCAAAGAAGTCGAACAAGGGCAAACTACAGAACGGTGGGTCTTGCAACATCAAACTGACCAATTAATAATGAGAAATCCTAGAAACAATGCGTCCTTAAGTGCACGGCTAGGAAAAAGTCTTGACTATGGTTTAGTTGTGGATAAAAAGGCGAACAAACGTTCGTTGTCGCTCCGGTGGAAGATGTCGACGCTGTCTCTAACCATCGCACAAGATGACGAATTTGAGCGATGTGTTAATGTCAACTGGGGCGCCAAATATAAATTCGACGAACCCAGCGAATTCCTGGATTGTTTTGACCTCCAAGGGATGCACTGGTATGGAGGATCTGAGCTGTACAAACAGGAATGGCCATTGGAAAAGGCAAGTATAGATATGATGCCGTTTCTCCCGAGGGACACAATCTTCGATTTTTACCGTGGTAAGACGGCCTATGGTACAGTTCTGGAAAGGTATTGGTTCACCTCAACGGGGATGGCTATACTGGTAAACGAATCTGTTCCTCTTCATGTCAGTGTTAATTCAAGTGGAGATAGACAGTTGTGTCTCAAAGCTGATAATCAGGACTACCCTGCTACTTCAGTACCCCTGCAACTATCTTACAAGATCTGTGTTGGTGATAATGTCAAAGATATTCATCAGTTTGTCATGAAGGAGTTCTTTCAGCGACCTTCTGATATTCCGGATGAGAGAATGATGAAAGAGCCCATTTGGTCAACTTGGGCGCAGTTTGGTAAAGATGTAGACCAGGAAATGATTATGACTTATGCTGAGAAGATCAAAGAGAGTGGCTTGCCTTACAGCCATGTGGAAATCGATGATAAATATTCAACATTCTATGGAGAGTTTGACTTTGATTCAAGAAAATTCCCAGATCCAAAATCAATGATCCAGTCTCTGCATAATGACAGTTTTAGAGTGACCATATGGGTTTATCCATTTGCTAACACAGATTCTAAAGCATTCCAGGAAGGTATGAATTACTGGGTAAAAGGAATAGATGAAAGTGTGCCTGGGCTGTTGAGATGGTGGAATGGTGTAGCTGCAACTATAGATATGACAAACATTCAGGCAGCCGAGTGGTACAGGAACAGACTTGAAACTTTTATTGATGCATACAATATTGATGGACTAAAATTTGATGCAGGAGGGTTATCTTATCTACCAATGGGATATCACCTACATACCTTGCAGGACAACAGTCCAGATATATACTCCATGAAGTATGCTGAGATGGCAGCAAAATTTGGCAAATTGATTGAAGTGCGGGTTGGCCATCAGACACAGAGCCTCCCAATTTTTGTGCGTATGCTGGATAGGTCATCTAGATGGGACGAAGTCAATGGTTTACGTTCAGTAATTCCTACAACACTGACTTTTGGAATCATTGGGTATCCCTTTGTTTTACCAGATATGATTGGTGGAAATGGATTTCAGCTGGCCATGGAGGACAATAAAGACTTGGCAATGCAAGTTGGAAGACCAGACAGTGAGCTGTTCATTCGCTGGGTCCAAGCCAACGCTTTACTCCCAGCAATGCAGTTTTCCTTTGCACCTTGGGACATTGACATCCAAACTGTGAACATAACAAGAAAAGTTCTCCAGTTACGAGCAAGCATGGCTGACTACATCATTGCTTGTGCTAGAGAAGCAACACAGTCTGGCTCCCCAATTATTCGGCCACTGTGGTGGGTAGCACCAGATGATCCTATTGCCCAGGAATTATACACTGAATTTATGCTTGGAGACAAGATTTTAGTGGCTCCAGTGTTGACCCCAATGGATGAAAACAAAGGGAAACACCAAGTTTATCTTCCAAAAGGAATATGGAAAGAAGAATTTGCTTCCAAAAGGACGATGGATGTGGAATCCAAAGGATTATGGATTGAATACACTGTTACAATAGAGGACTTACCATATTATTCTTTGGTTTTTCAATAAAATAAATAAAGTGTAAGTCCCTTAACCTAGCAGTGCACCAGGTGATTTTATATGCTTGTTGCAGTGAAATTGATTGCAAGCGTATCTGCCGATATTCATTTTCACACTAAGGCATCTCAAAGTCACAGAGTACATGTACCCTTCGATTGACCATGTTCTAAAAAAAAAATAATGTTTTGAGGGTCAATATTTCATCCAAAAAAATTATTAAAAAAGAGTAAAAAGTAATGGAGAAATGATGGTATGATATTTTGACTGGAAGTTTGTTAATGACATTTAAGGGCTGTTTTCTCAAAGAGAATTTTTGGATTGTAGGGGGCACTTTAAAGAACTACAACTCAAAGAGAATTTGTTCAAATTTCTTGAAAATTTGGATAGTAGCTACAGCTGTAAGTTAACACAAAAAAATGTGTCTTGAATTTTTAAATTCTGCACGGTTACTTTACTTTTTTTTCCTTCTTATTTGAAAATGTTCTGTAACTTTTCACTGAAATTGAATAAAGGAGAACAGAGACACATTTTTTTAGCACTTTGGGTCTGGAAATCCAAGAACAAATCAAGCAAAATATAATGATCGCTTTGATTTGTAGCTTTCAAAAGCTAACTCAGATGCTGGCATTTAGACCTTGTAAAAAAATTAAACAATTCATTCTATTAGAAATTGAAAGGTTTGTTTAGATAGCTAGCTCTATGAGCTTTAATTTGATATAGGAGTTCAGGGCCGGGTTGTTCAAAGCGCAGTTAAGCTAACCCAGGGTTAGCATAAATTTTGATTCCAGTTAAATAATTAATAGAGAGTTTTCCAAAGTATTTTTGCCCTTTAGTTTCATCTCTGACTTGTCTCCGCATGTAAACTATAATTAGCTTTTGAAGACACTTCTAACGAGAAATTAAATCTTGGGTTAAGTTTTAATCCCGTGTTAGCATTAACCGGCTTTCGAACAACCAAGCCCAGGTATCTTAGAGAAATCTCAAGATGCTAAAGGTACACTGGAGGCACCTGTGATGGTATACTGAAACCTTAAAAACCATAGCCATTAGCTCAATTTTATAAGATGGTAGTGCCAACCCAGGCTCTAGAGCGTGCACATTTTGAGGTTCTTTAATTAACTTGGCTTCTGGTTCTAGTGGAGGAGGGGGGGGGGGGGGTAGTTTTAGCGATAATGGGGACCTTTTGTGGATTAGAAAGAGAGATCTCTTTGCTCCAATTGTCTCTAGTGTTTACTATAATGGGGAATATCAGTTTCCCATTCAGCTAAGCACAGTGATACAAAATAGAGGTTGCACAGTTTCCAGTTTTAAATGTTATAGAGCTGTTTTCAATTGAGTGTGGAAAATAAGTTAGTGATTCCTTTGGTTTTTCATACACCAATATCACACTAGCATGGCATGAAAATATATTAAATTTAATGGGGAAAAGAGTCCAATATCAAATTCAGCTCATCTATATTAGTAAAACTGTAAAGTTTCGTAAAGACTGCTCGTACACTGACGGAGATATGAACTTATGAAACTTAGTACTCTGGCCTAATTTTTACAAAGAAAGGTATGGGAAAAACACGAAAACGAGGCTGGACGGGCAATCTATGCCCATCCACCGTACATTTCTTTATAAAAATGCTCAGTTTCAAAATTTCATATCTTCGTCAGTTTTCTAGCAATCTTTACAAAACTTTGTAGTTTAACTAAATTTGATGCTGGGCTCTTTTCCCCAATAAACTAAATATATTTTTGTGCCATGCTAGCGTGATATTGGTCTATTGCTGAACTTTGTTATTGGCTAAAAAATCTCACGCAACTTTCTTATCCAATCAGAAACAAAACCAATCGTGGTACAATTGAACAGCCGGATCAAATGAAGCTTCTTGGAGTAAAAGCCCAACAAAAAATGATACAAATGAAAAAAACAAACTCAATTAAAGTCAACAAAAAAGCAATAAAAAAAATAGTTTTTTGACTTGTCTAATTGTTTGTTCTCTATAAATGGGAATGCTCTTAAAGTTGTTGTCTTTCTCACGGTTCCAGACCTTTTCTCCATGGTCACTTCTATAGTCCCTCCTCACCGTACCCTATCGTACCCCAACCCGCTCTTCCCTCCCCGCTAAGAAAACCGCGAGGCTTGGTCACTTGGTAAGCGTGGTCACCAAGTCAATTTCTGCGCCATTTTGTTTTATGAGCAATGGATTCCGAGGAAAGTTCCGAAAACAAAATTCAACAAGAGACTCGTGGAACAGAAAACTCGGAAACGAAGGAGCAGACGCCAACAAGAGAGATCACACAAACAGATCATCTCAATCGAAGGTTGCTGGATGCGTTTCTAACGAGAATAAACAGCTCTGAATTAACTGAAGTCCCCAGCACCGAAATGCAACAAATGGAAATAAACAGAGACCAGGAGTTTGAAGATGCTCAGGACTTCACAGATAATCAGACTGTCAAAGAGTAGAGAACGTTTGGAACAAATTCCACTTGTTATGTACTCTCACTGGGAGCTGTTCAGCGATGCAGGTTATCGCCGAATTAACTATAAATTTGAGGAATTTCTTTGATCTCATTCAGACGACAGCGGTTACTTGCATAATTCCTTTCAGATTTCGTTGAGCTGGCATCTTCCACACTACTCTTAAGGAATTCTCTCAGTTCTTCTGCTAATTACTTACTACGAATATTAAACGTTGACTTCGTCGAATGACAAGTTGTAGACAAAGAAGGTCTCATACAAGGATGAATGTTGCAGGTAAAATCCGTTCTCAAATTGAACCAGTATTTAATAATTAATAAGGGGCCATCGACATATTCACAGGTTCCCCGCTCAATGTCAGACCACCCCCCCCCTCCCCCCTCCTTAACGTCCACTTAGAATTTCCACCATCCCAACGTCGCCTGGAGCGACGTTTTTTAATAGTTGGGTGAATACAGTTTACGAGACTACTGATGTGTGAAACGACAAACATTATTGGTGACGTGTTTCTTTGTGATTAAAGCGAACATGAGAACGTTAACATGTGTTGACACTTCTAGGGTTTAAACTCCAAATCTCGACATTAAGCGGGGAACTTGTGAATATGTCGATGGCCCCTAATTGATTATAGGTGAAATGTGTACCTGGTATTCAATCCAGGTAAGTTAACCGTCATCCCAAGCACAAAGATACATGTAGCCAGTGGTGTGATGGTTAGCTTTATGTTAGAGTTAGCTAGGGTTAGCTTTGTGCTTGGATTGTGGGAAATTAGCTTACCTACACTGTAGATTGAATACCGGGTACACATTTAACATGGAATGAATACTGATCTAACCTGAGATTGGATTTCACCAGCAACATGAATATGAAAGTTTATAATTTGACCTTGAACTCTGTCATTGCTGCAAAATACTGTAATACAAGTTTTTATAAGCTAACATGTAATTAGGCTTTTTTTTGGCTTTCAAGAATTGGTAAGCGAATTGTTGTTGTTAGTCTGGACTGTTAGTCAAACTTCTGTTACCATGGAAAATCTCCATAGTTACAGGCAGAGGTATTTTTCCACTGAGTTGAGATGCAATGAGGTTGTATCTCCATTTGTTACAGCATTTTTCAATAACACATAAACTCCGAAGTTGAAAGCCGAGCTAGGGTTTATGATATATGCTGATGATGTCAATCATAATAAATATGGCAACAAACATTGTACCCTTGAAAACAGAAACTGATAAAATAGATCGCAATGCACCAATCACAACCCACAAACATAACCATTTTGCATAAAGCATCGTTGTTTCCCGAGACATCGGCTATGATATTTGCGACACTGAAAAAGAAAATTTTGGGTTAAGTATTAAACTTCAGAGTTATTCATGTCAGAGTTATTCAGTTCATGTTATTGAAAAGCGAAGTAATAAGCACAGGCCAGGAAGCATTGGGTGTAGGTTACACCAAACATCTTTGGTGTTGGTCTTTTTCAGTACTGTAAACCTCCGAAAATAAGCCCTTTGCTCAACGTCCCTTTTTGTCGGGCGTATATTTGGGTGGGCTTTTTTTTTTGGTTGGAAATATTTGTTAAACTAGAAATACGTGTCTCGCAGAACCTCGCGAAGCTCGGGGGAGGATGCACTGCAAAATTTTAGCGATGTGGGAGAGATGGAATTTCTGATTTGACTGGAGGGGTTGGGTTGCATGCCGGCATTGCCCCGAAATTTAAAGTTGAGACATTCTTGTTCCCAGTCGTTAAAGTGTGATGATTTGAGCTAGATTTCTTAATCATTCTTCTTCTTTGAGCCTTTCCTGTAATCAGTGTTTGCTCTCGTTGCGTCTATAAACAGAATCATTTTGTTGAACACTTCCAGTTGGTGTCGCCTCTTCTGATCGGTTTCGTTCAGAATTCTAATGGAGCCAGGGGGGTTGGAAGCCTATCCCACAATGCAACGCGAATGAAAGATTATATACAAAATTTGTCTCATCACGTGACCTCGCATTTGCCAGTGACCGCCGACGCGAGCAGTGACTGTTAAGACACCCTTTTCAAGGCCTGTTGTCTGTCGGTCTTCTTTTGCCAGGATTTGTAATGTCAAGAAAACTTCTCTTGCAACGAACAGATACATGCTTTCGAAGATTTGTTCGAAGGATGACACCACAAACGAAGATTGAAAAAATTGTGCCAACAAAATTTGCGCGCGCTTGAACGCGTAAGCATCCAACTGCTTGTCCACGCATATGACGACACTCTTGCGCTGTGTTAACCAAATAAGTTCTTTAAAAAACTGAAAACCCTTGGGAAAAAAGTTCTTCTCTTAATAGCTACTTGTTTTAACCACGGTTTTAGCTAGACACAGTAGTTCTGATGTCAACGACAGGAAAAGCTTAACTGACGCGTACAGCTAGTTTGTTCGCGCGATATAGCGCGCGCAAGTTTACCGCGTGTTTTGTACTGATTTGAGCTTTCAGCACTGCTGCATTTACCAAGATTTTTTCCGCTATCCTTTGTTCAAGACGGCTTTTGAAAATACAATATAACCCTTTTTATACTCATTTACTTGAACTTTCTTCGGTCTGAATTCGTTTTATTCCTCAAAAAATTTTCATATTCAACTCTGCAAGCGAGCGCGAATTCCCTAAATAAGCTCGCCGTCAATTCAAAGCATTGAAAAGTGCCCACACTTTGATGGTTTTATTCAGCTTGAAAAACATGGAGGGATCTGGAGGGATATGGTGTTTTAAGTCGTTATGATATTAAGAAATACGTTATTTATGTTCTAGTGACGCTTCGATTAAGAAGGAGGTACAACTACACTTTCGTGGTATTTTCGAGGATGATCACCATTTTCCTGCGAGCGGAAAATGATATTTTCTAAGGACGAGAAACGAGGATTAAAGTTAGAAATATAAATAAAATTCTTACATTGTGGTTCTTTTCTGTTACCAACGAACCATTTCCCTGATTCCCAAGTCTCCAATAATTAAAACCATAAAATAAGACAACCGGCAAAATCACCGAAATATGAGATTTTACAAAAAGTTTGTTTATTTTCTTCAAATGTCGCGGGTAACTCGTTGCGTTGCATCATGGGATAGGCTCCCAAACCCCCCTGAATGGAGGCATTTGGTCAGGCTGTTCGAAGTCTTTGTAATCGATGCTGTCGTTGTTTCTTCGTTGCTCGATCGCGTTGAATTTGAAGTCGCCGTTCTCGCTCCAGCGGAGTTTCGGTGGTTAATCTTCCCGAGAAAGGATTTCCAGCCACTTGTTCAATCCAGCGTTGTTGTATTTGCTGTTCTTTCTCATTTGCATCAGAAATTGGTGGTGTTTCACCGAGACTAAAAACTTTTTCACGACGATGAATAAGGGTAAACCGTCAGCCCGACCGCCGCCATGAATAAACATGAGCGCGCGCCATTGTCAGCGGTCGCGATTTTTGTTGCCAGGCAACTGCACGACATCTTCAGTATATATATATATATATATATATTTAGCAAATTTCCACCGGTTTTCCGTGGTGTGGACTCTTATTTACCACGATTTACGTCATCACATGGTCAAAATGTTGTGGACTCACGAGGCGCAGCCGAGTGAGTCAGCAACAAATACAATACTTAAAAAAAAATACAATACAAATACAATATTTAAAAAAAAATACGGAGAAAAATCGAAGTTTCGTTACAAAACGCGACTGCTAAGAAAGCGCAAGCGTTGTCTATAACTTCCTCGCAATCTGATTGGTTTATTTTTCTCAAGCGCGCGCTTTTGTAGGCATTGCGTGATGTTAGCGTCAGCACCGTTGTCTGTACTCTCATTTACCACTCGCATCGACCAACCAGATTGTGAGATTACCGACAACTGTGGTAAAAAAATATATTTTTCGCTCGATTTGGCGCGGCTCAGCTCCCGAGACCCGAGCACCCGAGCGGCCTTCGGCCGCCAAATTTATTAACCTCGCTACGCTCGGGCCTTCGGCCCTCGCTTCGCGAGGAAAAAAAAACAACGGGGCTATTTTCTGGTGGCATTTTGTGTCTTAAAATTTTGCAAGCCATTTGCACCAGAGGGAGTGTGTATACATCGGTGTGCAAACTATAGGGTTTCTGAAATGTCTTTTCCAAATTTCCATTTGAACTGACAGAAAATCAATCTTGAATGTTATAAATATTTAACCGTTTTTTTTTTTATTACTGAAAAAGTTCTGAAACAATTTACCTATTGTATTATTTTGTGCTACTTGTAACTTTGCTTAGAACAACACTACATGTCTCCATAATTGACTCTGGGACTGAAAGGGTTAACTACAACACAATTTTGCAACATTTCTGGCTTAGTATAAAAAGCAGCTTGATTCATTTATTTCCAGTGGCTTTGTACCTATTGTGTCCACTCTGACTGAAACAACAACAGGGGGATTAAATCATGACAAATCAAATAAATATCATGCTTGAATAGGTAAAGCAAAAGCTTGGGAACACAAGCGACCCCTGTTCAGCAAATTACTGGGGCGTGGGACCCTCCCTCTGCTACGGGCTGCAATATTTGTAAACTTAATGTGACTGCGTGATGCAGTTATGAGTCATATGTGCTAGTCATCATTTGGCTGTGTGACCGTGCTATGTGGTTCCAGTCAAAAGCCCACATTCACCCCTGCTCACCACAGGGTCCCAATAGCTCAGTGGTTGAGCATCCGGCTAGATCACAGAAGGTTGTGAGTTCAAATCCCATCTGGAACTCAGATTTTTTTCCGAGTTTGATGCTATTTTATCATCATTAATAAGAAAACAAAGGAAATCACCATCATGAAGGAGGTTTGGATATGTATTTTATAAAATGTGGTGAAGTTTTGCTTTGAATTTTTCCAAGAATTATAACTGGTTTGAGAAGCGAGCTTTATCAAACACTTGAAAGAGTGTGCGCCTCATTTATTCAACACACTTCTTGGTGTTTGGATATCCTGATGAAATACTCTTTCTCATGTTTGATATATTACTAAAAGACTACAGGAAAAGAATAATGCGGGGCTGTCTTCAAGTTTTTAAGCAGCTGAAAAAAATGGAAAAAGTAGCTGGGGTGGGAACAGTTTGTTTACCTTCATGGTCGAATATTTTTCATTTGGCTGGAGAAATTTGAATATGATGCAGTTGTTGAAATCTAATTAGGTGACATTTACACGTAATTTAAAAACTCATTAATAATTCATGAGCACATCAGCCAATCACACGACATAAATCGATCAGGTGTTTGAGCCTTTATACCTGGTAATCTACGGTCATTATGAAAAGCCTGGTGGCGGCTTTGATTTCAGTCACGGGAGTTCGGGGCTGAATGGGCAAACAATGCAATTATCGCTGAATTTTTAATGAGAATGATTTTAAAATGACCGTGATATTTATATTAAGATCACATGTAATCTTTATATAAAGATTACTGATATGGGTAGTAATTGTTCAGGATTCTTAGTGCAACAAATGGTGACTTTAATATTTTTGTGCAATACTGTTTTACGAAATCTGGTCTTTCGCCATTCTATTTGGAATCTTCTCAACAAAATAAACAACCAACAGTTTAACAAGTGAGCCGTTATTTGAATGACACCAGCGCCCTCGTGTAAATTGCCAGGTAAAGCGACTGGTTCGCAGATGCAAGCTGCTTATTACTACTCGTTCTCTACCTCTGAAAAAAAAATTGTCAGCCGTTTTATCTACCGTACCTGACAAGTTTAGTATAGCATTTTTCTGTAGATGTTTTCCCTCAGAACTATAAAATCCCAAAACTTTCGACAGGAGCCAGGAAGCAATGGTCACTTCGTCGAAGACGTGGCACGTGTTGTATGCTAATCAGTCAAGTCTACTTGTTTTTCTCGTATGCTAATTTCCTCTTTGCACAAAAGCGCAATTGTTTTAATTCCGAAGGGACACTCTTTTGAAAGAATGTTTTTGAAGCCGTTCAAAAAACTCACAGCACGTGTATTATCAGGTGTAAAAACTCTCGGCTTCGCCTCGAGTTTTTAAACCTGATAATACACTACTGCTCGTTTTTTAAACTATACATAAAATAATATAAAAAAATGTTTTACCCCTACACAGACATTTAATGAAGTTTAAGAAACCTTTATTTTTTACAATCTCTTTCAGAGTACACTTTAATGGATAAATTAATGCATTTGTTAACTAAGTATTGAAAACCATTACACACAATTTACACAACACACTTCTATATTAAGAGCTTATAAAAGGACCATGTTACACCAATCAAAAAAATAATTATGCAGTCCATGACTTGTAAAAAGGTGACAGTACTAACTTTAACTTAAAAACGAAATAAAGAGAAGTAAAATTAATATATGGTGATAGAAACTTTTGAGGCCATTTTTTGTAGTTCATGTACAAGGTCCCATTTTGCTGTTGGTCTTGAGTCACATGGGCATTTTGTCAGGGTAAAATATAATAAATTTTGCCTTCACTACACAACCGAACACACTCAAAGGTTGAGGCATGGGCGCGTTGGTCAGCCAGGCCCACGATACATTTTATTATTGACAAAGGACTATCGTATTACAATATTACTATAATATACTATACTATAATATCACAATAACTCTAGGTTGGCCGGCCAGGCCCACGATACATTTTGTTATTGACGAAGAACTATGATATAACGATAACTCTAAGCGCACCAGAGCCGGACACGTAAACCCCAAAAAACCAACTGTTGGAAAAAATAGGGACCGTGTACCCCCGACCTATGCAGTGGTGCTACCTTTGGGGTTTTAAGGTGTTTTTAACTAAGAAACAAACGACTAAAATGCGGCTAAAACTGCCGATAACACATCTTAAGGTATTACAATAAACAACTAAGACGAAAGTTAACTTGTTTGAACAGTACTAGAGGCGGCGAGGCTGACCGTAGAATGACACAAATCTATCAACGAACAGTTTTCAAACTCACGAACCGTGAGCTCCTGCGCACTACACTAGTACCCGGTTCTCTGCTCCGTGTCGGCAAAATATTAATTTATGTCAATACCGATTATCACAAATTACATATTTTGCCTTCACTACACAACCGAACACACTCAAAGGTTGAGGCATGGGCGCGTTGGTCAGCCAGGCCCATAGTAGACAGCAAAAGAAAGGGCTAGAGCTCAGAGCGACAAGGACTTGAAGACTTCAAGTCTGCTTGGCAGTGAATCCTTAACATAAATGTTTTAGCTGATCGCCTCGACTAGCTAACCTGCTAACTGCGGGCAGTGGATATTCTCAGCTATCCGGGCCTTTTGCGTTTAAGTTATGAGCAAAGCTAAACTGGACATCCCTGCTACGAATTAGACATAACTCAGAGCTTCTAAGGAAACCTGAAAAAGTGAGAAGAAACATAACTAGACTTTTTAATTGTAGAAGATTGTCCCAATGAGTTTTTTCAGCAAGTTGCTTGAGACGAGTAACTTCGAGGGACTTGTTCCTCCTGGTGGTAAGTTGGCTGGCAAGGCGAAGAGCGCCTTCTTTTGCAGCAATGACAGTCGGGTGTACTGAAGGAGAATCAACTCTGGATAGCTAATGCGCCCACTTAAAAGCGTATAGTAGAAAGCACAATTGATGCAGACACTGACTTTGTGGACTCGAGCAGATGTTGCAGATACAGGGCACGATCCAAAGGTCTGACCGGAAAATCAGGAATACGCAACACGTCTTTTGCAAAGTCTTGCCATCTATTAAAGGTAGTTTTGCGATGACCCAGTGGCTTTCGAAGCAATCACGGTGAATTTCAGATTCTGTTTTAGCTGGATAACTTGTACGTTGTCCGGGCTTCCTGCAGACCAAAATGCGGACGAGGAGATATCTAAGAACAACATGAAACACATATAATGTAAGAGACGAACTCATAAAGAAAAATGTACGGACGAACGGAAAATAATTTAAATTACGCTCGCAACCCTGCTGTCAAAAACAGAAAGCTATCCTAACTGATTCGACAAGCATAATACCAAACTTAAACCCCGTTTAGCTCCTCTTAGAAAATAGGGATGATCCCCTATAGGGCATAACATCATGCCCCGTCTTGGACGTAACATTGAGCCTGTCTAAGCCACTCTCGGGCATAACATTGAGCCCCTCTTGGACGTAACATTAAAACCCATCTAGGGCGTAACATTGAACCCCTCTTGGACGTAACATTGAAAACCATTTAGGGCATTTCATAACGCTGAGCCCCTCTAGGGCATTCGGTATGCCCCTCCAGGGAATAACGCTGAGCCCATCTAGGGCATTCGGTAAACCCCTCCAGAGTATAACGCTGAGCCCATCTAGGGCGTTCGGTAAACCCCTCCAGGGTATAACGCTGAGCCCATCTAGGGCATTCGGTAAGCCCCTCCAGGGCATAACGCTGAGCCCATCTAGGGCATTCATTAAGCCCATCTAGGGCATAACACCTCTAACAGGCAATTCAATCTAGGAAAAAAAAAAATACCCCTAGAAACTTGACTGATTGAAATACGTTCAGTAGGAAATCTGCAAAATAGTCATATCTCCGTGCATTCACTTGGGACACGAAAGCTCTCACTAGATAACTCGTAGCCCTACCTAGGAGCGATACTAAAGTCAATACGAATTGCTAATGAAGGGACCGTCACGGGATTACAACCGAAAATAGAGTTTCTGGCTTGACATCTATAAGTAAATTAGGCAAATTAAATTAGATAGAATGCCCCAATCATGAATAAAGATGCTCCGGTGGAAAACCATCTAAACGCAGAATGGGCCAGAAATGGGCAGACTTCCAAAATGGTACGCTGAGAGCTCCCTTAGCACTGCAAGATCTCGTATGGCTGAAGACTATGCACGTTAAGTAAACCGGAGGACGCAGCCGGCTGTCGTGATGGGACCAATTTTGGGCAAAGGCGTATGCACCGCTGGAACCGGGTTGGTAGAATCTGGAATTGAAAACATTTAACGTTAGCGTTGAATGAACATGCGAACCTATCGCAGGTATGAGGACCCGCTAAACCGTCGAGAGCATAGAAAACCGTGCCATGAATGGTGTAATCGACATAATCAATAAACTTGAATATAACACCTGTAATAGTATTTAGATCCCTTAATAGTATCCGCTGCATGTCGATGTCAACATCGTTGAACAGACAGCTCTGAAAGATGCCTACTGCAGGCTGTTGTAAAGCCGGACCTTTAGATTATCAGTAGACCAGGTAACTGGCTTACTGGCCTCCAAGAAAGCTTTCAATGACAGGAAAAACGGCAAGCAACTCTCTGAACGTGGAACCTTGCGCTTTCTCGAAGTCGGAACGGGTATTGATGAAAAATTTTGCCGTCGAAACTATAAGACTTCCACAAGATGAGGCCAATGCATCGGAATATATCACCTAAGAGGACTTATGACGGGCTGGCGAAATAGGTATGCCGTTAAGGCTCGCTACGTTGGTTTTCCCGAAGATCAATTCAGCAAAACTCTCGGGAGAAAACGTAAACGTAAGAGTTCCATGTCGACGCAGTGTTGATCATAGCAAATAGATTTCTAGTCATAAGCTGGGATACGTTGCCCACGCAGTAGCCGAGTGAAATAATTTTCCCCGCTAACCCTCGCAATCCTACGAACCGGGACGCGAAAAGAAGCGACCAATATGGAACAATATGGAACACATCTATCTGTCTGTCTATATGTAGCGTAAATTTCCGACGTGGCCGTGTTGATGACAGTTCCGAGCCGAGAAATTACCTGATTTGGGCCCCAAGACATTTGGCTTCGTTAGGAAGAAAACCAGAGGTAAGCAAATCGGCATGAAACTGAAGGCTCGCAATCTTTGCGTTGTTGTAACCGACAGCAGCGACGAGACCGTCGTCTAAGAAGGCAACAATTTACCCGGCTTCAGATCTCCATTTCTCAATTAACGGCTTAAACAATTCCGTAAACAGGTAAGGCGCTAAACTAAGACCGAAAGGTAAAACTGAAAACTCATAAAATATCTAGCGTGACCGGCGGAAAATGTCCAAGAAAAAGAAAGAAACTTTCGATGAACGAAGATCTTCAACATGATGATGACCACAAGATCATAAGAGAACATATAGTCTCCCGGATTCTAAATCTCTTAGGCAACATTCAAGTCTTCGTATCTAAAATATTCTCTTGTCGTGACGCACATCTAAAATAAAACGCTTTTAAACAGATTTTTGCGTTAACACAAACAAAGGGTCAATAGTGAAAGGTGGCTCGTAAACTTCAGTAATACAATGTGGACTAATGAGCTCGTTCATGACATTCTCAACGGAACTAGAATCCTTCAAAGCTAACGCGTTATTACTGGCCGTAAAAGACGTGGGAATTTTGAGCAACGGCAATTTGCATACAAATGGAATAACCTCGATAATAAACTTCGGCGCGTTAATGCCCTTCCAGAACTCAATTACTCGATATAATCTCCCTTAGACCGAGACGAATTCCTGGTCAGATTTAAATTCGCATTGTACTTCGGGGTCCAAAAAAAAAACAAAATATAGAGATGATGGGCAAGAGTCCTCCTGATAGTAATCTTGGTCCAACTCCATGTGTGAACAGAGTCAGGGGTTTTCCGCACGCAAAGCAAACACCAGTAGCAGATCTTTGCACTAAATGTTGTTGATTAAGGCGAGAGAAGAAAATTGCGATCTGTGGAGATTTAGCCTGAATGGACGTCGGCAAGGTTTTCGTTGGTGGGAAGAACGCGCGGTGAAACGCTTACGGCTCTGTAAATTTTCTTTTCGTCTTCTTCGTCGTCGGCCAAATCATGATGTTTGTATTCATTGACAGTTTTCCAACCAAACGGTGACTTATATGCAAGCAGGATGAATTTTTCACGCTCTTGCACGAGAGCCAAACCTTTGTCTAAGGCATCCTTAAATTTCTGCATGTCTTTGCGTTCCAGAGCGGCCTTTGCGTCCTTCATGGTTTCTTTAATCGCTTTATTGACGTTGTACTGGTCCTCGCTGCTCTTCTTGTTGAATTGCGGAGTGAAACCGCGCTTGATTCTTTTGATTTCTGTCATCTGCTGGGCAGCCATATCCTCATGTGAAACGCTTGAGAGCTAAACTGGAATCTTTAACCAGAGTCTGAAACTGACCAAGAAGGTCCTGGTTGTTCTGTGTTATTAGTCGTACCGCTGTAGCCTCATTCATATTGCCAGGGAGGAAAGCAAAAAATCGGGGTAACATTGAACTTGTTTGAACAGTACTAGAGGCGGCGAGGCTGACCGTAGAATGACACAAATCTATCAACGAACAGTTTTCAAACTCACGAACCGTGAGCTCCTGCGCACTACACTAGTACCCGGTTCTCTGCTCCGTGTCGGCAAAATATTAATTTATGTCAATACCGATTATCACAAATTACATTTTTAAATAACTTGTTTGTTAGAAACAGTTCTCTGAGTGAGTGATTTCCCAGTACTGTCAGTACCATAAGAAACCACTTACGAGAGAGTCTAAATACAGAATTGGAAACTTAATTTTGACAGACTTGGAGTGACTTTCAGAACTACACCATAAATGTACAAATAATTTCCATCCCTGTATGATGGAGAAATGATTGAAACAAGATCTTGTAAAGATGGTCACTGAAAGAAGATCTTATGGACCATCACTTAATAGAGAGAGTAAACTGTAAAAGGTTTGTACTGAATCTATGAGTCCTACATCAAAATAATCAAAATTTAAAACTTAACAATATATTATTACATTGTCTAAGTGCTACATAACACACTAGGATAGTCAAATTCAACCACAAAACAAACTGCAAAGTTGTTCAAAATGCCGATCTATCATACAGATGTTTTTTTGTTATGGTACATATTTACAATGTTACTAGATGCTTTCTCCATTGACAACTTGCTCTTTATTATGTGTGGCATGTTTGATGACAGCATCCATCTCCTCTTGGGTAGTACTTTCCTTGTGTTGTATCAGATCTTTATCTCCCGCAGTCACTCCCCAGCTGTCTGGGTTGGACATGCTAGAAGAAAATGGCCGACCACTTGATGGCTTGAGGTTCTCCCAATAAGCTCTGCGCGCCCTGTAAGTACATTATAATATTTTCTCTGTTAACCCTTTAACTACCCAGAGTGCCAACAATCAAAATTCAAGAAAAATCCCAAATTTTGTTTTGTAAAAATTATATTGAAAACAAAATGGTACCATGCAAAAGTACTGCTGAAGAGGTTTCATTTGAATGATCACACCCTAGTATTTTGTCAACAGACTCAAAGTTAGAACTACACCATTTTTCTCACCTGGCACGAACCCATGGTTTGGTGTGTAGCCTGAGACCCTCTCCCCATGAACCATGTTTTTCACTGGCTATTGGCAGCTTTCCTCTTTCCTTGGCTAGCTAAAAAACAACAAGTGCAAAAAGGGATTTTTATTAACTAGAAGAAGGGTTATGGCTTGTGGTTGTATAATTTCTTAAATTTATTGCAACATTGCCTTTAAAGGTAAGGTTACTTTTCATTGAAGACTAATAAAAAGCCCAGTTGTTTAGGCCAGCACTTCAGGGACACTGTACTGGCTGATATATATACTGTGTTTTCATGATTATGGCCAGGAACTTGCTTTAAGCTTACTTTATTATCTTGAAATTGGAAAGAAAAAAATCAATAGATCAAATTTCAAGAACTGTAATCCACTTCAATCCCTGCAATCCTGCACTTTATCTCCAAACTGCTGCTTTTGTTTTACTCTATAGAATCTTTTTATCCAAATAAGTTGTATATTTGGTGGCATTTGGTGACATAACATAGAAAGAAGCTTAAGCAAATTTTTTCTATTGCGGCAGGACAGTGTCCGTTATATAAACAAGCAACTACACTGAAGGAGTTTCGCTACTCCACTGATTATTCCTTTGTATTCTTTCCCTTATTTTTGTTTTGCCAACTGAGTTAAACTAAAGGTAAATTGGCCACATTTGGTGGCAGATTTTACAAGGTGCATAATAAAAACTAACTAAATAAAAAAATATTGGTATTAGCTGCACATGTGTACAATGTTTTTATTTCTCCTTTACATGTGCATGTAAATATCTAGGTCATTGATACTAAAATAAGTCACGTTACCTCCTCTGCGACAGCTCTGATGTGATAGGGTTCAATTCCACAACAGCCACCAATGTAGCGGATTCCAGCATTGTATGCATCACGAGCAAACTTGTGAGCATCCCATCGTGTCATTATACGAGGCTCCAGGCCTACGGGTGGACAACATTCTTGGCATTAACTTTTCACTTCATCATCTTCCAACACAGTAATTTAATAATATATTATACTATCCAAGTTTGAGTAACCAATAGAGCATAATACTAATCCATTGGCTTTGTAGTTAAACACTGTTATCAATAGGTGGATAATGAGAACAAAACTAACCAAAAGGAAATTCTGGCAGATCGATGAATCCTTGCTTGCCAGCATCTGGAGTATGATATCCAAGAGGTTGAACCATCAAGTGCTTTTTAATCCCAGCTGCGTCAAGGGCCTCCTTCATCAGACGGCAAGCTTCAATACACTCATCAGGACCAAAATGACAATTGATTCCAATTATATCTGCACCTACATTACAATTAAGAAGAAAAAATTATTGATCATTGAATCTTTTGTTGTGCACATATCAAGTACCCTGTTAACCATCTTACCAGCATCTTAAGTTGAAGGAGGAGCTTCCAGGCTTGACACTGACACTCACCCACTTTCCAATGGAGAGTAAAGTTTCCCATTTTTCCAAAAATATTTTGTACGAACCCTGTTTTTGCCATTGTGAAACCCAATGCATATCGAATGAGTTGGCCTTTCCGTGCTGTTTACAATTAATTGGTTACAGTTCCATTAAAATGGATTTTTGTGTGACTTAATAATTTTTGTGAATCTGTTTGGCCACCCAATACAAGTCTGTTGCATCCATACTTAATAGTAATTTACTCTAGTGAAATAGGTAAATAATGAATGTGACTGAGTTTGATGCTATGAACAATATCAAGCTAAATGCACATGTATGAGCAAATAGAATGAGAATGGAACTAAACAAGTACAGTGGACTGGTGGATTTAAAGGATAAGGTGACATTTACATTCAATAATTATTAAACTTTTTCGTTAATTAAATACAAACCAATCAGCAAGTTAATTACTGTGCATTAATCAGATTTAGACTAAAGATTTGATCAATAGCTCTGTGAGCATCTTTTAAATTCAGTGCCATTTTAGTGAAACTAATTGTGCAATCACTGGTATACCTGCACGAGCCAAGCGCACTGCACATTCCCCTGTAGGAATGCCGTGCAAATCTCCTTGCGGCCCAATGCACAGTGAAACGGCAGTAGGTTTGCCCGTGGCTTTACACGATTCCACTGCCCATTCCGCTTCTTCCACATGTTCATAGTACTGAGAATATAATGCAATACTTTATTAATCACTCCCTCAAGGGCTTTTCAGTGATAATGTTACACTCTATAGATACAACTATTCACTAGATCAAACTTACAGCAATTTTTAGAATTTCCAAAAAAACCTTTATTTTTTTTCCTTTGAAAATCAATGCTATTTGAAAATTGGTAGTCCTGCCATAAATATTTCATGTTCACAGTATCAAGTGTTCAGTATTGCAATTAGGATCAGGCACGCATGGATACTTTAATATTAACTACTGTGTGGTTATTATTATGAAATGTTGGTAACTGATCTAATTTATAAATAATATATTTTTTGATGTCATTGCATACCGTGTGATTTTACCTTAGTTACTAAATATTTTGCGAATAACTGTATATGCATGGATTTGAAATTATCTGGACACTTTTACTGCAATGTATGAAGACTTGGGTATAACGTTTGTATCAAATACATTTACATACACTAAGCTTCATGTACCGACACAGCAGTTACCGTAAGCGTATTATTCCCAGTGTAAACTAATGTAGTTAAATGTAGTTCTTATGGTGTTGATGCTGCAGGTCAAATCCGTTCTTAGGTTAGATCAGTATTCAATATCATTTTAACCCATTGACTTGATTTTTACGTTTCTTAGTGATTTTCTGCATACACACGCCCCATAGCAGGGGTGGAAATAACGGCCGGTCAACGGACAATGTCCGTTCGTCTTGCCGGTCATGTTGACCGGTCACATCCATAGTGATCCTTTCAAAACGTTAGAAATACAATAAAATAGCTGTTGTTTACTATGCACTATGACCTTAATAAATATCGCAAAGTTATCCTAGAGTTATCTTAAAGTTACCCGTAAAGCTACAGTAAAATTATCGCAAAGCGGCTACCGTAACGTTAGATTAATCGTAATTTCCCCTCGAAACTACCGTAAAGTTATAGCAAAGGTACCGTAATGTTATTGTAAAGTTCCCGTAAAACTACCGTATAGTTACGAAAGCTACTGTAAAGTTATCGTAAACGGTTACGGTTACTGTAACGTTATAGTTATGAAAAGCTGCCGTATAGTTACGAAAGCTACCGTAAAATTATTTACCGTAACGTCCCCGTGAAACTACCGTATAGTTATGAAAGCTACTGTAATGTTATCGTAAACGGTTAATACGGTTACTGTAACGTTATAGTTACGAAAAGCTACCGTATAGTTATCACAAAGCTACTAAGCCGTTATCGTAAAGTTTCCGTAACGTTATATCATAATTAAGTTGCCGTAAACTACTGTAAAGTTACCGCAAAGCCATAGTAACGTTATCGTAAAGTGCTGGTAAAACTACCGTAAAGCTACGGTAAATGGCTATAGCAAAGCTACCACAAACGTTTACCAATGAGTTAGCCATTGCTGTTTTTTTTTTTTTTTTTTTTTGGGGGGGGGGGGGGGGGGGGAAATTAAATTCGTTATACTTGACCGGCCAGAAATGAAGTATGACCGAGCTAAAATTTATTTGGCTGGTCATCTTGACCGGTGGACGTCCCAAAATTATTTCCAGCCCTGCATAGGATTTTGTGACTTCATATTTGGAGTTACCATTGAAAGTGCTGCTGTTCTAAAACACTGAAGGCTCGAGTTTACTGGAAACGTTATTGTGACGCTGGCATTTTGCTTCATTCGTTCTTAATAAAGACATCAATATCATGTTTCTGTGATTTTTGGCAAGTTCACAGCCATTTTTCATCTTTAGTAGCTGCCTGATGAGCATCGTTAAGCTTGAAGGTAGTTCAGAGTCCACTTTCTCAATGAACCGAGTTAGGTGTTGTACTTCGTGAACGAATTTGGCTTGTTGCTCGTTGAACTGGGAAAATGGCTGCCATGAAACAAAGTAGCCTTGGGACTCGACTCTGGATGAATTTCTCGACCTACCCTGGCATATTTTGGAAGTTGTGACCACTAAAGAACACAACCAGCGTGAAATTTTGGCAGTGGGTCAGAGTGGCTGTGGACTTAGACAGTATAAATATGAAATGTGTGCAGAAAGAAACAAACGCTGTCAAAAATTGTGGCTATTTCCCAGCATGCAGTGCGGTGGTGATATTGAAAATCGAGGCAAGGTCAGTATGCACTAGAATGAGAGGCTGTAATTCGGCCCGAGCAATGAATAAGAGCAGAAAAATTCACTGCTAAGCCAGGACTAGGACTGAATTTTGCTGTGAATGTTGACTTTTGGGTTTGCCATGATGATTTGAATAAAACAAAGTAAAGGCAAAAACGTGATTTTTGTTGTTTTTCTATGACGTTAAAAACGGTAATTTTTGTTATTGTCCAAATTCTGCAAAAATCGCTGACTTTTTTGTGTTTATTGGCTATCTCAATGTGAAGGACTTTCTTGCCAATGCTCACAACTGCTAGTTAAGGCAATGTTCGCACGATTGAGAAAGTTACAATTTTTTAAGGCAGTGGAGTCTTGTACAGGCGGTTACGGGCGGTTCAGGTGTCAATGGGTTAATGTTTACCCAGTATTCATTCTAGGTCAGCTAACCCTAACCCCAGCACAATGCTACTTAACAGTAACTGTCACACCTAGCCCAAGATACATGTAGCCAATGGTGTCATGGTTTAAGCTTTGTGTTAGTTAGCTAGGGTTAGCTTTGTGCCATGGTTAGCTGACCTAGAATGAATACTGGGTACATATCTAACCTGGATTGAATACCAATCTAAACCTGAGAACGGATTTTACCTGCAACACAGACATTCAAATAAATTAGCTTTTCAGCAGTAATTTACTTTGGAAATGATTCATGTTGTTAGTAAATTTCCTGCAAGTGAGCTTAAGTCCCATGCCCAGGACAGGACTGGCTGGTGTGCCATGACTAGAATGGCCTGTACTATAACTGTGACACCAAGGCTATTCGAGAGCATGTGAGGAAGATTTTGAAATCCAATCCAATCCTCCCACAGCATCCTTCCAGTACCTCCACTGTGGGCCTGTGGGCCCGTGTGCCACAAGTGGCCCCTACAGGAACAGACCTTCGAGCCAGACTGGGGCCCAAAAAAATCTTGGTCCAACTGCCCAGAAACTAATATCGTTGATCTGATGTTCTACCTACAAGTAAACTTATCTGACAAAATAAAATTTGGGAGAATCCCACCCTAAATTTTGACAAAAGAACTCACCTCAGCAAGTAAAAAGTCAACATCATTCTTTAGGAAGATATCAATCTGCCTCTCAAATTCTTTTTGACAAGCCTCTTTTCCTTTGCCACTCAAATACGTTGGTGTTTGAGAAACTCCACCACAAACCAAAGCATCCCCCTCATTAGCTACTTCAAAAGCAATGTCACATGCAGCTTGGTTGATAGCTCCGCACTGTTATAACAATAATGGTAAATGGTTAATGAGATCATTGCGAGACATGGTGATCCTAGAACTTTGTTGTCTGATCGCGGAACCAACTTTTTATCTAAGCTGGTCGCAGAAGTTTGTAAGATCTTTCATATTCACAAAGTTAATACTTCTAGTTATCATCCGCAAACAGATGGTCTTGTGGAAAGGTTTAATTCTACTCTTTGCCAGTCTCTTTCGATGTATACAGCGCAGTTTGGCTCAAAACCATACCCAGCAACCCAAACCAATGCTGTATTAAAAAGGGAAATCCATAAATTATTGTGTGGTTCCTGGGAAATATCCACACTTCCCCATACAGGTCATTGGAAATTCCAAGGGTGAGTATATATACAGCCAAATGTTTTAAAGGAAAACCTGTATATTATGAGCTATTAAACTCAAATTTCCATAGGGGTGGTGGGATTCAATCAAAAAACCTTCCATGTTGGAGGTATGGATCTTTTCTGGAACTATTTGAGATATTAGATATGAAATTTACCCCAATTTCTCCTGCTTTGTTTCCTCTGTTTCCAAGTTTGTCATCACTGGCATAAAATGTGAAGGTCTGCATAACATCAGCACCAGCCCGGAGAAACTCCCGGTGAAGTTCTTTCACTGAAGTGTACAAAGTGATAAATTTTAGCTTTTTAACTTGACAGTATGTGAGTGTTGAATGAGCTGAACGAGTTACAGTGAAAACCCGCAAGTAGAAACCTAGTTTTTAAGAACCTGTTAGGCTAAAATTTGCCAGTTAGACCCCCTCTATACAAGAACCTGTTTAGCCTAAAATTTGAAACGGGTTCTTATTTTCCAAAATCTATATAAAAAATGTGTACAGTGCACTTGGGCAAATAAGAGACTACATGTACATAATGTTATGTTATGTGATCAGTGCTTCAATTTTTCTTATTATTATAGTCATTTTTACTTGGTATGCAGATTTTATATAAGGAATAGGCTGAATACCACTAAATTCTATTAGCTAACAATGTAATTTTTTTTCTTCAGAAAATAAGAACCTATTTAAGAACCTGAATAGCCTAAATTTGTGCTAATTACCATTTATGTAAGAACCTGTTTAGGCTAACTTGGGAAAATGCAGGTTCTTACTTGAGGGTTTTTACTGTATAGCAGTTTCACTGTAAACTTTTCTTCTTAGCTCTGTTGACCAGTGCATATATTATTATAAGGCTTGCACAAAAGAAATACAATTTATCTAATAAAAACTCAACTACCATAAAAGATGACATTGTGAAATTAAAGTGATGTACTGATCTTTCATGTTTGGAGGTCCTTGACTTTCAAGGCACAAGCTATGGAAAATTAAAACCGATCTGAGGACTTCAAATGGATTTTTCAAGACTTAGGAAAATGCTACAGCATGGTACCCGATAAATGTTGTTTTAAATGTGTCAAGTTTCGACTTCTTTATAAACAGAAATTTGATGAAGTTGATAACCTTTCTAAAATCTGACCCAAAACATTCCTCTCAAGGAAAACCAATGCTAATTGTTGTGTATTGTTGTGCATTCGCATTGGAATGTGCATGTACTTATTATGCGTGCTGGTTATATGCTAATGAGGAGCTTATATAGATCCCAGAATTTGTAATTTGGGGAGTGTGTTTTTTCCCGTTTCTTGTACGTGTGATTAAAGCTTGATGAGATACAACACTAATGTATCCTTGTGTTAAATACCACACGTCATAATATCATCAATAATATTGAGCCATGTTCATAAAAAAAAACATATTTCTAAAAACACCATAACAGTACATTACATGCTTGCATTGCTATGCAAATACAATTAACACAAAATTCTTTAATATTTTTTTAAAGACATTTTTTTACTATTCACAAAATAAATATGTAAGAAATGCCCTCAGGCCATACTCGAAAACTCTGGCACAGATTTTCTCAACACAGACCTCTCGGCAACAAATAACAAGCTTATTATGGGAAAATGTCTTGTTGCCATTAATGTTTTGGTGGGTGAAGAAATTTTTCTTTGGAGCATTTCATATTCACAAGTTGACTCAGAAGTAAGAGCCGTTGATTCATTCCAAATGTTTGACCCCATGGGGGTAAAACCCTGATATAAGCTATAATGGTCAGTGTGGGCCCAAAGGGTAGGGTTTTTGAGTCATTCTGCCTGAAATCAGGTTTAGTATTTTAAAATAGTCTGAATATGGGAAAAGTTATGGGTGGTGAAAAATAACATATCTTGGACTGAAAAATACTGGGTTTTTAGAAGCAGTATAATCACAAATTCCTCAATCATTCTTTGTTTTTTTGTTTTTTTTTGGGGGGGGGGGGGGGGGGGGAAGGGGGTCGAGTACTACCAAAAAGGACACATTGAAATTAGCAAGACCTTAAACTTGACCATTACAACTTGGTTAGGTCAGTGAATTTTAAAATATTTTTACTGGCATATGTATACAGGTAGCGGTACATAAATATTACATACACAGTATGCAAGATTTTTGTACCTCCAAATTAAAAAATTCTAGACATTCACTGACCCACAACTGTATCTCTGCTTGTAACTATAAGCAAGGTTGACACACTCAGTCCAAGCGGAAAGGAAAACATCAACAAGATGGTCTATTTCCTATTACAGATGTCAATTTCCATATTCCCCGGCACGGAAGGTTCTAAAACCAGGGATGTAGCTATAAAAAACTGTGTAGGCTCATTAACAAGCCCAACCGGTTTTTTCTGGCTTGTGCACCTTCGAAATCACTCGAAGTCTTTGTTTTGTAGTGAAATTTCAGACGTGCGTGAGTTGTCTTTTAGCTGGTGAAATTCGCCGGTAGCCGGCTCTTAGCTACATCCCTGTAAAACCATCCGAAGGAAATGAATAAGGTTACCTTGTGATACTGAAGATAAGTTTAACTCACACAAGATTATTTACCTAGAGATCATCCAATGACAGTTTTAAACGTTTTTTCCTGGTCTTCGACTTCCGTTTAAGCTTACTTGTACACATGTACGTAGTTAAAATTATAAGTTAAGCGCATACACAAAACTAGTGTTTTCCTGAATATTTTCAAAAACTAATGTTCCTGTATATTTTAGAATCGCGATCTATTTAGAAATAAAATAACAGTGAAGATCAATAACCGACCATAGGTGTATTGAAGGCGTTGGGCGTTACGTAAAGATGAAACGAAAATTGATCAAACCTGCGGGAATGATCATGAATGAAATTTTCTCTCGTGAAGGGCAGAACTCAAGTTAGGGGAAGTTTACCTGCCGATGGATGCTCTACATTTACTTCTGGAGTCCAAGGACCAGCTCGAACATAGCCACGTTTTTCTAAGGCAAAGACGAAACCGCCATCGCCAATAACGACTTCGCCGGCGTCGAGTCTTTCAAGAATGCCGCGCTTCTACGAAATCGACATGAAAATGAATTAATCTGTGTTTAAAAATACTTAACAAATAGATAATCGATAGTTTGTCTTACCGGTGCCATTTCTGTCTTAGAAGCTATAAAAACCTAGAAGATGAATGAAAAGTCCTTCTTTCGAATAACCGACGCAGCTACGTGTTCAACCTTTTACGCGCCGCGATCACGTAGTGTTTATAAACAGGAAAGTGTAGCTCGTGTAGCCCGGTTTTAAACCGGTCAATGGAAAACACGCGTTCTGATTGGTCCAAACTGCCCGCCAAAACCTGCGCGACCAAGAAAGTCTAGCGCGACAGGCTCGACCTTGTTTATCAATGGAACATATTTATCGTTATCCTCGCACTGAACTGGCGGTAACAGGACGATATCCAACGGGAAAAAGGTAGAATACAGCCCTCTTGCGAAACAGTCTTGGCTCCGTGATTCCATGACTTGACCACTAGATTAGTCGATCCGTGTTTTCCACTCGAGCGATAACTGTTGCGTGTCGATCCAAATAACGCTGGGTGAATAGAGACATTTTAACATCACAATAGGTTTTTAGAACAAAAGCGAAAAAATCGAACATGCAATAAGCTCAAAATATTTTTTAAAAGTGATACGTATTTGTAGCCGCCTGTCATCGCTTCCGATCTGGGTGTGGAGGGGAGAGGGGGGAGTACTTACATATATAGGGTATGTTTTTTAGGTGTTAGTCTTCGATCTATGCTTGATGCTAAACTTCCCGTGCAGAAAGGAGAAGTAAAAACCACCTGTTCGCACAATTTTTGGTTATCAATTTTTTATACCGCCGGCACCTATCCTAAATTGATGGGAGTACCCGGCCCCTCCTTCCCCCCCCCCCCCCCCCCCCAAAGGCTCCCGCGCGCGCGGTCGCAAGGCCAGGGCGTTCGCGCTGCCCAGGGCGATGAAGCAGCTGTATTTGAAGTCAGTGAATTTTGTAAAATCTCCGACGACGAATAAAACCCGACTTCTCGCTATTATTTAATGTTTACAATTCGCATGGAATAGTTTATTAAAGAAGTAAAACAAAATACCTCTTGAAAGTGAAAATCATGAGGTTATCCCTATATATAATAACAAATTTCCCCAATTGGCAAAATCATTACAAACCGATCAGATGGAAATATCAAAATTCTCGATATTAGTTTGAGTATTAACGTTCTGCGCTTTTGTAATGAGTGACTAAAAAACGCTTTCGCGAGCCACATACTGACATAGTCGTCAAAATAAACAGGGAAAAACAAAGATAAACAACATGGCAGTGATTTCGAGAGCTTTCATTTTCAGCAGTTTTACAATAAAGAGCTCCAAATTTTGCCTTTTAAAAGGGGGCGACAATGTAGTGTGATAAACCGATACGGCCATTACAGGTGCACAGCAAAAATGACGCAAACAGAGGACTGGGTAAGCCAGTGCAGAATATATGCTGGTGCCAATGTTCCAAATTCATGATGCTCGGCTGCAGTTATTTTGCTCACAATAAAGCTGAGAAATAATGTCTAGCCACACATCATTTTCCCTTACTGTAAATAGTTTTCGCAGACAAACAGAATGTTATTGAGAAACAAGCATACAGCCACTAAAAAACTACCACACTGTAGTCGGTACAGGCTAAGAGCGCTATTGAAATATAAATAGCACCATAACAAAGGTTCGCTCCAATCGTCGATTTCTTTCAACCCAATTACGGCCTTAAAAGGAGCTTGTTCACAGGCTATAACACCTACATTCAACGATGAAATGGTTTAATTTTATTTCCCAAATTTTGCCCACAAACGGACACTGGCTTTTGTGACTTCTGAGGTTAAGTTTGTATGGATCTAAAAAATACCTTTATTATGCAAAATAAGGTCAAATATCACCAATAGCCCAAGTAATGCTCCAAATTATGCCAGTGTAAGTCCGATTTACACGGTGCTTACGATAAGACTTGAGTTGATTTGCACGAAGCAATTTGTGTTGTAAGCATGTCGTGTCGAAGTATGGCGTGAGCGTGTCGCATGCGACAAAGTTGTACCGTATAAATCGGCCTTTATCTGCTTTATGTGTCAACTAGGGGTTGACACATTATGCTCCTAAAATCAAGTATTATGCCTTTTGGCATTGCCCTCAAAACGGACTATTATGCTCCAAATTATGCTCGACTGTTGCCATTTATGCTCGTAATTATTCCGTAAAAAATTTTTCCCGGACCCCGTGAAGCGCGAAAATAAAAACCATTTTCATAATAAATTAGTAACAAAATAGGAACATTTAATCCAAAGGATTTCGAGTGAAGTAGGAAAGTTAATACATGCAACGTAATTTGGGCACTAAACTTATTACTACTACGGAAACCACGTAGAACTTTAAAATAGCTTGAAATTTTGTAGTTTTTACTTAATAAACGGACAATAGTATCTCTCTAAAAAAAAGAAATAACTGTTATGTGGCAAAATGGCACTATTATGCCGGCAAAATAGCACTATATGCCGGCATTATGCTCGATGCTCCACCTCATAGTATTATGCTCAAAATTATGCCGGCATAATGTGTCAACAAATGATCATATACCGGTATGTTACATCCCTTTTCCAGACATTGCAAATGTAAAAAAACTTGCTACTAAACTGACACAACTGTAAAACTTGCAAGAACGCTTTTTTCTAGCTGAAGTTCATTTCGCAATCGCAGGACTGTAGTCCGGTTAAACTAAGAAAACTTGAAAGAAAATTAAACGGAACCGGAAAGTCAGTCCATGTTTCGGGGTGAGGCTTGATATTAAAGTCGACCGTATCGGCTCACACGCACACCAGCCTGAGGACCTGTGCTTGGCTGTGACGATGCATTTTATGGGAGCTCTGGTAGAACGTTAAAATAGCTTGAAATTTTGTAGTTTTTACTTAATAAACGAACAATAGTATATCTCTAAAAAAGGAAATAACTGTTATGTTGCAAAATGGCACTATTATGCCGGCAAAATAGCACTATTATTCCGGCATAATGCTCCACCTATAGTATTATACTCGAAATTATATGCCGGCATAATGTGTCAACCCCTAGTGTCAACCGCCCTGCCCTAAAGCGAATTTCGTAAGGTTGGATTGTTGTCAAACCTGTTTATTCGCGCCAGCAGGTGGAAGCGGAATAATGAAGTATATAGAACAATGAATAACAAAATCTCGATAAGTTTATTAGGGGTGGTGAATGGTACCTTCAAAATCGTGGGTCTCGGAAAATTTTGGTCCGGTCTCGAAATCTCGGCAGTTTTTGTTTTAAGTCTCAAAGTCTCGTTTGGCTGGTGTTTTTTCTGTCTCGGAGTCTCGGATTTTTTTCCTCAAGGTCTCGGAGTCTCAGATACTTTTGTCAAGCATTCTCATTCTTCATCCTTGTTTGTTGTTTGATAGGTGAATCGGATATTTTTGGCACTGTAAGTCTCGATCGGGCTCGGTTTTTTCCTGCATTGGGTCTCGCGCTCGGATTTTATAACGTAGCTGCGGTCGCGGTCTCGGATTTTGAAACAAGAGTCTCGGCGTCTCGGCGAGTCTCGGATTTTACCATTCGCCACCCCTTTTATTGAAGAGCTTTATCTGATTCTTTATCTTCAACTTGAAGATTTCGGCTTTACAACATACAACGGAATAATAAGTAACGTGTCTTTTTTTTGTAAATGAATTTATTAGAGAGATATTAGCATCTTATTGCTATTTTCAATTCGAGTATAAATAAAGATTATTGTATTGTATTGTATTGTATTGTATTGTATTGTATGGCATAACGAATTCGATTGATAAAAAGATAATTAATGCTCTCAGGTCTCTCGGTTCTGTCCAGTTGTACGGGTTCTGTGCTGTACCGGTACACAGTCCAGGAGTATACCAGTTTTGGACTGAAGCGAAGACATTGAATGGCTACACCAGGACCGGCAGATGCATGTTACGTGTCTCTTATGCCGCTCGTTGATCGACCTTGACTGACCTTTGCTTCGCGAATTTTAAATAGAGCCGAAGAGGCTTCAGGCCCAAAGAAGTGAAACCCCTTGAACACTTGTTCGGAATGTTTTATTTCAGAAATTAATAGTATCGACGAGGGACCAAAATAGGCCTTAAATTAATTAAACGAGAAGTCCAAGGACTACTGCAAAGCTGATACAACGAGTAAATATATTTGAAACAATATTGGCCAGACCAGCCTACTTCAGGTTTAAGATTAAATTACCTGTTTACATGTAAATTAATACAACGTTGATCTGCAAACTATTAGACCCAGTCACGAAACAACATTATTTAAGTTTTATGGTGACTTTTTCCTTCAAAACACGACTCATGTTTTCCCTGCAGGTCCTGCAGGCGTTTATTTGATTTTTGAGTTTATGACCGTTCTTTATACGTTGCGTCAAGCGAACTCATTTAGCGAGGGATATTCATTATATTACGCACTCGTCCCGCTTAGACTGCGAGCAGCTCTCGGTCCTCTCGGGCTTACGCTCTCGTTCCTCGCGGTTCTCACGCGCGTCACTTCTCGATTCCGCTTGAATAAGCAAGAAATATGATATGGATTTCACGTGGGCATACGTATCATTGCTATGCTTGTCATGCTTGCCATTCGCAGTTTTTGTCAGGGGATTACGGTGGCGGTAAGGACAAATCACCTACATGTTAAACAGAAAACACGCGCAAACTTAAAAAAATACACGCAAACTTAAAAATACGCGAACAAACTTGAAAAAGTGCGAACAAACATTATAAAATGCACGCAAACTTAATAAAATTGCTACAAACTTCATAAAATGCACGCAAACTTTATAAAATGGCTACAAACTTTATAAAATGCACGCTAACTTAAAAACAGTAGTGTGTGCAAACTTTATAAAACGCACGCAAACTTAATATGATGGCTAAAAACTTTATAAAATGCACGCAAACTTAATATGATCGCTACAAACTTTATAAAATGCACGCAAACTTAATATGATGGCTACAAACTTTATAAAATGCACGCAAACTTAAAAACAATAGTGTGTGCAAACTTTTTTAAAACGCACGCAAACTTAATAAAATGGCTACAAACTTTATAAAATGCACGCAAACTTTATGAAATGAACGCAAACCTAAAAAAATAGTGTGTACAAACTTTATAAAATAAACGCAAACTTAATAAAATAGCTACAAACTTCATAAAATACACGCAAACTTAATAAAATGACTATAAATTTTATACAAAAAATAGGACCGCAATGCGAACTTGTGTCTAGTGCAAGGTTGATGTGAATTTGTGTAACCATCTCTGGTGTTTTCTTTATTTGTAGTTCGTCTGTGATGTAGGCTATCTATTGTGTAAACTAATAAAGCAAGGCTGACTGTACAACTGGGATTATAATATTCTTTCCAATATTTCGTCAGGCACGGCCTGACTTCTTCAGGGTACCCTGTATCCCATGATGCAACGCAACGAGTTACCCATGACATTTGAAGAGAATAAACAAACTTTTTGTAAAATCTCATAATTCGGTGATTTTACCGGTAGTCTCATTTTATGCTTTTAATTATCGGGGACTTGGGAATCAGAAAAATAGTTCGTTGGTAACAGAAAAGAACCACAATGTAAGAATTTCATTTATATTTCTAAGTTTAATCCTCGTTTCTCGTCCTTAGAAAAGATCATTTTCCACTCGCAGGAAAGTGGCGATCATCCCCGAAAATACCACGAAAGTGCAGTTGTACCTCTTAAGCAAAAGTGCAGTTGTACCTCTTAAGCAAAGCGTCACTAACATTTTAACATAAATAACGTATTCCTCAATAGTCATAACGACTTAAAACATCAGATCCCTCCAGATCCCTCCAGGTTTTTCAAGCTGAATAAAACCATCAAAGTGTGGGCACTTTTCAATGCTTTGAATTGACGGCGAGCTGATTTAGGGAATTCGCGCACGTTTGCAGAGTTGAATATGAAAATTATTTGAGAAATAAAACGAATTTAGATCGAAGCAAGTTCAAGTAAAAAAATCTTGGTAAATGCCTCAGTGCTGAAGGCTCAAATCAGTACAAAACACGCAGCAAAATATATGCGCGCGCTATATCGCGCGTACAAGCTAGCTGTACGCGGGTCAAGCCCAAATTAAACCGCCCAGAAAGACGTCGGACACCTTATTGAGACTTATATTACGTAGTAACTGGTTAGCTTTCAGTTGAGGTTCAGGGGTAGCAGTTTATATAGTTAAATTTAGGACTAAGCAGCCCGAGAAGTTAGGTGGTACGGTGGTACGGTAGACTATGTAAGCCTTAGCCTAGCTAAGGTCACAGGTTCAATCCTGAGTGGGGTTTTTAGATTTTCTTTTTTACCACAATTGCCGCTAAACTCACAATCGGATTGGTCGACGTGAATGGTAAATGAGAGTCCAGACAACGGTGCTGACGCTAACATTGCTGACTCACTCGGCTGCGCCTCGTGAGTCCACAACATTTTGACCATGTGATGACGTAAATCGTGGTAAATAAGAGTCCACACCACGGAAAACCGGTGTAAATTTGTTAATTTTACACTTATAAACTTATTGAAAATAAAATTCTAAGTGTCGACATTACGTTATATAATTCTCAATAAGGTGTCCGACGTCCTTCTGGACGGTATGATCTAGGCACAACCCTGTACGCGTCAGTTACAGTTTTTCCTGGCGTTGACATCAGAACTACTCAGTGTCTAGCTAAAACCGTGGATAAAACAAATAGCTGTTAAGAGGAGAACTTTTTTCCCAAGGGTTTTGAGTTTTTCAGTTTTTCAGAGAACTTATTTGGTTAACACATGCAGTGCAAGAGTGTCTTCATATGCGTGGACAAGCAGTTGGATGTTGACGCGTTCAAGCTCGCGCAAATTTTGTTGACATATTTTTTTTCAATGTGGCTTGAATATTAAATCTTCGTTTGTCGTGTCATCCTTCCAACAAATCTTCGAAAGCATGTATCTGTTAGTAGCAAGAGAAGTTTTCTTGACATAAGAAATCCTGACAAAAGATGACCAACAGACAACAGGCCTTGAAAAGGGTGTCTTAACAGCCACTGCTCGCGTCGGCGGCCACTGGCAAATGCGAGGTCACGTGATGAGACAAATTTTGTATATATATCTTTCATTCGCGTTGCATTGTGGGATAGGTTTCCAACGCCCCCTGGCTTGCTCCGCGCCTGTTCCGGTGATCGAACCTCAATTCCGAATACTCCGACTGCTGTAAACGACAAAATATCGACGTGGTTACATTACGCATTGATCTTCTACTTCATGAAACAAGTAACGTAAGGGAAACTTCGGTGAAACCACATGGTTGTTTACCAATTACAAGAGAAAACCGGTTGGTTCACGATTTGTGTAAATGGTAAGCAAAACTCAAGAAAGGGAAATTCCGTTTGAGATTTACCATTGACACCAGAAAGGAGCTGAGTAACCACGCTTATGCATCAAAAGTGGCGCAGGGTCTGGAACTGGTAGATAAAAGCAAATGGTACACACATTTCCGTTCGGAAATTTCGGTTGGGAATTTTGGACTACCTTTCAAGACGTTCCGTTTATTTCGGAAATTTTCCAGTCGGTGGAGCCAAAATTGTCTTACCATTTACATTCTGACCGAAATTTCCAGAATTTTTGGGTAAATGGTAAACAACCCATATGAACATTACATCATATCTTACCGTATATGAAGTACTTAGCCAATTTTTTATCACTCTAACATAGTGTCTATGTGCTACGCAAAAAGTCAAAAAAGCGGTCATGCGCATTTGATGAAGGAAGGCCAGGAGCTGAGCATACGAAGCACGCGTTCTGCTTGAATAGTCCTTGAATAGAGCATTTTCACATGACGTCATAAAAATTAAAAAATC
The DNA here is from genome assembly GCA_022457155.1 of Cladopsammia gracilis. Lineage (NCBI taxonomy): Eukaryota > Metazoa > Cnidaria > Anthozoa > Scleractinia > Dendrophylliidae > Cladopsammia > Cladopsammia gracilis. Next base: position 291,420 of record JAJGOT010000081.1, on the reverse strand, counting down.
TAAAGTATACATCCTACAAAGCTGTTTCTAACATGGTATGTGGATACCGCAGTGTTATAATCTTTTACAAAAAGTTTCAGGTTTTAACGATGTTTCGTTTTCGATTTATAAAGTTTGTAAATGTGTCAAGCAAATTCGTCACGCTATTTCAGATAAGCCGTGAAAATAAACAAAATGGAACTAGTTGAAAGTTATTAATGAAATTATAGATGCTCATAAGCCGATTTCATGCCTCATATAGTGAATACAATATTTTGTGATGAGATTTTTGGTGTTATTAAATGCAATAACATAGCATGTGGGAAGTTTGGAGAGCACTCAAGAAGCTAGAGTTGCCCTCAGCTATCGCCTTATTTTGTCTTTTTAATTCATATTTTTCTGCGTTCATCACTTTTGGCTATTTTTTCTTCCTATTTTCAGATGATAAAGCAAGCTCCAGGCCATAATCATGAAAACACGATATTTCTGTCGGGACAGTGTCCCTTTAAGTTAAAAATTTCCTCGGTTAATTTACCCCATTTGCAAGTTATATTCAACGGGTACAGACCTCAAATAAATGTGGCTACTAAACATATCTGAATTTCGTAACTGTTCATCAGTAGGATGTCCAAAATGCGTGCAATTCTACAATTGGTTTCGGCTCCATTAAATCCTATACCAATTGTAGAACATTTTAGGAGGAGCCACCCACAGTGTGAGCACAGTCACTGACAAAACATATCACAGGTGAACCAAGCACAATATGCGAGTAGGGAAACTGGGTACTAGAATTGAGCTTTGTTTAGCTTTGTTTTGCTTTGCAACATTTGCGAAAATTTCTGCACGAAATTTATAACTTTTCTCTTAAAAAGTACAAATGTGTTTAACATAAAAGTACAAATGTGTTTAACATGTAAGTGTTTACATGTAGTGTTTACATGTTTTGTAAATGTGTTTAACATGTAAGTGTTAACATGTAACCTGGTGTATTTGTTTGTTCATTGGGGCCCTCCATGGCCTGTATTTGAGTATTTTCTTCCATGCGCTACATCATGTATTAAAATATAAGTCTTATAACACTTTATTTCAAACTTCATATGTTTTTTAAAGAGTTGTACTTTTTAAAATGTTGCAAAGCAAAACAAAGCTAAACAAAGCTCATTTCTAGTACCCAGTTTCCCTACTCGCATATTGTGCTTGGTTCACCTGTGGACATATTAGTAAGGAAAACAACGCAAAATAAATGTAGTACGTTAAATAACGAACCAAGCACACACGTCAACTAAATAAGCTACGCGCGCGCACCTGCATTAACCTGAATAGAAGCAATATATAAATTAAATAGGGGCGCTAGGATGATATAAAGGATCTAAAATAACAAAGGATACGACGGGGTTTCTCAATTCTGGATTGCTAGTCTAATTTCTCGTAGTGTAGTGCCATACTTCTCAATGATAGCACCATGGCGTTTGAAGAATTTAGTAAACGATTTACGAAGGAGCGTAGATTTGAACCTTTGGCGAAGGAGACGTGATGAAAGTCGGCGAAGTCTATGCATAAAATCCAACTTCGATGTGCAAATTCTAGCATATCTTACCAGTTGAGATATATAAACACCATAGGCCGGATTGGCGGGAATGTTGCTGTCCATATGAGGGAAATTGACAATACGAAATGAGAAGTCGTCCCTCTTGTCGTAGACGCTGAGATGGAAAGGTGTGTTACTGTCACCATTCTTGATTCTCGTGTCCAGATAACACACCTCATTTGATGTTAAGGTAGTGTCCTTTAGTTCCAGGTCCGATGGGTAAATGTAAATGAAAGACTGACTAAACAACAATAGGTTTTACGAACTAGTGCTTTAAATTTCCTAACGAATATAGAATTTTTCAATAAACGTGCTTGTAAAAGTGATCAGAAACAATTTCACGAACGCTGTTAGTAAGATGTGAATAGAATAATTTTCAGTTTTATCAAGGGGACTGTTTTACTGTAGACTAAGCGACATTATTTTATTTTTTAACGAGTTATCAGTTTCTTCTGATTCTCGTACAGTGTACGGTGCCAGGATTATATGTATTTTGCAGGTTGGCCTTTCATTTTTGTTCAATTTTTGTTAATTTTAAGGCTCAAACCTACGCTTGTCAAATAGGGTCAAAATGTCGACCGATACAACAACAACAACAACTTTATTTCAGTATTCCCATTTCTAAATACATGTTATTACCAAACCAATTACAATAAGTAAGGAAAATAAAATTACTTAAATTACAATAAAGAAATCTAGAATAAAAAATTAATTAAATTAAATTAAATTTATAAATGTATTAATTGTAAAACAATCACGAGTACTATTGACTATGTTTTGTTCTTGTAGATGTTTTCATTGCTTGAGTGACAAAAGCAGCAGTTAGCCTGCTAATATGTTGATCAGTATCATTAACTAGCGGTTCCATATTGGAAGTCAAGTTCTGCCACATTTGGAAGTTGTAGTTTCGGCCTCGTATAGTGATTATTATTTTTGGTGCATGCTCACCATTCCGATTATCAGTTCAAGACACGAGCGCAGTTTGGTGACAACAAAGTTTTGTCGTTAAAACTTGGTTGTTGTAGAATTAGTGATGTAAAGAGAAATTGAACTCAAGAAGCCACGCACCCTAACCTAAATGTCCAATTGCAACAATTCGGACGTAATATGTCCAATTCGGACATAATATGACAGCATTGCATGATGGGGAAAAACTTAAAGGAGATAGCTTTACAAAGTTTGCACACACTATTGTTTTTTAAGTTTGAGTTCATTTCATAATGTTTGCGTGAAAAAGTTATTAAGTTTGCGTGCATTTTATAAAATTTGCATTCATTTTATAAAGTTTGTAGCCATTTTATTAAGTTTGTGTGCATTTTATAAAGTTTGCACACACTATTGTTTTTTAAGTTTGCGTTCATTTCATAATGTTTGCGTGCATTTTATTAAGTTTGCGTCGTTTTATAAAATTTGCATTCATTTTATAAAGTTTGTAGCCATTTTATTAAGTTTGCGTGGATTTTATAAAGTTTGTTCGCATTTTTTTAAGATTGCGTGCATTGTATTTAAGTTTGCGCGTGTTTTGCATGTGTTTAACATGTTGGTGATTTGTCCATACCGGCCACCGTAGGGTTTTTGCCTATTTATACAACTCTTTGATTCGTGCTATTCACTTGACGTCAATCAGCCATTCTACAACTTTGTTCGGGGTGATATTTTTTGCATATTATGTACCGCTATATTAAAACAACATTAAATCACTTGAGTTGTTACTGTATTTTCAACCTTTAAACTCCAGAGGTTAAGGTGGTTCTGCAATGGTTTGGAGAATACGTTTCCAGTTTTTTCTCCGAATTAGGAATTTTTCACTATTTTTTCGCATCCGGCTATAACGTTGTGTAAACATTCAATTTTTCATACCATTTACAATCCGTACTGTGTTTTGAACAGACTTCCCTGGTTTTTGCGATGCGCTTGCGCAGACAGACATTGTAAGAGTTATACATCAACGTCAAACAGTGTTAGTTGTTAGTTTGCAAAGTATTATTGAAGAGCACATCGCAGAAGTGTGGAGATCTTTGCGGCTTTAATTTGATTGCAGACGTGTTTGGTTACCTATCTGTCTTATCTATCCATGACCGTCTCGGATGGAGAGTTGAGATGGCCAAATTTCAGATTTTGTTTGGCTCAGCCGAAAAAAATATCGGTTAGTGGGTTGCTTTCATGTTGATTTTGATGGAAAGGTATTAACCATTTCTAGTTTATATTCTCTGAAGCGGGCTCGACCTGAAGTTACAGAGGATCTGAAATGATATATTGACCTTACGTTAATGTATACGGAAATTGATCTGGTTATTCGTAGATTCAAGGTTAGCAGAGAGAGTTTTCGCTTCAGCAAAAGGTCCGATTCCTCCAAGCTGAACAAATGTGGGATTTACCACATTTAATGTGCTTACAATAAACTTAAATCCTTCGCTAATTTTGTGTCCCTAAGTGGGACACCAAGATGGCCGCTTCATACATTTCTTACTAAAAATATCTATACTCATTCGCCTATAACTCTTGAATGAAATGCTTTTGCGCTTCAAAATTTGGCCCAGATGTATAGTTTTAAACTCTCTACAATTCCATAAACATTTTAGAATCGAAAACTGCTTCTGAATTTTGAGATGACGTCAGTGAAAACACTCTATAAACTCTTAATAACCCCTGAAATGTTTCGGTCTCTAGCTTATCTATTTTCGATACTTTTAAAGTCCGAACTTTTGAAGGTATTTCAAGTTATGAAGACCGATTCTTCAAAATCAAGTTATAGAGGTTTTGCACGGCAGCCATGTTGCATGGCGGTAACAATAGATTCATTTCCCTGTGGGAAAGAATGTTCTTTCTAATGCAAAACATTTTCATTGTTCCTGCCATGCAACATGGCTGCCGTGCAAAACCTCAAAGTCAGCGACACCTCTCCCCCCACCCCACCCAATTTGTTCTCGTTTCTGACATTTGTCATCGTCATGGTCCATCTCTCCTTTAAGTGAATAGTGTGATGTTGGAGGATGACGTAGTCATACTTGGGCCTCCGATGCTGTCAAATATGATAAAATCTCGAAGGCCTCATTCAGAAACCTCCTGTGAGTATTCTATCTTTGTTTGGAAATGCTAAGCGCTTCGAAAAATTATTTTGGTTTTGAAGTTGACGAATTATCCGAGCTTGTGCATACTATAAAATCGCTATGTTCTCGACACTAAGATTTTCAGTGTCTAGACCCGGGTCTAGAACACAGCGATTTTCTAGTGGTCTATAGTATGCACAAGCTCGGAGAATTCGTCAAATACAAAACCAAAATAATTTTTTGAAGCGCTTGGCATTTCTAAACAAAGATAGAATACTCCAAGGAGGTTTAAATGAAACTCAGTTTTCGTGAAAATTCTGTGAGAATTTCTGAGGTATTTTTGAAGACCCTTTGAAGACCGTCCCCGGCTGCCGGCTCACGCTACTAATCGCTGAAGGTTTTCCACTATTTCCAACCTAAATTCACTGTACATTAGCTACCTTTTCGTTTTTAATTCACAACGTCAAAGGAAACGCGAGTTAGAAGGTAAACACAGGGAAAACCCATCAAATTGGTAATTCAAGGCTCACGTGAGCGACACACTATTGGACTAATTATCAAGTGTCACCAATATTTTCGTGGTTAATACTGAGCAACGCCTTCCATCTAATATAGCTTCGGCCAGTAAAGTTGTATACAACAAATCCCTAATGTCATAGTCTCTTATTATGCTTATAGAGTGTTTTCACATGACGTCATAAAAATTAAAAAATCTAAAGTATACATCCTACAAAGCTGTTTCTAACATGGTATGTGGATACCAGTCTTATTATCTTTCACAAAAAGTTTCAGGTTTTAACGATGTTTCGTTTTCGATTTATAAAGGTTGTAAATGTGTCACGCAATTCGTCACGCTATTTCAGATAAGCCGTAAAAATAAACAAAATTGAACAAGTTGAAAGTTATTAATGAATTATAGATGCTTATAAACCGATTGCATGCCTCTTATAGTGAATACAATATTTTGTGATGAGATTTTTCGTGTTATTAAGACTTTAAAGTCTTTAAATTTCTGGCCGCCATGTTGGTGTCCCTAAGATGGCCGCTCCATACATTTCTAACTAAAATTGTCTATACTCATTCCCCTATAACTCTTGTATGAAATGCTCTTGCGCTTCAAAATTTGGCCCAGATGTGTAGTTTTAAACTCTCTTCAATTCCATAAACATTCTGAATTCTGCTTCTGAATTTTGATATGTCAGTGAAAACACGCAATAGCAGCCGAGTGACAGAGGTAAGAGGCGTGTGTCCGCCACCTTTAAATATTAGGAACCTGTGACTTAGAAGGGAAGGAAAATCCCGACAGAAAAAACCCGGGCCCTGGTTAGGGATAGTGGCACAAATTACCGCCGATATTAAACGGAAACTGCATTTCTGACATATTGGGAAATTAAAAAAATGAGTGAAAATGAACAATAGAGCATTTGCACTAGATGTCACAGCGGCCATGTTGGTGTCCCAAAACAATGAAATGGCGGCCATATGGGTGTCCTAAACGAATCCTATGGGACTTAAGCTCTATTCTCATTCAAACATTTCCTATTGGTTTAGCACTTCAATATGGAAATTGCTACATGTACGTCATGAGTCAATCGTTTGTATGTGCATGACTGTGATAACAAGTCAAAATCACTTAACAACCAGTATAGAACTAAACTCACATCAATTTATTTTCTACAATTTTTGCAACTAAATGAAATATCGATGCAGTTAAATTAAATTACAAGTTATGGATAGCTCATGATACCATTGGCATAAATGTTTTACAGGAGTTTCATTTTTCAGATTGTAAATTTTTGTAGTTATGCAAAAATAATATTATTGAGAATATTGGTGGGATTTCATTTTTTTGATTCTTGTAAGTCATTGGCAAATAGAAGCTAATTTATATACTAAAAAAAAACAACAAAAAACAAAACTGTAATGTTTAACGCAAAATAATGTTTGTTAGTGCAACTGCACTTGACTATTCAGGCTTTTTGGCTGGAATAATATTGATTAAAAATGTAAATTGATAAGTGACATTTGTTATCTGTGTATAATCAAGAAAAAAATTTGCCCTAATAATATTTTTTGCCAAACTATTCTTTTTGCAAATATTGCAAAAAAAAAAAAAAAAAATCAGTTTTTACTTGCAAACATTTCTTGCCAAATGGTATGTAAGTAACTTCTATTACGTATCACACAACAAATTGAATACTAAAAGGAAATGGAACAAGTGGTAAAATTTTGGAAACAGGTGCTTTAATTGTTTATTTGAAACCATTGGCAGATGTCATAACTTTGAAAAAGGTATAATTTACCAGTAGCCTAAAAGTAATATGGTGAGAGAAGGACTTAATAGACTTTATGCAGAAAATTCATGCAGTTTCAATGAAAAAAAATATCAGGAATATATTCTACATCAAATTTGAAAGCAGAATTAAATAATAACATCCTAATATTTCTGAAAAAAACAACAACAACAACAACAAACAAAACAACAACATCAAGAGCAATATAACAACCTATTTACAATATATAAAATTAATTATTATAATACATCTAGGTTTTATGTTAGTTACATGTTAGTTACTACAATATGCCAAGTCCCAAAGAGTCAATGTCCACAGGTGGTAACTCAATTTCAGGAAGACTGAGTGTACTAAAGCCTTTAGTCAGTGAATCCAGTTCTCCTTCAAATGGAAGGGAATCTAAGTAGGAATCTAGAAATGTGATAAATAAACATGCATGTTAGTTATGTGCTACAACGCTAGTCATTTCATCTAACTTCATGCAAGTGTTACGTGGCTCTCACAGTGTTCACACATTGGTCACCATCAGTCATTGAAATATTATTTCTTGTACTAACATTTGTTTCGACAAAACATGTAAGATAACAGCAGCATAAATTTAAAATGATGATTCACTTTTTAAACCCTGCCTACTGTTTCATTTTTCCTCAAGGGCTGTCCAGTACTCTTGAAAAATGTATGCATAGCACTGTATTGTATTATATGACCATAACAATAGTTTAACAATACATTCTAGAACGGCACAATGCAGCACAATGCATTACAATATAATGAATAAATAATTTGTCAGAGTATTGTACAAGTATGTTTTCCTCCTATTACAAAAACTTGTTGACCAATCAAAGAGTAACACATGCAATCGGGCTACATGTTTTATTGGTCATGTTAATCATATCATTCCAGGGTTGATCTCCAATTGCTTGAATCTCCTAGATGGAATGTTCCAACCATTGTATTCCCTCCCCTTGGAATTTTTAATTTTCACTAAAGATTAACAGTTTGCTAATACTCATTGCTTTAATATTATTTATATACATGTCATACATGAGTGGAGAGAGACAGTGTAGAGCAAACTGTTTTGCTCAGACTCTGCATTATGACCATTATTTTTGCTGAGAATTTATTACTAACAGCAGTTTAGATCCTAAGTATGACTGTCTCATTGAAAACAATATTTTGCTATAACGTTGCTTATGTATATTTCTTTGTTGCCACTGTGTGCCCCAAGCAATCTCGCAATCTCATCAGCCTTGGAGCCATAATTTTGCCAAGACTCCCCTGAAGTGGGAAATACAAATAAGAGGTATTCTCTCCCAAGGGTCTTTGGATGTTGTCCTTTAGTGGCATTTTAAGAATATAAAAATTTTTCTAATGAGGCCTAAAACGTCTGTGATAAAACAGTAAAATCCTTTTATCACAGTAAATCTAATAGTTTTATCACAATAGTTTTAGGCCTCATTGGAAAAATTTTTATATTCGCCCAAGAGTGTCAAATCAAATTTCAAGATAAATTTAAAATATTGGAAAAAAATTGTACTATGTAAAAGTACTACCAAAGAGGTTTTATTTGAATGGTCACACCATGGCATTTCGTTGACAGATCTCAAAAGTCAAAACTACATCAAATGTACAGTTGTCTGCACAATAATATTTATATATTGATCATGATGCTGGGAGAGAAAGGGATAAACCACTTTTTTTAAGTTGAGCTCACCTTCTGCTGGCCTTGTTACATTTTCAAAGTGAACATAATTTGCTACATCATGTTTAGGTTTTGAATTAGGGATAGAGTGAGGTTGAAACATACAGCCATGATAAAGAGCTCCAACATTCTTTAATATTGTTGAAACATATTGTGGTCTTGGAAGAACATCCTCTAAAATCAAACAAAGAAAAAACAAAATTACAGTATATTGCAATTAAAGACATTTTTCTCTCCTCCCTGTTTTCATGTTCTAATAATTTTTTTTTTATTCACATCTTCCTTTTATTATCCAAGTAATTAGTTACTTGGGAGTTGGAACCCTTGTACAGCAACTGCCCTACCAACCATAACATAATATTTTTTATTTACAGTATGTAGCGCACAGTGCAATAAGCATGGTGCATAAGATGAGAACAGTACTGTACCAGTGTGTGCAGATGTAATGTCAAAATCTGCAGCTCTTGTGAATAAGCTGTTTAAAAGCATCCGGCTAATGAAAACAAAGATATTAAAAAAATAATAATAATAATTATAGTACTGTACCTTGGTCTGTAAATGGAAACATTACTTCTTTTTGACAAGGGTCTTGTTGTGCTTTCACTTTCTGTTTCTCTGTTGTTCTAACATGAGATGCATGTTTCTGTTTAGTACTTTGTTTAAGACCCGCAGAACTTATTTGTTGTAACAGTGGAAGACCTTTGGTTGCTGGGGTTCCTGTGGATGCTTGAAAGATCTTTGTTGTCCTTGGTGTCTTTCCACATGGTTTGCTGGGTTTTAATGCTAGTCCTTTCCTAGCTTTTGTTGTTCCAGGTATAATTGTATTTCCAACATCTCCTAGTGCACGCCGTGGGGTGGCCAAGGGAGCATTGCTGGACTGAAAAGATTTTGCAGCACCAAAACTTCTGCCTGTGTAGCAGAAGTTTAGAACAGTCAAATGCAAAATCAGACCCAGGGGTGTAGCTAAGAAAAAACTGCACAAGCTCATTAACAAGCCCAGTCAGTTTTCTGGCCTGTGCACCTTCAAAATCACCCCAAGTCGTTGTTTTCTAGTGAAATTTCAGCTGGTGAAATTAGCCGGTAGCTGGATCTTAGTTACATCCCTGCAGACCTCGAGACTTAAGTAGCCAACTACATGTAGCCAAATACAAGAAAAAATTCAGTTTTGGCTAGTAGGTTTTGTATTTCCACTAACCATTAAATAATTATTATTTTTGGCTACTGAAAAAACATAACACTCGTACAGCATTGGTTAGAAATCAAATTACTATGAATGGGTTTGAAATGCAGAGCTGAAAGCTGATCCACCAATCTGAAATGAATCTTTTATCTCGAAGACTAAATTACAATTTACTCCATAATCTTTTTTTGCATACACGCTTCTTTGGTATGGCAGCTCGACATGTGAAATCGTTGTGACATTGCATGAATAATAACCCATAACAGACCAATTTAACAGACAACTTGAGAGAAATAGTAAAGTTTTACATGTTAGTCTCGACCCAGTCACATTTGAGACAGTTGTAACTTATGATTGCCAACGAGGCGGCCGACGCAAGAGGGTCGGCCGTCGAGTTGGCAAATCATAGAGCCGTGCGTGAGTACAGGCGAAAAATCTCATCTCAGCGTAAGGGACCTTTTTTTGACCATATTTGGGTGTAAGTAAACCATGACGTCACGTGACGTCACGTTCTTGCAGTGTCGCTTCCATGAACGTTTCAGCTTGTGGGATTTTCTCGAGATTTGAGGCTCTTTTGGAGGTGAGTAATCTTACTTTTCCTTTTTAAAAGGGCTTTTGGTTGCCTTATGTATCTGTAAATTGAGTTGTAAGCAGCCGCTGATCAAGAAATAGGGTTATACCAACAAATTTCGGACAGCACCAGCGTGTTCGATTCTCGATTGAAAATCAGCGTGTTCGCTTGTCAGTTTCGAACCAGTGCGTTCTTTCGTCGATTGACACGTTTACAAAGATTTTAGATCAAAGAATTGAGCAGATTACTAGAACACATCTTATAGCACAAAGAATCTCCTTGAACGCCAGCGTTGCGTAATTAAAACCACTGACAACTTGGATAAAGCGCGGGTAGACAAATATAAGCTTAAGCTTATTGCTTGATCACTAGCTGCGTTCAATACGTTTTATTATCTGGTTAATCGCCGTTACAAGTCGACAACTAAATGCAAGTTCTTTGGCTTAGCAGACATTGCTTTTCAGGGTTCATTCAATGTTAAATACAGTGCTGTTTTGCAAAGCACTTGCGCTTTTGAAGCGGAAAGAAACCGAAACTATAAATTCAATCCTCAATTGTTTGCTTTTCATGAATTTTTATTTCGCCAGGTTGAAGAGGGATAGAACAGCCAACAAAAACTTCAGCTGCGAAAAATTCTCCACCATTATAAGATGTAAACTGCAAGTGTCTTGTGATCCATTTCTCGCTGTCAAACAATCGCGTTGCTGAAAAAGACTCGAGAAGAATTGAAGATTTTCCACCGAATGCTGTACTATTTCTGAGAAACCAGTCATCATAAGTTTCGCTTGCGCTAGTGAATGTGTCTCGGGCGAAAATAACCTTAAAGCGATCACTTTTTCATTTAATTTTCTTTTCTGTGTTACAGATATAGAGGAATAAAACTTGAATATTTTCGTTGTGTCTGATTGCGAGATGTTTTATGAAATGGTCACGTTGTGTTAATGAAAGGTTTCAAATTACTTTTGACATTATGCAAATTGCGAAAATTTCTTACCACAACTGAAAAAGTATATTTGATTGAAACGGCTCAATTTGTTTTTCTCCTCCAGAATTATCAATTCTGTCGTTAACTTTGATTAAATTGACAAGTTATATTCAATTTTTTATTATGATAATGGCGGGGAATATGTCAAAACTTTCAATTCCAAAAGTTGTTTTGACCCCGGGAAATAAACAAAAGATTCACGGCTTTAAGTGTCGGAAACACAAACCAGTTTCAAAGATAAATTTAGCTAGATACAAGATAACTCAAACTAATAACAACCACCAGGAAGGGGAGTAGGCCTTTTTTAAATCAAGAGCGGTAAGTATATTAAACTGAATGGGCTTGGATTTGTATAAATACATACGGGTAGCCCAGTTTACGCTCATAAAGCGTCTAGTTCTTTATGGAAGCAGTTGCTCGATATTCAAACCTTCGTTTTCTTGTTTTACAGTTAATTCTCAACTAGAGAAATTCATGTGCACACTTATTCAAACAGTACTAGAACAACCAGTTAACCTACGGAAATACTTCAATATCACAAGATATAACTTCCAACATGAGTAATACTCCCTCAACATTCCACATTTAAAAAACATGATACAAATTGTGGCCTCTTGTCCAAAGCCTCTTGTCACAGTTGTTTTACACTCTTCCCTTTCCTACTTTTATTTAAAGTATAGATTTCACCCGTGTGTCAAACTTTCACACATTCCAAAGACATTAAACGATTTTGCCTCGTTGGCACTTGCCGGAAGGCACAACTAGTTTTATACTGTAGTAAAGGGGCAGTGTTGCCACACAGTGATTTTGAACCTTCTTGGTCAAAAGCACAATAACTTTACTTATTTACAAAATAATACTGAAATACCAAGAGAAAAGAACAAATCATGGTCTATTCTAGGCCATTTTGGAGACTAAAATGTGAGAATACGAATAAAGTTAAGACTAATTATATAATTAAGCTTACTTATAACTTAAGCTTAACGTAAACTGGACCAATATTTTTACCAGAAACAGCTCCTCCTTTGATATTCACCGCTTGAGCATTTTCTTGATCCACATGAGGTCTGAAGGCTGTTTCTGTTGCCATTTGTTGCGTAATCACGGAAAAATGTCGATATAATTTGCCTCAATCAGCAAACTTTGGAGGGAATGATTCGAGGAATGACTGTTTTCGATTTCAAAGATGGCGGTTTTGTGGTTTGAGGCATCCCACGTGATCATTACCAACCAATGAAAAGGCTAGTCCTCAGTCCCTAGCGTCCGCTTGAAGGATTCCATCATGGCTGCCGGGGTCACAGAGGACCACATTTTGTACGATGTTTTTATTCGCGCAGAGTGGAGCCTCGAGGGAGAAATTTTGGTTAGTATCTATTGATCTCACCTCTTTAGGTCTTAAGAATGCTCTCTGTAATTTCTACGATGTCTTTCGCTTTTATATTGTCGTTTTTATAACGCAAACGTGGCATCTATCACTGTTATACGCGTACGCATACGGTCGCTGCTCATTTCAGATGTATGAAACTCGGCTTAAGCTTACATGCGCTCTAGTGATAAAAAAACATAACTTTTGTGAAGTTTGTTAACATTAATTATAATGATATATAAAGTCTCATTAATAAATATTAATTAAAATTCATGTGATTCAAATTCCCTTGGGAAAATAAATGAGCTTTCTGATAGTAGCTTAAAAAGATCCACCAGGCGAGGGGTGTATCAAATTGCAATGAATTTATCATGAAAATCGGATGGTTCAGCATTCCAATACATACACTTGGAAATATAACGTTATTAACATTTATGATGAAATAAAAGAAAGAAATTATGAATGACCTAAGACATTTGAAAAAAAGGAAAACACAGTATTTTCTAAATAGAATGGGCTATTGCTATTGTAACACCCTTGTTTGCTACTTGTTTCGCAATGCATTTTGTTGCATAAAAAGTTGGACAGTTCACTACTTTTCCCATTAATGTGAGATATTTAGCTGCATGCATGCAGATGATTTGCAACTTGTCTTGTTATGCACTGATCAGTGTTGTGGTGTTGTGTTGCGAGTCACAAGAAAAAGTTGTCTTGTGTAACATCACTATTGGCCTTCCATGTTGCAAAAGTGGGATCACTCAGGTAACCAATCAGAATGCCCTTTTACATCGTGGAATAGTTTTAGCCATAATTATAATAATAATCATTATCTTTACTGTAATACAGTATACATGTATTGATCGATTGCTGGTACCATAGTGAGGATTTATTACCATATTAAAGGTAAGTCTGGGTGTTTCTTGCTGTTGCGGAAGCCATTGTTGGTTAGTTTTTGTGTTGTGGTGTGGGTATTGTTCAGTGTCTTTTGAATCTTTTGTTTTACGTCGTTTGGTGATCACACCATCCGCAACACCAAGAAACTACCAGTAAGTCTTCACAAGCCTAATGGCTCACAACTGCCGGAGCTTAACCCGGTTTCTGTAGCATGAAGCGACTGAGAGTATTACCACTCCTGCCTGGATGGGATGCTAGTCTTGTCTAAGGAAACAACATGACGGCAGTAACCAGGCTCAAACTGCCGACCTTCAGGTTAAAAGTCTGACGCAGTTACCACTGGATCACTGCGCCTTCACACCGTTATTAAAATGTGATTTAATTCTTTTAGAATAAGACAGGATTTGACATTGGCCAGCTGAGAGGATCTCTACCAAAGAAGTTCCTAACAGTTGCACAAAGTATGTCACAACTAAAACTGTTTTTATTATATAAACTATAATGTACCTAATTTAGTGATTTTTTTTCAAATTCTCCTATGGTACAATCATTAAGTTACTAACTACAGTACAATTTGCATTGATGTATTTTATTGTGTTGTTATTAGTCAGTGTGTACTGTTGTATTTCGGTGTTGGTTTGAAAACATGTTTCCCTTTCTAGATTCCTTTTGGTGGTTGTTGAGAGGCGCTCAGTATGCTGTTAGGTAAGGAAGATAATCTGTCCTGCCAAAACAACAAAATTTTTCTTAGCTTATTTCCACGTTATATTGCCAAATGCAACCAAACATACAACTTAGTTGAATAAAAAGATTCCATAGAGCAAACCAAAAGCAGTACGTAGTTTGCAGATGTTGTGGTGTAATTTTGTCCTTGGTGCAAATTTTATTTTTTATTGTTTTTGGGTATGGTAATGTATGAAAATGTATGAAAACAAGAGGCTCCTAGCAGCCTATACTCATGCGCATGCGTAAGTAGGCTGTACCACAATGAAGGGAATGATTCTTCTAAGACTTATATATACCAAACATGAACATTGCTAATGTAAGTAGGGTTGTAGGAGACGCTGTCGTGACACTTGAGTAACGCTCTTTTACCGGAAGTGAGAGTAGCCGGAAGTCACTAAACAGGAAGTGTAGTGGAAAAGCTATGAACCGGAAGTGTACAACTTAAAATATGCGTGCATAAATTTGCATGCAAAATCGTGACACAAAAAATAAAAATAATCATAATAATAATAATAACAAGAAAAACGGAGCCGAAACCTTACCTCATGCCGCTACGCGCATGAGTAATGAGTTTTAAACAAAGGAGAATAAAATTTGCACCAAGAATAAAATTGCACCACAACAGAGATAAAGTGCAGGGTCCGGTTGTTCAAAAGGTGGATAGTGTTATCCACCGGATAAATCACTATCCAGTGGATAACACAATGGATTTTGTTAATACTTATCCACTGGATAGTGATTTATCCGGTGGATAGTGCCATCCACCTTTCAAACAACCGTGACCAGGATTGCAAGTTAAGGATTGAAGTGGATTGCAGTTCATAAAATTTGATTTATTGATAGGCGGTCAAGAAAATCAAACTTGCCATTCTTGTGAAATTTTGTGTTTTATAGCTGTTATTTTGTCTGTTTAGCTAATATGTCTTTGCTTCTATCACTTTTGACGATGGTTTCATCTAATTTTAAGATAATAAAGTAAGATTAAATCAAGCTCCTGGCCATAATCATGAAAACACGATATTTCAGCTGGGACAGTGTTCTTTAAAGGGGCAGTGCAGTATCACAGGGATTTTGACTTTATTTGATCAAAACCATGCTGCAATTCCTGTACCAGGGATGTAGCTAAGGGCCAGCTACTGGCTAATTTCACCACCTTAAAGAGAACTTATCACCGGCTGAAATTTGACTAGAAAACAAAGACTTTGGGAGATTTTGAAAGTGTATGAGCCAGCAAAACCGGCTGAACTTGTTAATGAGCCTGCTAAGTATTTTCTCAGCTACACCCCTGCTGTACCAGTAGTTTGTTTACAAAATACAGTGTATACATATAATACTAAAACACCAAGATTATTCAAAGAGGAATTAAAGTGAGGGTTTCACAGTTCGGCGCATGTGCAAGCTATGACGTAACCCATTTAATTTCATTGTTTAGACCAATCGGAAGTGAGTTGATGACTCTGGCAGGAAATTTGCTTGTGAAAATGTCACAATCATTCAGCTGATTGAATGGATGATTATGCATACCCATGTGCGCCATGAAAGCCACCAGAACATAGAATAAATCCTTCGGGTCAAAGGTTTTATTCAGTGTTTACTTTGTCGGTGTAATCCGTTGAAATTTTCTGTGAATTTTGGTCCTCCTTCACTTTGTTTGAACTTTATTTTAGTGTGTGATTATTGAAGAAAATGTGAGTGTTTTTTTTTTTCTCCGATAAAATTGGTAAGAAAGCGAATAAAGCATTTTAATCTGTGCACATGTGCTGAACCGTGAAACCATCTCTTTAACGTGAACATAATAAATAAAAGTTGCATTTACAAAAAAAAGGAATCAATTATAGCTGGCTGTTCTGACTCATTTTGGAAACCAAAATGTGAGAACTTGAAAAAAAGTTAGGCAAACTTTTTTAAAGTTGCATATCATTCAGAAGTAGTCCGTCTACAAGTGTATGACAAGAGACACTCATTTTGGTACACTAGGGTGAACATTTATCAAATATCAAATTCCTTTCAGGGTCAAAGAAAGTTTCTAAGGTCAGCAATGTTTATTGCTTCTTTGAATTCCAGCACACCAGTTGTAGTTGCTGAAATGTTTGCTCATTGTCACTCTGTTCCAAATGCAAGAATAATGTTTAAACCTGGACAAAATAATCGAACTCACATAAATCCAATAAGTGTATAATTATTGTGGTTCAAATTTAATCTTTGGTTTGAATTTTTCAAACCAGTTTCAATTTTTGAAACTGGTTTGAAATTTTCAAACTGGTTTAAAAATTTTCAAACCAAGGAAAACTTTGAACTGCAACATACTGGTACATATATATAATACCGGCATGGTATAAATTGCTGAATGTGCTGAATTTCAGTGGCAGCAATCAGATTCTTGGTCTTCCTGCACAGCTGTTTAAAGCCATCAACAGTTCACTCAGCTGGCAGTTTGTTTTATCCAGGTAAATATCTTGAATAACAGGGTACTGGTAATTCAGTGTCACCTAAAATTGTTTAATATATTATTGTGATAACAGTGTATAACTATTAGTGTCTTGACACCAAAGTTGCAAAGATGATGATACAGTGTAAGTGAGAAGGTGGTTTGAACTAGAGATTCTTTAGTGAGAAGTCTGTTTAGTATGATCATCCAAGGTGATAGTACAAAAAGTACATGAAGACTGAGGTTTCAACAGCCTGAGAGGAACTGCATGTAGCTTCTCACACACCACTGGGGGTGCTGTGCCAGTCCAACTGATACTGCAGATCTGAATTTTATTCTCAAAACAACAAGTAGAACAACTTAGAATCATCAAAACAATTTTGTTGTCTACCAGGAATTTCAAGACAATAAAAAGGAAAAATCAAAAGGTGGGAGGGTGGGAAGGTCAGCAATGTCAAATACAATGAAAGCAGTACCCATAAAACATCACATGCCTTTCCCCGTGCCCCAGTGGTGTGTGATTAACACATTTCCAGGGGAAAATCAACCTTATCTTCACTCTAAAGGTTATCAGCTCAGGTTGTTGAATTGTCAGTCACTGCATTAACCTGCGATCTCCACCTTTCTACCGACTTTCACTCAAAAAAAGGATGCCTGATTGCAGCTTGTCAGTGCACCAACAAGAGCTAACTTTCCCAGAGGATCTTGTCGGAGAGACTAATGATTAACTGATCTAGTGTTTAGTGCATTCAGTGATAAAGATTGATTGTTGGATGAATTAACAATAATTGACAGTTTTGATTATAAATAAATAAAATATTCTTTCATCTTTTTAGTGATGGGAAGCTTCTGGCAGTCCTTCAAGACAGTTTTATTGAAATAAGGTAAAATAGAGTTAAACCCAGTTAATACTGACACTGAAGGGACCACAGCAAGTGTTTGATTTAACAGATGGTCGGTGGAGCAAAGGAGGAGAGGGGAGGGTCATGAGTTGGCTTGTAGTAGCCTTCGATCATTTTTTCTTTCTATTTGTGTGTCAGCATCAATTGAAGGGGTGAGTGGAATAAAGCCCTAAGTGAATTCTGATGAACTGCTAGCTTCTCCTTCCAGTTTGTCTTGTATATGCTCATATAACAAAAGGAGAATTTGGCTATAGATCACCAGTCACTTAGGGCCTTATCCCAAACTGGAATAAGGCCTTCAGTGACTCCTGATCTGAAACCAAATTCTCCCTTTGTTACATGAGCATATACAAGACAAACTGGAAGGAGAATCTAGAAGTTGATCACAAGTCACTTAGGGCTTTATTCCACTCACCCCTTCAATTCAATTTTACTATAATTTTAGCTGGTTGTTTTGTTTTGTTTTTGCAAATGTTCAGTATGCAATGTACCAAATTACATCATTAACATACTTATCTGGTTGTATTATCTTATTTACTAGGTCATTTGTAGATGACTTTGAATCAGTGGTTGCCAAGTGCACTGGTATGTCACCATTGTATTCAATATGCTTTACCCATATCATTGACATCTAAACATTGACATCCCAAACTGCTCATGAGGGCCACAGTCCTTGTACATACCATTTGTGATGTTGTTACCTTTTATGACAAAAGATGTGTTTGATGACCAACTTATGCAGGATGTAGAAGTCTTCCAAAGCGTGCTCAAATTCAGATGGGCCAGAGACACCCACAAGAAACCCAGTAAATTTGACTGGTAAAATGGAGAACAAACTTTTTGGTCTATGCTATATTGTGTGAATACATTTGGTTTAGTCCAGACAGTGATAACTCTAACATCTCTAGTTTATTAGTCAGGTTTGCTCATGTACACTAGTCTAGGATACATGGTATGATAATTACAGTGCATTATAATGTTGATCACTTTGTAAAATTATGTAAGTGTTGTAGTTTAAAATGATCTTAGGTTAAAATGATTTTAAAGTACATGTAGTTTGATTTGTACTTTTCTTTGTCTTAGGATTATGGTAATGAATCTGGAACAAAAGAAAATCGAAACTAAACTAGTTTGAAATCATTTTGACCTAAGATTCATTTTAAAGTACAACATAAGCATCTTGAGTTGTTTTATACTTTCTTCAAATGGTGTTTGTTTTCAGTTGATAAAGATGACAGTTCTCAATGGAGAAAGCTGGCATGGAGCCAGGATTGTTCAATGTTGGCCTGTTCTTATAGGTATGTACATGTACAGTTCACTAATCACTGATTCAGAATGTGTTAACATCAAGGCTTGTTTAAAAAAGAACATTAATGCAGGCTGGTATATTAATTTTATACAATAAATTAAAATAATTGAATTGAAGAAATATAAACCAGTACCTTGGCCCGGTTGTTGAAAGAGTGGATAACACTATAATCTATCCGGTGGATAAACATTAACAAAAAATTAATAATAAATTGCATTAATTTATCCACTGGGTAGAGTTTTATTGACCTTTTCAACAACTGCTGCTTGTGAGTTTTCTAACATTTGATTGCATAGTCATAATAAAATGACTGACAAAGGTACATAAAACAAACCATACTAACATGTATATACAAGAAATGAGGTAGAGTTTACCTGTATATCAAATTCACAATCACAGTTGCCTATTTATAATTACAAATTAGTGAATAACTTATTCTGAATCTGACTACTGTTTGCTATCTATTTCAAACTATTTTCTCCCTCTAAAGCGGCTTCTCTAGTCTGTCTACAGACCGATTTATTTTTAGTCCAGCGTGAGCGAAGTGCGAGTGCGAGCGTGTAGCACGAGAACGAGCCCCTAGGGCGACCGAAAAAATAAATAGGGTCTGTGGACTTCTCTCTAAAAAAGTGAATTTAGGTGTTTCCTGAAAAAGAAAAATGCCATTGGCTAAAAGGCGATTAAACTGTCATCAACATGTCAACGGCCATCAGTCGTGCGTCATGCGATTAACAACAACTGCCATCACTTACAGGCACTCACCGCGACACTTTTCAATTTGCATAATGGCACAATAGGTCGATCTTCACACAAAATCGACATATAAAGAAACTTGTTTCTCTCAGTTTCTCTGAAACTTTGGTTTTCGATCAGCGATGAACAAAGTAGATCATGGAGCGTTTGCTGGACGAGTGTGTTGAAAAGTATATTGGTATTCCTTCCCTTAAAGAAGAACGGAAAGAAGCTATTTTAAGCTTGCTCGAGGCGAAGAACGTCGTCGCCGCGCCATTCTTCCCACTGGTTTCGGGAAAAGTCTAATTTATCAGTTGTTTTCGTCTGCAAAACAGCAACAAATCAAAAGTAATGTTGTGGTACTGGTTGATCTTCTTCATTTTCTGAAACAATGAACCCAATATCGCTCAAAACGTCCGCTAACTTGTGTCTGGTAACACCTTGACAGACAGTTTCGTGAAATAAATTTCCCATTCCAATCTTACCAAAATTACCCGTACGGATGGAAAACGAACATCTACATTTCCTACAGAGATCCGATGGTCCGCATTCCTTAATTGGTCTTCAGCCTCTCTTGGCGGTTTTTTCAGTGTTGAAGCATTCGTCTGCGACAACATACTCCAACACGTGCCAGACACCGCACACTATAAATTACGTCAATTATAGCCAAGGCAGAGGTGATAACGATAAGGTGTTGACATGGGGGAGGGGTCTAAAATTTCTCAAAAAAAGTCCACAGACTTTCCTTTTTTTCTCGCCCTCTGGGCTCGTTCTCGCGCTCGCACTCGCGCGCTCCCTTCGCCCACGCGCTCGGCTCAAAAGGAAAAGTCTGTGAACAGACTGCTGCTTCTCTGGAAATGTTTTTTTTTTGTATGTGTGTGTGTGTGTTCTCACAAGCTTGGGAGTTTTGTATTACAGTGTATTAATAATTTTGAACTTTCCTATGCAGCCACCTCTTGTAAGCAGCTGCAGTTCCAAAATACCAAAATTTCTCAGTCAAATCAGTATTATCTTTAAAAGGCCAATTTAGGTCTATGATACATAACTCTTGCTTTACAACTGAACTTTGTATGTGGATTTGCAGTGCACACCGTTTGCATAAGGCCAAAATCATATACCTCTTCACCCGTGTGAGATTGTTCTTGGTAATGATGTGTTTAAAACATGTTTCAAAATCACATGACATTTTTCATGCCATTTGCGACACTGTTAAGTATTTGTAGCCATTCGTAACAGCTGTCAATTTTGAGGTCATGGAGTTAGTCAGTAAAAGTCATGAAAACGTCCTGGAAATGTCATGTACATGTAATTTTGTTTCCTAGTTTTTATGTGAATGACGTCCCCACATATGTATTGCATGGTTGAATTTTTTGCTGTTGTCCTTTGTCTCATATTATGGTAATGTATCTGAGACAAGGGAAAATGGAGCTGTTTTTTTTTTTAATTTTTGTAACCCCCAAAAATTTTAACTGCAGCGCATACTTACAGTTAATTCTCTATAATAAAGTCTATTTTTTTATCGTAGCTGTGGCGACATAGTGGTGTTTGACCTTGCGGGAGAATTACTTTTCACAATTCCTCAGGTAAGCTACAGTGCAATTTGTTATCTACATGTACATAAATATTATACATGTTCATTTGGTTTTTATAAACTACTGTTAAAAATTATACTTAACTGACTTGGAGATACAATGTATGTTGCTTATTTCTAGACCACTGGAGCTCTTCCTTCAGATTTAAGTGACTGTATATCTGGACTAGTTTTTATTGAACACAGACAACAGAGTTCACAATGGTAAGTTTCTTGTACATGACTGTACATGTACTCTCAAATAACAGTTGATTATCAGTAGACTTAAAGTAGGCACTAACAGTATGTCACAGGGATTTTCACATTTTTTTTTGAAATGCTTATAGAACACAAGAAGAAGACATCATTTGAATTTGCGAAGAGAGAATTTTGCGAGTTTTCCAATGCACAAGGCAATAAACTTGAAAAAAATGGGCTTCAAGTTGCAATCCATTTCCATCCTGGGCCCGGTTGTTCGAAAGCCGGTTAACACTAACCCCAGATTAAAACTTCACTGAGGATTGAATTTCTCTTGTTAGAAGTGTTTTCAAAAGCTAATTATAAGTTACATGGAAAGACAAGTCAGAGACGAAACTAAAGGGCAAAAATACTCTGGAAAAATCTCTTTTGATTAATTATTTAACTGGAATCAAAATTGATGCCAACCCTGGGTTAGCTTAACTGCCCTTTGAACAACTTGGCCCTGGCCTTCTGCAGCCCAAGACACTTTAAGAGCACCAGTAGTCAGAGTAATGTTAAACAAAACTGGACCATTATTGGGCTTCAAGTTGCAATCCTGGGCCTGGTTGTTCGAAAGCCGGTTAGCGCTAACCCCGGATTAAAACTTAACCGAGGATTGAATTTCTCTTGTTAGAAGTGTTTTCAAAAGCTAATAAATTAAAAGTTACATGACTTGAATGCAATACGATGCCGTGCAGGACATGAACTGTCACAAAGCAAACTGCTGACTGCATAGACTCAAGTTTAACTTTGCCTAAATTGCATTTAGCCTCATTTTTGAAAATGCACGTGCATTAAAAGAAGGTATGGCATTCAATGGAATTTAACAGAGTCATTATGATA
Source organism: Cladopsammia gracilis (assembly GCA_022457155.1). Taxonomy (NCBI): domain Eukaryota; kingdom Metazoa; phylum Cnidaria; class Anthozoa; order Scleractinia; family Dendrophylliidae; genus Cladopsammia; species Cladopsammia gracilis. Next base: position 269,061 of record JAJGOT010000081.1, on the reverse strand, counting down.
GCAACTTAAATTTTGATTTACGTTAAGTAGTAATAAAAAATAATTCCCACATTTTTGCCAAATGAAATTTTCTTTTCTCTAGGTCAGCAGAACTTATTGTGATAAATTATTGTGGTGTATTGAAGAATTATTTAGTCAGGTATGTGCATCGAATGAAACCTTTCATGCTGATTTTGGCTTCCATTTAAAATACCATAAATGATTAAACATTTGATTACTATTTTTTTTTTAAAGTCCTACAAATGGTTTTCAAGAGAATCACAGTTTCTCCTTTTACAATGTCCTACCACACCAAGTTTGTTCAGTTGTGTACCATCCCCAACACAAACTGTTGATTCTTGGTAGTATTGTTGGTCAGGGCCACATATCATCTGCAGGTAATGGCCATTTTTTCATAACTATCAGTTCTGGGTTTTCATAGTAAGAGTAATTATTCTTAATACTAATGCCAATAACCCTGACTAAAGCCCCATTCACTCCAACGGTTAAACATGTTTAGATGCATGTTGTTTAGTTTAACTACATTTTTAGCCTCCATATCTTGAACATTTCCAAGGTGGCTCACAATAGTTCCCAGAATTTTCCATCACCTATAATTTGATGGATCAGTACTATAACTCTTTATCAGTAGATGGTTCAATAATAATAATATCAAACAAATGCCCAATCATTGGTGAACAAGTTGTGGTCTCTTTTATGATATAACAGGTTACCATAGTAACAGTATAACCTGTTAAAGAAACCCTTAATTTTCGCTTTATGTACTCATAACTAAAAAACGAGCTGGATGACCCCCATTTTATATTATCAAATTGTTATTGGCATGTTAAGATACAACTGTTTGCAAAGTACATAGGGTTCAGAGCCACCTAAAATTTTGAAAAATTAAGGTGGCTCTAAACCCTATGTACGGAATTTGTTTATACTTTGCAAAAGGTTGTGTCTTAACATGCCAATTAAAATTCGATAATAAAAAATGGGGGTCATCCAGCTCGTTTTTTAGATATAAGCACATAAAGCTAATTAAAAATAAAGGGTGTCTTTAACAGGTTATACTGTTAGTATGGTAACCTGTTACATAATAAAAGAGACTACAACTTGTTCACCAATGATTGGGCATTTGTTTGATACCATTATTGAAGCATCAACTGATTTATAAAGAATTATAGTGATGGAAAATTCTGGGAACTATTGCTAGCCATCTTAAATGTATATGACTCAAACTACATGGAGAAGTTATAATGGCAATGAAGTTTCTTTTAGTTAATATTTCACTCCAAATATTATGGGAGGTTAGGAGGAATTTTTCTAGACCTGTTTTAAACTAAACAACATTTAAACATGTTTAAGCGTTGGTATGAATATACATGTAACTCATTGAAAATTTGAGTTAAAGTTACATGTATAGAAGGGTTAATTCTGTAACAAATTATTGCAGGGAAACTATAATTTGTATGGTTTGAAAACTTAGTGAAAAGCTCAGGTTTTGGGTAGTTCAACCTACCCTTAAGCTGGAAGAAATCCTACTTTAATAGGATCCTAAGTAAGATCCTATCTAGGATCTTGTTTAAGATCCAACAGGATCAAACAGGATTGTAACCCAAGATTCTATAAGATCCTATCTAGGATCCTGTTTAAGATCCTATAGGATCATACAGGATCCTAACCCTAGATCCTGTTTGATTTTATAGGATCCTGTTCGATCCTATAGCAGGATCCCAGATGGGATCTAAGTATAAAGATTTTAGCATATCCATTAGGATCCTGAATAGGATCCTAGTCAATTTATAAGATCTTTTTGGTAGTTCAACCTACCCTTAAGCTGGAAGAAATCCTACTTTAATAGGATCCTAAGTAAGATCCTATCTAGGATCTTGTTTAAGATCCAACAGGATCAAACAGGATCGTAACCCAAGATTCTATAAGATCCTATCTAGGATCCTGTTTAAGATCCTATAGGATCATGCAGGATCCTAACCCTAGATCCTGTTTGATTTTATAGGATCCTGTTCGATCCTATAGCAGGATCCCAGATGGGATCTAAGTATAAAGATTTTAGCATATCCATTAGGATCCTGAATAGGATCCTAGTCAATTTATAAGATCTTACACAGGATCCCATTCCTATTTAGGATCGTGACATGACTAGGTTCCTATTCCTAGTTAGGATCCTAAGTTGGATTGTAATCCCATTCAGGATCCTTTGAAATCCTACAGGATCCTATATAGAATACATTTTGTATTGGACACGAAGCGCTAAAAAAACATGTCGACAATTTCCCATATTCAATTGCAATGAAAAGTTACAGAATATTTTCGAAAAAGGGAGAAAAAAATTGGAATGATCGCACGGAAATGGCTCTTGACGAAAAAGTTTTCGGAAATAAGAAATTCGCCCAAACGCTTTTGTTGATTATATGTTAGCCTAGCTTCTGTCCAAATTTGAGGAAAATCGAACAAATTACCTTTGAGTTGTAGCTCTTTAAAGTGTCCCCAACAAGCGAAAAATTAACTTTGAGAAAACAGTGCTTAAAAAAACATATCGCTTCATAAACAAACTCTGCCCACAAAAGTTATACCGTCATTTCTCCGTCAATTTTCACTATTTTTCGATAATTTTTTTTTGGATGAAAGTTCATTCTGTAAACTTCATTTTGACGCCAAAAAAAAATTTCAAAAAATTTTTATCTGAGGGTACTCTGTAACCTTAATACATCATGTTAATATTGATTGTTTCAAAACAGCAGAGTCTTGCCAAGCATCTCAATGTGGTTTAACTGCATGGAGGATTCTGTCGGGATATCCACATTATAATCTCATAGAAGATGAAGGCACAAAGTTATTCAGGGTAAGATTAGTGTCTCATGGAATCACTTTATACAATGGCTCAGTAGCAGTATTATTTGGTTCATGGATAATATTTAATTTCCAGGTTTCCTTGGCCTCAAACACTATGCTGTTAGAAATAAGTTGTTCACCTCAGTCTATAGACAAGTGTGATTATCTGAATGAGGGCAATCACAAACAATTATTGTTAGTGACTTTGGTTTAACAGCCTGAGCTGAAGTCATCTTAAGAGCCAAGTGAATGCTTTCTCATAACGATACGTTGACCCATGGTTTTTTTATCTTTGATTAATGAATTTTCAACAACCAGAGCTGAAGTCATCTTCAGACCCAAGTGAATGCTTTATCATAGTGATGATCAGTTAACCCATTGTATTGATCATGATATCTTTGGTTAAAACAATCCGAGCAGAAGTTATCGTTAGGCAGAGAGTCAAGTGAATAGATCATTACAGTCAAACCGGATGTTCAAACCGGATGTTCTAGGCACCTGAAGTGAATGTGTTAATAATTCTGTATTTTATTTAATTATTATGTTTAGGTTGGTTCTGGGATATTAAACCGGATTAAAAGTCTTCCACTACTTAATTCAGCAGCTGAAGGGCAGGTTTGTAGCTTTTCTGTTTAAAAAACTGTCATACGACTATAATTATAGTATTACACAGACTCAAATTAGATTCAGACACAGGTGTGACATCATGTAACATTTTGTAGCCTTGATGACCTTGTACTTGTGAATGTGTATTTTCAAAACTAATGCAACCAACTTAATGAGTTTGAGAGAATTTGAGGTAATTCTGAAGAAGAGCTCCCCCAAAAAACCTGTCAGCCACCTGTTGGTCAACTGTAAACATGTAAACATACACTCTGTTGTGTTTACATCAGGTGATCTTATAACATTCATCCAACAGGGCTCAGACTTAACTCTTCTTATCAGTAGCTTTTTTGCAAGTAAAAATAATGGTAATTATCATGAGGCAAATTACTCTTTCTGCAACTGGCAGAACATTGTTTTTGTCAGTATGCAAATTTCACTTATGTCCAGAAATGCATGTAACTCGGACCTTGGGCACTTCATATTACACACAATTATTTGTAATTTCCATATGACTTCATGTTTGACAGAATTGCTTGTGTTTAGGTGAGAATTAGGTCTAGGGGACACTTCATGATGTCTATCATAAAGAGCATGAATCTCAAATTTGTTACTCTCTGCAAAACTGGTTAATATGAAAATTCTTGTATGCTATTTTTCTTTTCATCATCTTTCTTTTTTGTCATTAACTTAAAAAATAATCTTATGATAGCTTCGTTCAAAATCCTGTTTTTTAGAGGCAAAAATAATTATATGCATAACCAGGTACATCTGTACATGTATGTTATGAATCAAAGGTTTTAGTTTTGCTTCATTTGTCCCATATGCAAATTATTCTGAACTCAATATAGCTAACAAAAGTTGTGGTGGCTTGTTGATTAAATTGTTGTTATTTGCTACTGGTATAAAGATCTCTGTATCAATAAATATCAAGTATTCACGCACGAATCAGCTGAGTAATTCTATTGCAATTTTTAGAGCAAAAGTATGGAATTGCCTTCCACTTGAAATACGTAGACTCCCGAGAACTGCTTTTAAACAAAAAATTTGAGATCTCCTTTTTCGAATTTTCGACGTCGAAGACAGTTATATTGACTCGCCCACTCTGTTGAATAAAATAGTGAAGCAGACAAGCTATAACTGAAATCTACGATATTAAGTAAACCATAATATAAAATGTAGGATATATAGGTAATATATGATGTTAAATGATTTTTGTTCTTATTTTTGACAACCTGCCTCGATTAGCTATGCTAACTGCGGGTTGTCAATGTTGAAAATATTGTTATATCAATAATGAAATAAAATTGTTGTTGTTGTTGTTGTATATCATTATTCTTATGTGATCTACATTCTGATAAGATATTTTCAGTCTGTGTTAAAATCATTAATGTTACACATTCAAATGATGTTTAGAGTAAACAACGTAGTGTGTATAAACTAGTTCACATTAACCTTTGTCATCTTTAGAACAGACTGAAGAAAACATTATTGACAAAGGGTCAGATTTCCATTTCCTTTTTTGGATAGAAAGAGTCTTTTGCCAAACTAAAATTAATTCATTTTTTGGTATAAGAAATCCATTGCAGGATAACAATTTCTGTCCGCTTGAAAGTGTCAAGTAATGAGTCTGACAGTGTAGTGTGAAACACTTCATAGCCACCCCTGTACCCAACATGTTTCAGTCATGACTGTAAATATCCTTGCTAGAGACCCATAACATTAACTTATTCTGTAATCAATAATTCTATTGTTTGCCAAATAATAGACATGTTGCACCAATCATTGCTTAAAAATGACAGGGCAAAATTTCCATATTTTAAAAATTATCAAAATATGAATGTGTATCGATCAATGGGCATAATTCCATAATGCATGAACTCTGTGCACATTTTCTTTTCTTCCCATTCTTTATACAACTGTGACAGCAATAAATTTATGATGACATTTATTTTTCACATTTCCCAAAGAAAGTTGCCTTTCTAATTTTACTAGCCAACATGGCTAGTAACTGCAAGAATTCCACTAGCCAAAACTGAAAATTCACTAGTGTTTGGCTAGTTGACAGCATTACTGCTTAGGTCGATCCCTGTCCAATATGTAAATATTATTATCTACCTCTTATTATTAACCAATGCATGCATGCGAATCTCAGGACAGTTTTAAATGTGTTCATATACCTCACAGAATTTTGGATAGAAATCATTGCTTGGTTTACATGTTTTATTTTGTGTGTGTGTTAAAGAAATATACTTTTTGTCTGCCGATTAAAAAATCTGTAATTGTAAAGCTAAAGCTGTTGCTCACTTGATATGTCAAGAAGATAATTAAAACACAGTTATGGACCTTGCATGTAACCAGATACTGTGACTCAGTCCTAGCCCCCATTCAATGTGTGAGAACCTCATTTATCACCTTTTTCGCAAGCTCGGCCAGTGAGTGACATAAATAAAAGCTTCCTCAATAATTTTGTTAATTTATGGATGTTGCTGGTCCCAATTTAGGATGGTGTAGTACATATGTCTCTGTCTCCAGATGGGACCAAGCTGGCAGCCCTGCATTTGTCAGGGTCCTTATCATTGTGGCATGTACCATCACTACGGCAACAGCATATGTGGACCGTGGATGAACAGGTATGCTATGTTCTATTGTAATACTGGCCCTGGTCTTGTTCAAAAGGTGGATAGCGCTATCCACCGGATAAATCACTATCCAGTGGATAATGCAATAGTTTCTTTAATGCTTATCCGTTGGATAGTGATTTATCCGGTGGATAGCGCTATCCACCTTTTGAACAACCAAGGCCTGTTCATTTGCTTGAAAGGGGCTTTTTTAATTGCTGTTTTCAGTATGGACTAACTTGGGTGGCAGGTACTAGAAGGAGGTGGAGAAATGGGAATTCAGGAGCGCGCTGAATGAGCATGGAGAGTACAGGAAGGAGAATGGTAGCATTTGGTGCTCTTTCCATACTGGCCACTTTCACAAGTGACTTCTCATAAGAAACTGCATTGTTCCCCAATAGGAAAAATTTAATTGGACTTGTTCAAGAGATTTAATTTTATATTCAAATCAATCATTGTTCTGTAATGTCATTTTTCTTTAGACAGGTAAGTGTTTAAAACAAATCTTTTTTTCAGTTATAAGTACAGTATGTAATATTATATAACTGAATACATTGTTTTATATTGTACCCTTGTATCAGTTTTGTGTAATGTTATACAAAAGAGCTTCTTCTTCTTCATAGTGGTTTACATTGTGTAGTTCCAGAAAATATCCATAACCCCACCATGGAGGGAATTTCACTTGGGACCCCCCTCCTCCCTGGATTTTCCATTTTCAGGGCTCGAAATTAAAAAAAAAGTTCAGTCGCCATTTTGCGACTAGATACGAAAATCAAGTCGCATGTTCACAAATTTTAGTCGCAAAATTAAGTAGCAACAATTAGTTAAAAAATAACTTTGACTAATAAATGATTAACAAGACTGATTTCATTACTTCAACAGCTTTCACGTTTCTAATGATGACTGTACATGTACAGAACGAAACATGCAATACTATAAACTTGGCCGCCACAATCGTAACGATCAAGACATTTTTCTCGATCTTAAAACTAGTGTACAACTCAAAATTATATTTTTTTGGTGAAATTAGCTTCCAGAAAGGATACAATCTTGGAACATATCCACTTAAACGTTGCACCGTTGCGAAATTGATGACACAATCGGCCGCGAAATTGATGACACAATCGGCCGCGATGACAGCTCTAATCTAGCGGTTTAACAAACAAAAATATGAGCCTGCAATACATATGAATAAGAAACCGCTGCAATGGCAGCCGCGATCGAGGGAATAGCGTTGCGTCGTAACATTGCGGGTAAAATACATACAATTTTACCCCATATCTTCAAATGTCTATGATAATCAAGGCACACAACAATATATTTTTTCAGTTCTTTATTTATTTCGGCAAAAATAGTGGCAAAGTAGCAACTGCTAGGCTTTTAATTTCGTTATTGGCCACGGCGAAAACTACTCGCAAATTTGCGACTCCTCTGGAAATTTTAGTCGCAAACACAAAAATTAAGTCGCAATTTCGAGCCCTGATTTTTGAAGGAAACAATGACCCCCCCCACCCCTCTGGATTTTCCACAAAATGACGAACACCCCCCCCCCCCCCCAACCCCTCTGGAAAAGTTCGTTCGAGAAGGAAGAGTGTCAAAAATGGAGCAAATGATCGAAACTATATAGATGCCAAGCCGTTTTGGTTACGTAGTACGTATTTAAGCTTATATTAATTATTAGCAATCAAAATCACACAATTGTGACATACTCATAACATATTATCTTACTAATACAAACTTCTGTGTTCTTCCCAAGTCAAACAGTTGTATTAGGTATCTGTGAAATTACCTTGACATAAGCTTAAGCTTAAGCATGTAAGCATTCGTTCCAATCGAAGAATTCTTCCAAGGGCCGTAGTGTTGACGTGACTTCAACATGAACGCAATCATGAACAAAACAAACGCTTGAACAAAATTAAGGGGAAACGAACAAAATAGAAAGAATAAAGGATATTGAGTTCTCTAAAATCCTTATACTGCATACCAGCCCTCAGTTAAGAGCCCATTATTGATTCTTTAATCGACGGATTCAGACTTCGAGCACGGCGAAAACGAAGTAAGCTAGTACCCAACTACCGGTAATTTAACCGTTCAGACCCCCGCTCCCCTCTGGATTTTCCTGGGCTTTTGACCCCCCCACCCCTCCGGAATTTCCAATTCCCTCCTTGGTGGAGGTATGGATATTTTCTGGAACTACACATTATGAATTTGTACATGTCTCAGCATTGAAACCAGCCACTTTCCAACCTTGGCATGTTTAAGCTGTTTCATTATTTTTTGTTAATATATTACATGTAAATTAATGCTCATTTATCTCATCACAGCCTTCATTTAAGAGTCAGGAAGAACGTCCTGGGTTTTCATTAGAAAAAACACTGGATTCAAACAAAGGTAAGAGGTGTACCAAGACTGTTTCAAGTAAATTATAAAGTTAACTAAATAAATACAAAAATTAATAAGCAAATTTCACAGTCAAAAATAAAAGCCTTACATAGCTTTGAAATTAACCTTTGGCTGTATTTATTCCTTAGGGTTGTCTTTTTATGGTTTAATGGACGTCAATTGGTGGGCTGATGAGGTACGTCAGGATAAAATTAAATTTGCCTTTAATCCTTGAAAATTAAGAGGTTGCACATGTGTAATTATTTTTTATATCTTCTGCAAATCACATCAAAGACAGTTTTACCTGGTATAAAAAAGAGAATTATTTTCACAGGTATAGATTTGCACATAACAAATTAAAGTCACTCTTGAAAGGCCCAGCTTCTAGTAAAGGGATAGTTTCACAGTTCGGCACATGTGCGCAGATTAAAATGCTTTATTCGCTTTGTTGCCAATTTTATTGGTTAAAAAACCACTCACATTTACTTCAATAATCACATACTTTAATTAGTCCAAACAAAGCGAAGGATGACCAAAATTCACAGAAAATATCAATGGATTACACTGACCAAGTCAAAACTGAATAAAACGTTTGATCCCAAAGGATTTATTCTATGCTCTGGTGGCTTTTATGGCTTTCGTGGGTATGTTAATCATCCATTCAATCAGTTGTGGGAATGACTGACTGTGACATTTTCATGGGCAAATTTCCCTCCAAAGAGTTTCCTGTACTCATTTCCGATTGGTCTAATCAATGATTACGCCATAGCTTGCACATGCGTCCAACCATGAAATCCTCCCTTTAATTTTGAGTTTTAGAAATGAAATCAACTCAGAGTGTCGAGATTTCATGAAGGAAATGTTTGAAGTTTCTCTGCTCCTGTAGTCTGCAGTAGATGATTGAACTGTCTGAAAAAGTAGTGTATGGTGCTTCAGCTAGGCCCAAGGTTTAAAAAGTATCACTTGAAAATAGTTACCCAAGCTAAGTGTATCTCAGTTTATATTAAACTGAAAATAAAATTCTGACTGATCAATATAAAAATATTTTTTAATCCAGCAATGCACCTGAATATATTATTTTATGGTTATCATGAAGGAATGACATCTGCCACCACTTACAAATAAAAATACAACTTTGTTAGAATGATTTTGAAAGCTTCTTGCACTTTTGTCTTTGATAGGCATTAATTTTGTCTCATAGCATTGGAGCATTAACTGTTTCTTCCACTGAACAAAGGTAAGGTATCAAATTATTTTATCTTTTTTTCTCAAGTCTGACAAATTTTATGTACCTTTAGCAGTACTTCTTGATAGGCTTTTTCATGTAACTATTATTAGTTAAATGCATTTAGATTATACAGTGACGGATGATGAGAAAATGTTGTAGTGGATGAATTGTAAAGAGAATATAGAAATAACTTCCAAATTTATTCATTCCTTTGATTCATAAGATTGCTTTAATTTTTTCTTTGTTACAGTCTTCGTAACATGCTTGGTCATCGTCCAGAAATGTGTGAACCTTGGTCTCGCATTACTGCTGCTTGTGACAAAGGATTTCTTATCTTGGAGGTAAACATGCAGTATGAAGAGGGACTGTTATAAGCTTGATATTATTTTAATATGATAAAAATAACAAATAATTATTATTGTCAATAAACTCATTATTAACATCAATATACTTGCTAGATTGTTGTGTGGGGGTATGATATTATTCAGAAAGGGACTGTTGCTCCCCCTCCCTCCTCGCCCTGGCCCTGTTAATCATGGAAGTTGACCACAGGTTCAACAAAATGATCTGTGGACTATCAATAAATAAAGTGAGGTTTCTAATCAATTTTGTCCTACAGTGTGGTCAGATACAGTGTATGAAGTAGATAACAATGTTTTAACCACTTACTTACTCCACTCTTTATGAGGCAATGGGGTTGTCTATGGTTTGGTTATCATTACATGTATACATTTTATTACATGTTAAAAGCATTTACATGTAGAAAAATTGTTTGCACAAAAAGAGTTGAACTGTCTTTCATTTTGGTAGTGTGAAAATGAAGTCAAGAGCTTGCGATCCAAACTTGCACTAAGTAATGATGAGGAGGACGATGATGATGTTGTTGAGAGGGAGGATATTGATGTTGAATTGGAGAGTGATGATGACGAAGAGCCAACTGTGATGTCTAGGTCAAAACATTTTGCTAAACAGGTGAGTAATTTAATTCTGTTTCTGGTTATGATCAAATGTTACTAACCACTTAATATTAATTTACTGATTGGAGGGCTGGATGGGAACTTCAAGATAATTGTCCTTGTAGTTCACTGATGTGTGTATACATTATAATAAGTTATTATTAATAAGTGTTGTATGTTCTTTAGGTGATGTTTTTCCTGACAGAAAGTGAAAGGTTTCAGCCACCTGTTAAAATACGCAAGTAAGTGTTAGTAGCTAGCAGCTTCTGTGTATACACCTAATTGCAATAACGTTGTCATAGAAAAATGAAAACTGTAAAAACAAAAAATGAAGAAAGGCCAATAGGAATTAATTAGACATACAAAATACATTCTTGCCGGATTTTAATAATTTGCAAAGCATGCACAAGAACTATGTTTAAGAACATGTTTTTGTACTTTTCCTTTTTCGTAGTGCAACTGTGCACATGTTACAGTTATTCTCAGAGAATGACATCAACCAGGTAGCAACATATTTGCAACATGGACGGTTACGATTTCAACCTTTACCTAGTAGGTAAATTTCAAATAGCAATAGCCGCTGCACGCTTAATCGTGCTGCCGTGTCGCTGTGACGATGAAGCTAATTATTTCCTATTTGGCTTTTTTCATTTTACATTTTCCATTTTTCTATGATAACATTATTGCAATTAGGTGTAGACTCAAACATAATTTTGTATTTCTTTATTATAAAAATTAATAGTAAATAAAAAAGATAAGGTACAATTCTGTCCTTTTAGAGTTAGCGGTACTCTAGTTGACAGGGCTAGCATATATGCTAGTACATGTATGTTTTGTAAGGTTTACTGCATGAGTGGGAGGCGAGTGAATGTATAGTGCCAATACAACACCGACGCAAATGTAGTAAACAACTTGTGAAATTCACATTCACAAATTAGATACAACCACTAGTGAGTTGTATCAAGATTGTATCGGCCTATACAGGGTAATCATGTGATTGGAATGGATGCAGCACTTCTTTGGGCCAAATTAATACACAGACATGTTAAGACTAGGTAAAATTAATGTGGAATTTAAAATCAATTTTCCCCTGTTAAGTTGTCCTTTCATGAAGTGGTTAAAAATGTCGATTTTGGAACAAAGTTTAAACATATCGGAAAATCTTAAAGAAACAAAATGTTGATAAATAAATAAATATTAATTAATGTACACATGTAAATAGATAATTAATATATAATAATTGTGTTTGACTTTTCAGAGTTCTTCATCGTACATATCGGCTTGTTTGCTTAAGATCCACCACACCAGAGGAACTCTATGCCAGAAAGGTACAATTATTTATTTTGCCTGCCTCCATATACATTACTGATAATAAATTATTCCAAAAACAAGTGTGAGTTTTTCAATGGATTTCCAAACACCAATAAACTTATGAAAGTCTGAGGGCATGTTGTTTCAAGGAGTTTGAGAAGTGCTTCAGAAGTAACATAAAGCACAAAATAATGGGCATATTTCATCAGGATATCCAATAATGAGTGGTAAGATATGTGAAAAAAAAAAAAACAGAAAACAGAGTTTATTTGTAATAGTTAATAATCAATTTAATGTAATTTAGATTGAACATGAAGAGTATGGTGAAGCCTTAGTCCTTGCGCAGACTTATGGACTGGACAGTGATTTGGTTTATCAGAAACAGTGGAGGAAATCCCATGCCTCAGTGGCCTCTATCCATGATTACTTGGTTAGTAAAGTTACAATGTAATTTGGCTGCCTACCTTAAATAAAAAATGATGAGGTTAAGAATCCCAACTGGCAGAAGGCATACCAGTTGTTTCTTAAAAAGTGTGATTGAGGAGTTGAACCTGGGTCTGCCATGAAACAACTTCAGGTAGAGTTCAGGACTTGAACCCAAGATATCCAGGTTTCAAGTACAGCATCCTAACCACTCAACCTTGCTGTCTCGTCATTAATTTTTACACTTGCTGTATACAGGGGTTTCAATAGACGGTAGTGGCAGCAAATGGGCCCCTTTCCTCTAGGGGGTGTGGGGGCATGCAGCGCCCAGAAAATTTTGAAATCTAGGACCTCGGAAATGGCATTTCCAGCATTCTGGGCATCAACTTCAGTGAAATTAATTGAAAAGTAGGCGGCGATAATTTAGGAAATAGACGGCGGAATTCGCTGTTTGCCAGCTTCTAATGAAACCTCTGATATTGTATATTGTTTTATTCTTTAAGTGGTATCTTGACAAACAATCTGGATAGCTTGGTGCGTTGTCTGTTATTTGTACTATTTTTAATTACCTTTTCTGTTTTACATTTTTATCAAACCATTTGATGATGATTATGGAGGGATAGTGACCTCTCCACCCATGTGGTACCTGCAAATTGCTGTTAGGTAACCTTGTGAGAAACTAGCTTCTCATACAGGGGGAAGTAGTGAGGCTCCCAGTCACTTCGCATTAGGAAAACTGGTTTGAAGGCCACCTTGTCCATGAAGAGTTTACCTGCCCAGGGCTGTCACAAGTAAAGAAAAATTAATAGCCCGGGAAAATTGGTTTCTTGTGTTGCCAAGAATGGTTTGTTTTTTATAGTACCAGGGGATCAAACACATACACTGTGATAACTGGAGAAAATCCCTGGTCTCTGGCCCCTATTAACAGCCCTGCCTACATTGTACCTCTTAACATGTACCTTTGTGATTATTGCAGAGTAAAGTGAAGAATCGTTTGTGGGTTCTCAATGAGTGTGTGGAGAGAGTGCCAGAAAATTATGAAGCAGCCAAACAGCTCCTGCAGTATGGACTCCATGGAACAGATGCCAAGGCGGTGAACAGTGCAGGGCACGAGAAAGGTCCTTTGCCTTTTATTATTAAGTCAAAACATGATGAGTTTGAAGATGATGAGGAAAGAAAGAAGAAAGTAAAGGAGCTTGAAGAGTCTTTAGAGTTTGCCAGGTACTGCTGAATGAATGTTTTGTAGCAAGGAAAAATAGGAATACAGTGTATTTACAAGTCAAATTTGTAAGATGTAATTTGGAAAGAGTGTGAAAAAAGCGTTTTTGTAGACTATAGAAGCCAGAGCCAGACAATACATAACTGGCCTTTGTTAATTTTGTAACATATCCAGACCAAAATACTAGCAATGGAGCCATGAAAATGAGTGGCAAAGTTTAAAGAAGAATGGAGGGAGATGTGCTGGTCATTTACATACACTGTAATTAGGCTTATTATCTATAGTTTGTGCATCAAGCAAACAACAGCACTGGGCTGTTCAAAGTAAAAGTTCAAGTTATCCCTGGATTAATGCCAATTTTTAACGTACATGATTATACACCTTTACAATTACGTGAATTATGCCAGCCCTGTTATTTCGTTTTAACCTAACTCTTAAATTGTCTGGATAGCAGCAGGCAAGTTATAAGTTTAAGAAATAGGACAACAGTTTTGATTTTTAAAGACATGTTTAGACAGCTCTTCTGTCATCTTCAGTTTTAAATCGTAAAGTACAAAGTTGAATTTATATAAGTTCATAGAAATACTAATGAGAAAAAAGTGTATTGGAACAGCCTTATTTAAACCATAAGTTGTACTATCTAAAAAATTTTAAAACTTTCTTTTAGTCACACATTGTCACAAATTCGTTGTTGTTTTGGTGACATCACTGATTGCATCATTCCTGAAAACTGGAAGTCAAATAAGTACTACTGTGTTAACCAAGGGAAAAGAGGAAGCCCAGAAATAATGAAACTAATATACATGAGCATAAAATTTGCATGTGTTGTAGTTCAAAATGAATCTTAGGTCAAAATGATTTCAAGCTAGTTTAGTTTTGATTTTCTTTTGTTCCAGATTCATTAACATAATCCTAAAACAAAGAAAAGTACAAATCAAACTAGTTTGAAATCATTTCAACCTGAGATCACTTTAAACTACAACACGTGCACAAATGTGACACACAAAAGAAAATTGGAGGGCAAACCTTAACTCATGCCACTCTGCCCATGAGTAACAAGAGAAACCTAACCTTTATATTAACCTTTTCACTCCTAGAGTGAATAATGGAGACATGTAGTGCAGTGCTAACTTTTGAGTCTGCCAACAGAATCCGGCGGTATGACCATTAAAATGAAACCTCTTTGGCAGTACTTTTGTATGGTGCCATTTGGCTTTTCAATATTTAAAAAACATTAAATTTAAGATTTTTCTTGAATTTTGATGTTTGGCACCCTAAACTGGGAGTTAAAGAGTTAATCACTAACCCAGGATAAGTGACCCAGATCTATGCTGACTGTATGTTGTACCCATGTGTGAATGAGTGTCATGTGGGCTAACACAATTTATTCTTAATTATCTTAACAGTTTCAACCTAGAGCAGCGTGACATTTGCATGTACCGCCTCAAGCTTCTTCAGTACCTTGATCGCCTCTCCACATATGAAGTTATTTTGGGTGGAGTTCATATGGCTCATGAGGAGTACTGTCACATGTTCTTTGAACGATTTAGAGAGCTGAACATTATGCAAGCAGCTGTGGAGTACGCTAGGGTATGTCTTAGTTGTTGTAAATTCAGATCTTTTGTAGGTGTCTAGTTGTAGTGTTATTGCCTAGATGTTTTGTGTTGGAACAAGCCTAATCAGCCATATAAAATGCAGGTTGTTGGCCTAATAATATTGTACCAATTTCCGCTTTTAAGGAATGCCCCTTGTGGCCATGAGCGATGAGAAGAGGCTGTATTTGCAGGCTAGATAATGAGTTATCTATGTTAAAAATTAAAAAAAGTTGGCTGACAGACTCTTTTTTCAAAGATAATGTGTGTGGAAAAATACCCTGATTATGGAAAATCTGTCCTCATAGCAGGATGTGCCCTCAATGATTTGTAGTTGAAAAGCATAAAAGACAAGAGGCTACACGTAGCCTAATACTCGTACCGGTAATGTTTGTTACTCGCGGGCGAACAGTTACATTCATGTAGCATAACAACAGGCAAATAAAACCAATAAATAAGTTTCGCTTAATGAAAAGAAAAAAGGACTCTGAGGGAAAACTTTACCTCGTTGCTGTATCCATCACAAGTAAACAGCAACAAACAATAAAACCAAAATATGTTTTGCTTTTGCTTGCAAAACGATGCCGATTACACCGAATCCCAAGTATTGTCGGCTCAAAATTTTCTTGCAGTGCATGCGTGAGTATTCTCGTTACCCGATCTAATGCGATCTATGCACAAAAGTAGATCGGGTACGAAAACACGGAGGTAAACAAAAAGAAGAACAGAGGGCAATCCTTAACTTGTGCTGCACCGGCATATGTAACTAGTCAGAAGCAAACTCCTTTAGTTAGTGATATTACATTTTTATCTCAAGGGTCTATTGAATAATAATTTCAACAAATTAGTGTCATTATCCTCTTAATTAAATTTAACTTTAAACTTGAAAAATTCAACTCAACTATATGATAATTCAATCATTGATGTTAATAATAATTATTATTGCTACTTTTAGGATGGAAACTGTGAAGCATTGGATGCAATCTTCACTTACCATGGCAAAGAGACTCTTCCTCACAGGCTTGCCATTCTGTCAAACTTTGATGAGACATTACCGCCATCAGATTACCAAGATCTTCTTCCTGAGGCAGGGTCAGTGCTAAATCAAACTGGATTGCATTTCATAGCTTGTTTTTCAGTGCTACATAAATGGCATCTTTGCCTGTTGTGAATGATGTTAGGATTGTCTTGGAGACAGGAATGTAATCTTCCATTGCAAACAAAAGTTTGCCTCACAGCTTGTATCACCAGTTGTGAACATGTTTCACCAAGCCAAGAATAATAATTTAAATTGAGGCTGTTGGCACAGAAAGTTTCTTGTGCTTGTCAGAAATGTGCTTGTCATAAAAATTTTACTTGTGAACCTTTCAATTGATTAAACTCAGTCTGATAGCAAGGCACAAAAACAGGACAAAAATCGGTGGAAACTGAACAGTCTCATCTGTTCATTTCTGTCATTTGTGTCTTCAGGCTGTGCCATCAAACTGAATTTGAATTATTTTTTTACCTGATACTGATAACATTCCTAACCTGATTAAATAAAGAAAGATGGTAAATGTTAAGCTCGGTATTAATGAGAAAGATGTAATGTTTATCATGTCACAAGCATGGGCCTTTAGCACGTGGTGACTCCCCAGAGAATAAAATTGTTTTCCCCCTCTTAGCCTCCTTTTCAACTTTTTCACTGCGAGGCTTAGCAGGGTAAATCTTTTGTTTTCATACAAAATGGTGGGGTGTGATTAAGGCACATGGGACTAACCATTCTTTTATGCTATTTAGTTTCTCATCAGGTAATCCAGTTATTTTGGAATGGGATGAGAAGTCGTGGAGATGCGCTGACTGGGTGGAGACAGCCGAGTGTAAGAAGGTCGTGGGTTGGGAAGACTATGATGACCCAGCAGAATTTATTTATCAAGACAACCCTGATTTACAACAGTACAGGTGAGTGCAAGGTAACTGGGTCCCCTGTGCTCTATTTGTGAACGTGATTGTTTTGTTATAATGCATCAATAATAAAAGCTATAAAAAAATAACAAATTTAAAGGATATTTTTTTGCCCTCCCAGGTCAAATTTAACCATCATCTTCATCACTATCACCTTCAGCATCATCATCATCATCATCATCATCATCATCATCATCATCATCATCATCATCATCATCATCATCATCATCATCATCATCACCACCACCATCATCGTCGTCGTCATCATCATCATTGTCATCTTTAAATTTGTCATTGTCAGGGTTATTGTCATCATCAAGCCTGATAGCATTGTTCTTTCATCTTCTATTAAAAGACATTTCTAAAATCTGTGGTATTAATCTACATGTGGCCTCAGTGTTGCCACGTCATGCCTACTCTCCTCTTTCCTTCAAGATTTTTTTCTAATATTACTCTTTTGAACACGTTGACCAAAATAATAGGCTCTTTCTGTCTGTAGTAACTATGGATATGTTCCCTGGTTTCTGTTTTACATGTATAGGCAGAAAAGCAGTGCCTGGAGTAGCTGTAGTGGCCCATGCAGGAGTGACAGTCTCTTTAGCAGCAGAACCCTGACTGGCTTTTCTGCCTATGCACTCGTTATCAGCTACCTGCTGTTGTCTGTCTTCTTGTACTCTTTCATTAACCTCACTAAGAAAAGTCTTCTATTTTTCTGGGGTGAAAACACTGAGGAGGGTTTTCATCCCAGTTTGAAAAGTCAAAGATTAACTTAGTTAGTCATCTCAGGATAATAAACTCATTCCACACAGTTATCATGTGTCCTGCCAGCACTGAGATGAAACTTTTCCAGCAAGACACTTGTTGCAGGGTGAACTTTCCTGTAAGTAGCCCCTGAGTTCATCTTCAATGTAGTCTGCCACAAACTTACATCTCATGACACTGACATTAAGTGGACATTATAGCTATGGTTAGAATTGATTACATAGAACTGTTAAATTCAATTGCAGTATGTCTCATTCTTCTTTCCATTGTGTATTGTTTTTAGGTGTAGACTAACTTCAGAAGTTGTGACTAAGTGGTACAGGAACAGAGCTGGTGAGATGGAATCCCTCTCCAAACAGGTACTCGTCAAATTGTACTCCATGTATATCGTAGAGTTCCGAAAGTAGTGGCTCCCCGAAGGTAACGGCTACCTGCTACATGTATTCAAGTAACATTAACTTTTTTACCTTTCTGGCTAGTAATTTCTGGAAGTACAGTAACGGCCCACCCGAAAGTAATGGTCCAATCTCTAAAACAAAGTAAACAGAAGTGATGTGAACTGGAACAAGCATTTAATTCATGAAAGCTCTCTATGCATTGACTTGAACAGGAACATTTATTCAGATGTCTCAACTTCAGTGATTTGAACAGGAACTTTAAATTAATTTTGAACCAATAGGGGTTCAAAACGGGGGCTGCTACTTTCGAAACTCTATGGTATATTGAAAAGAAAAGGAGATTAATTTATTTAATAATTGTTCAGTCTTCATTTACATGTAGGAAGCTCTTAAATGTAAATTTAATTATAAACAAATTACAAATATAAAGTAAAATCTTTATTTATATGCATGCAATATTTCGCTCATCATACAGTCTCATTTTCTGTCAGCCAACTGTCATTAACCTGTTGGTCTTGACTGTTGGTTAATAATTATGTGTATCAACAGTTGGCTAAAAGTATATTAAGGGCAAGCTGCTTGACTTTTGATGTTTTCATTAAAACAGGTAGGAAATTCACTGGAACTCATAAAGCTTGGAATGAAAAGAGGAATCAAGGTAATATAATTGTTATTTTTCAAAATACATGAAGCTTGACTGTACTTCAATCCAAGTTGTTCAGACAAGAGTCATAATTATGAAAGCTGAGAATGTGATCATTGCAGTTGTGCAGCAGCCAAAGGAGTTGTAATTATTTTGTCTAATTTATTGTTGTGTTCTGACACTGCATGTTTACTCAGGGACTTGAAGATCTTCATGATGACCTTGTAACACTGGAAGTGTTGGTGTATGAGGTAATTAGTTGTTTTTAGTTTGGTAATTTGCACCATTCTTTAAATTAAAGCTGTACCAAAGCTGCTGTCTTTTTTTTTTTTATATAAAATGCTCCAACTAATGCACAAACTGTGATTGGTCAACCGAGTTCATTATACTAAACTTGATAAAGCATCCATGTGATGTCAGGCATGTGTTTTATTGGGTAATAAGCACTCAACATACAGTACCTCACCAGTATGGGTACACCCAAATCACAGAACATAAGTTTTTATAAAGGGAATTTACGGTAAACTTGTTCATTGTGGATTGAGGAACAAGTTTACTAAAAAATATTCACTTGATAATGTTTGTGATAGTTGTATATTAAATCCCATGTCAGGACCTTTGTATGGTCTTGGTTTTGGCAACATTGACGTAGTTTCAGGTCAAAACTGTTTACAAGTTCAGAACCACATACATGTACAGTTCTCTCCTTCTCTGAGAGACCCCTCTGTAAGCAACAATCTTGATGGTCTAGTTTCTGGATATCTGTGTGGAGGCTTAGTGGTGTAATGGTTAGCGTGTTAGACTTCAGTTCCGAAGGTCGGTGGTTCAATGCGTGGTCTCGGCCGTCATGTTGTTTCCTCAGACAAGAATCTTTGCTCCGCATGGTCTCTCTCCACTCAGGTGTATATATGGGCACCAGCGACATAATGCTGGGGGTAACCCTGTGATGGACTAGCATTCCCTCCTGGGGGGAATAGCAATACTCCTAGTTGCTTTATGCTATGGAAACTGGGTTAAGCTCCTGCCGAGTTGGCAACCTGTGGTTCTTGTGCTGCTTTATCTTATGGATATCTGTAGTAAAGGCCAGACAGTTACAGTGTGGTCATTAGCGCACATCTCAAGATGTGTTCCCACAGGTGTCAAATCTCAATTGCTGACCAGCCTAATATGGTCATATTTTATAATTACATAATGTCACAATCATCAAGTTAATCTTACAATGTTTTGTTTTGTGTGTTTGTTCCAGAGTTGCGCTGATGTGTATCTCAGCCTGGAGTCTTTTCAGAGTATGACAGAGTTGGAAAAACTAAGAATGCTGCTTAAAAAAGTAAGTAAAATATATAATTTATTATCTTCATCTGGAGGCATGGTGCTGCAGTGTGGTTAGCTTGTTGGACTTAAGATCTAAAGGAGACGTTTGGTGGTTGAGGCCTAATCTTTGCCATCATTTTACTTTGTCTCTGGTAAAATTGCAGCTGCAACAATTTAAAAATCAATGAATATTGTGATCATTTCCCACTGGTAAGTGTGGAGAAATTCACAAATTAATCATGCTTTACTTTAAATTTCTAGTATTAATACTGTCTATTTGCCTCTTCTGATTTGTTTTTCACTTGACAGAAAGGCCAATTTTAATTTACGGTATTTCAATCTATTTCGAAATTTAGGATAAAAATATTAAGAATTGGTTTAAAAAATAGCAGTTTCCATAAACAACTTACATGTAATGTAAACATTATGACATGCATTTCTTCACCACCACAGTGGTAGAATATTTTATTGTTATATCGATATATTAAGTTATTTTTCCACCTTTGTTAATGAATCCCATTGCACCTTTGATGCATGGGTAAATATTTCGAATCATAATTTTGAGCCTTTAGATTTGAAATATTCTACAATGTTGAGAAATGTTTAGCTTCAAACAAAACCTAAATATGATCATTTGTGTTTATGGTCATTAGTGCCGAAGGAATATTTGGGCTAAAAACATTAATGACTATCATATTCACTTAATCCATAAACAGCCTTGTGTCTATGCTTTTAACATTATTCCATGTTTAATAGAGTGCACGCCTCCTTTCATTTAAACCCACGTTCAAATTTAGCACCCTTATTGAACATCACCCTAATTAATCATAAGCTACTGGTATGATTATTATTTTGAGGGGTATAGGATGGTAAATTCGAGACTTTGCAAGACTGCGAGACCCCTGTTTAAAAATTTGAGACTGAGACTTTAGTGTTTCTATCAAATCCGAGCCCGAGACTTTACCTCTAAAAAATCTGAGTCCGAGACTCCAATGCTGGAAAATGTCGGTCCGATAGTACTAAAACAGCTTAAAACGTGACTTAAGTCTCCAACGGAAGCTGAGATTTATAAGACGCTGAGATCCATATTATCAAAATTCAAGACTTTGAGACTTCGAAAATTATAGTGAGCCCGAGATTACAAGACTCCAATTTCAAATGTCAAGAATTCGAGACTTGGTGAATATTTTCCAAGACGCATCATTTCCGATAGACCATTCTATACCCCTATTTTGTGAAGTGAGTTACTAAGTAGACAGTGCTTTTTTTCTCTGTGACAAGAAGTATTGTTTTCTATTCACAAATTGTTCTCTTACATAATCAGTTATGTTAAATTAGCAAGTCCCATGTTTGTCCTTTGCCACAGGGTTCAGATTTTCAGTTCCCATTGGTGAATGAACATTTGAACTCTATGGTAGATGGAAAGGCAATTAGTCAGAATGAAGAAGTGGGTCCAAAGGTTGTTTGATATTCATAGGTTGGCTCATGGGAGCCTTTTATATTTCTCTTCAACAAGTTATTTTACATTGTGTAATAGCATTTAAATCAGTTAGCTTTTAAGTCCCATGGATCTTTGTTGTCCTCTACCAACAGGGTGAAAAGTATCATTCCCATTGACAGGAAAATACTTATACCCTGTTGTAGATGGCATTGCAATGAGTTAATGCATTTCAATTATATCATTTCTGTACAATAATATTATATTTACTCATGCGCGAATCGGCATGAGGTAAGGTTTCGGCTCCATTTTTTTTGTTGTTATTATTTTTATTTTTTGTGTCACGATTTTGCATGCAAATTTATGCTCGCATATTTTAAAGTGTGAACTTCTGGTTCACAGCTTTGCCACTACACTTCCTGTTTAGTGACTTCAGGCTACTCTTACTTCCGGTAAAAGAGCATTACTTAAGTGTCATGAAAGCATTAGTAATTATTAATTACATTAGTAATGTTCACGTTTGGTATATATAACACTCAAAAGAATCACGGGCTTCATTGTGGTACAGCTTTCATTTCCAAAACATTCAATAGTAAACAACGTGGTTTGCAGGAACGATGAGTGAATGAAAGGAGTAACTTATCTCAATGTCGGACATCTTCTTATCATGTTTAAAATATATCATAAAATTTTCTTATGCATGCGCATGAGTAAAGGCTGCTTGGAGCCTCTTGTTATCCTTAAAACAAACTGTAGATTAAAAAAGCAAACAAAAGTTAGCCATAATAAATTATCATTTAAATCTCAGTTAATATAAGTCTTGTCTTTGTTTGCCTCTACCAATGGAATCCAGATTTTTTACTCAGTGACAAAAAGTGTGCTTTTTTTTTTAATATATTGTTATCCTAAATATTCATTTAAAGTTATATTCAAGAGCCGTGTTGTCCCCTGTCACAGTATTCAGATTTTTATCCATATTGGTCAGAACATAATCGTTAATTGAGAGACTGGTTATGAAACCTTGCAGACTTCAATGGCGATAACAAAGGAGCTGCAATTTATATTGAACCGACCGTGACCGTGCACATCACACCCTATGACTGAATAACTTAATAGCACCATTTCTATTGGTCAGTTGCTCGAACAAAAGATCAACATAAATTGTGTTGTGCATGGTCAAGGACGAAAAACGGTAACAAAAAGATCGAACAAAGACAATTCTCAGGTTTCACACCAGTCTCTCGATTAACTATGGTCAGAATAAAGATTTCAACCCTGTGGTACATGACGACAACTATCCTTCAGTGTTGAGCAACTTTGTCAGCCATTATCCACAAGGTACTCTTATTTAGCACAGTTTGAACAGCCTACAGAGTATATATAATATATCCATATTTACCCCATGCCATAAATAAAACAGTGGATAAGAGTGCTAATTATTTAATAGTTAATGTTATTCTATAATAATCATTTAAATCAGTTAATATTAAATATTAAGTCCCATGTTTGGTGCCATTTTTTCTCTTCAACAAGAAGTATTTTAATTTCTGTCAGTATTGTATTTTACATTGTATAATAGCATTGAGGGGATAAGCCCCATATATATGTATTATCTTTTTTGTCCTCTACCAATAGAATTCAGAGTTTTCTCCACATTGGCAGGAAAATACTTGGATTCTATTGTAGAAGGCATTGTATGGTGATCACTTTAAACTAAATGGTGACTAAAGATACAAAGCATGTAGTGCAATTTTTAAGGGCTTGTATATCCATATTTATGCATATTTTATGAAGAAATAACAGCCAGTCAGAATGGCAAATGACTATAAAAAGCCATTTTATTATTATTATTTTTTTCCCTGTATTAAACTACAAGTATTTTTCTGCGAGTAGTTATTTTATAATATCTTTTAAATCAGTTGCCATAGAGTTCCGAAAGTAGCAGGCCTAAGGGGCCACAACTTTCAGGTAGCTAAAATATGTGTGAAGAAAAAAGTGATGGTAATAACACAGCCACAGAATAAGCATACAGCTGTAATGTCACTTTAATTCTCTCCTTCTCATGTGTTCTTCGGTGTTCTTTGGTGTTCTTCAGCATTCTTTTACAGTAAAACACTGAAGGTATTCCATCTGCATGGAGACATCACCATGGTATTTTAGATTGGACCGTTACTTTCGGGTGGGCTGTTTCTTTTGGGAATTACTAGAAATTAATTATTAAATGAAATTACTAGAAATTAATGTTACTTTCGGTAGCCGTTACTTTCAGGGGGACGCTATTTTTGGAACTCTAACCTATGGTATTATAATTCATGTCCCATTTTTGTTGGTCTGTATCCATACAATCCAAATTTTCCTTCCCAATTTGCAGGAAACCCTCTAGTAAGTAGACCCTTAGAAAAAAATTCATATGGAAGCTACATGTAGGTGGGATCACAATATACTTAAGCAAAATTTATGCTTTGTTTCCTAATTTTATTATTTAATTTATATATATATATATATATATATATATAAATTAAATAATAAAATTAGGAAACAATTATATATATATATATATATATATTTCATGAACAGTTACAGTTATTAAGTATGTTGCAGTTAATTTTTGTCTTCAGTTAATTTTAAATTTTAATTCAGTCGTGAGGCATACACTGTCCTATTAGTGATGAAAATTGAGCGGTCAAGAATTTTGTTAAAGTTTGATTAAAAGTGTAACTAGTGGTTTTTCTTTCTTGGTTTTGAAGTCCACCGAAGAATCATTCATTGCTGACTTCAAGCGCTGGGTCCTTCCATTTTTGCAACGTCTAGGAAAGCGCAAGAAGAAATCCCAAATGAACCTGATTCACCAGTATTTGACTGACGTGGCTAAGGTAACGCTGGTGATAAATGTGTTGTTCCAGAAAATATCCATACCTCTCCCATGGAATGTTTTTTTGGTGTAAATCTGCCATGCCTCTGGAAATTGCACTTTGTCCTCATTACTTTTAAGGTGGCTCCCGTATAGTTATTGGCCAGTCTTCCAAATAAATACACAATCTTATTGCTGTGTTTCAAGAGTCTTGTTTTGCGATAGTAGGCATAACATACACAAATACATAGCTTAGGCTTTCTCGTTTACGGAAAAGTCTAATTTGGCAGTCTTGTTTCGTTACCATGGCAACCAATGATTGAGTTGTTTTGCTTGTTGTTTAAGGCTAGCAAACCCCTCAACGGATTTTCTCAGTTTTTACGCGGTAAATATTCATGATTTTTGGTGAAACAGAAGAAACATTAAAAAAGATCGGTACATAATTTTCGGCTTTTTACTCACTTTTCGTTTTTTACGTTTATTGGGTTTGTGTATGTACAAAAATTGTTGTCTTTGTTTGTGATGGCGAACCAAGAAAATCCTACCAGTTTGTCAATTGTTATAAAAATTTACCGTGTGGAATGCGTGCAATAAACGTTTTAACTATACCGTAACAACGTCTTTATTTTCTTGACATCATCAAAATAAACAAACGCACGCTCATGCTATTTTCATGCCCATGCCTCGCGTGCCAAAAAACTATATGGAGCCACCTTAAAACTTAATTCATGGCTTTTGAGACCCCCCTCCCCCTCAGAATTTCCAATGACCTTCTGTGGAAGAAGTATGCTGCTCAATAAGTGTTTTCAATTAATTTACATGTAAGTGTTTAGCAATAAAGCTGAATATTTAAAATATTGCCTGAATGCTTAGTAAATAATTATAGCATGAGTGGTTAGTCTTTATGGCCATTTTTATTAATAAAATCCTGTTTAAATCTCTTTTTGTGTTCTCTGGACTTAGACATTCATCTTTTTAACTTTAAGAAAGGGGTTTTGGTAGGGTTTGTAAATGAGGAGTGGTTACCTCCATTCTTCTTAATTCCTTGTTTGTGGATTCAAGTCAGAGAGTTAATTAAAAAGTATTTTGGAATGAGGTCATAAATTGCTAGCTGCACAGGGTACCGATTTTAATTTGGAGCAAAGATTCAATTTCCAGATTTCTTGCTTCTGGTTACCTGTCTGTTTAGCAGTACTTTGACTTGATGAGTTTATTTTTCTTTTTTCCCCAAAATTTGGTCTAAAATTGGGGTGCGTATTATACATGGGCGCGCATTATACGTGGGTAAATACGGTACCTTCTGAAGGTGCAACTTAGTGACTGGGCATCCAGCTGTCCCCTCTGCATGGAGGCATGGTATGGTGGCCTGAAGAAATTTGATATTTCTTTCACTGCTTAAGTTTTTTGTGCATTAACAATAAATATTATTGCTGATCAACTGAATTGTGTCCCTTAAAAAATTAAGGGAGTTGTTGATCCAGGGCTGTACTCTGATCTAGCATTGCTGGGGAGTCTTATTCTTAGGCTACTAATTGTTGTTCTTGGGTGACTAGATAGTTAAAACTGACTTTTTGTATAAATCTTAATAAGTGCCAGACGCCCCAGATTTCATAGGTGGGAGTCTTTGGGTTCCCTGTGATTCTTCTAAGAGCACAATCTTCTGATGAGCTGTATCCAATCTGATCTGAGCCCAAAAAAATCCGCATTCTGGTTGGATACTCAGTGTGACAGCAATCAACAAGTTTTTGTTATTTGGTGTTCTATTTTCCTTTAGACTGACTTGACGTATGTGTTGAAAGTATTCCAGTATTCCACCCCTGAGGTAAGCATGGTCTGATAGCTGTGCATTTTTCTCTTTTAATTACTTATCAATTGCTTGAACTATGCTTATGTTTATGTGGTGTGACTGTTAACATGCATTGTTGTGGCTGCATGGAAAAACAATATGTCAGTCATGTGGCCCAGTTAAGATGAAGTTTTTATGCTTTGTGATTTTCTATTGCAGGTTAAGGAACCTATCATAGCTGATGCTGCTCAACTTATGAAGCTTGCCTTGGATTGTATCTACATCACTAAAAGGTATTTCATCTCTTTCATCCTTTAATATAAATTTCTACCTCTTCCATCCTTTAATATTATATATTTCTACATGATGTCCCTGGAGCTTGCTGCTGCTGTAATGGAAAAATTCTCAGTAATTTAGCTCTCATGCAAAACAAATTATGAAAGCAAAGTACTTATTTTTGAAACACTTAGTTTGTAAAAACATAAAAAATTATGCAAAAACTTGACATATAATAATAATAATAATAATAATAACAACAACAACAACAACAACAACAAATATTTAAACAGGTTAGCCACTTCAGTTATACAACTGTTATCAGTGCGGGCCCTGTAGCATTTCAAGTTCTTAACCATTTATGCATTTTGTGATCCAAATCATGACTTTGCACTGAGTTTTCAATTTGGCATTGCTTTAGTATAGGAGAAAACGGAAATATTGTTTCTCATGTAGCGAGGTTTATAAATTTGTCATATATGGATTGCTTTAGGGCTATGAAATCTTGGGTTTAAATATATAATTATACATATTACCTGTTGGTGTCCTGTAGTTGCCTGGCAACAAAACCGTGAAAAAGCTCCAATTGACCTCATCCAGTGTGATGAGTGACTGGGACCAAGTCTATAGAATGTCTCAACTTCAAATTTCAAAGCCATTGTGGTCATGCAACCCAACCTGTCCAGTTAAACCAGAAATTCCATCTCTCCCTCCCCCATTGCTAAAATGTTGCAGTGCAACCTTCCCTGAGCTTCACAAGGCTCTGTGAAAGTATCCCAATAAACCTGATCAATCTGCATCAAAATCTGAGCTGGGTGCTGCATAGTATTAATATTAGTGACTGTGTAAATTGGCCTTTCATTTGTGACCCTCCATATGACTTTGATGCTAAAGGTGATAGCACGCTAACAACACGCTTCCACTTTAAAACAAAGGAAATCAGTTTTAGCAGCTTAAAGTGTGTCCAAGAGCACACTTCATTTGCAAAATCTTTTGTTTCATAGAACACACTAAAAACAATAAAGCGTGACCTGTCGAACAATGTAGCATAAGCAGTTGAACAAAGAAGCGTGTTAACCTTCGTAAACAAAAGCTACCATGCAAGATGACACAACAAACTTAGCGTGCGAGATGACATAACAAACGTTAAACGGTTGAATAAAATCGATAAACGGACAGCTTAAACTCGTTAGCTTACGTGTAAACGGTTGAACATAACCGTTCGGAATCTTTTGAAAACGATTAGCCAGGTTATAAACGATCGATCACAAGGATTCCAAAGTAAACAGAGAATGGTGCGTTTTTTAATTTAAGCGACGAAGTTTCGTAGGTTCTATCCAATAATCCATAATTATAAAAAGTCTACGAAGAGTCGCTTTCACTGATACGTTCATTATCGAACGGCAAAATAATTCCTTTGAACGGCTCGCAGTGAATGGATGAACAACAGACAGACTGGTGGTAATTCGTAGACTACCGCCAGCAGTCCGCTAGAAGACAAAGTACCGGTAATAGTCACGCTCGTTTTACCATTTATTTGAATCGACACTTAATCAACAAGAGGTTCCTAGCAGCCTATACTCATGTGCATGGGTAAGAAAGTTTTATGATATATATTAAACATAATAAGATGTCCGACATGGAGAAGAGTTACTCCTTTCATTCAGTCATCGTTCCTACAAACCACGTTGTTTACTATTGAATGTTTTATAAATGAAGGCTGTACCACAGTGAAGCCAGTGATTCTTCTGAGTCTTATATATACCCAACATGAACATTAGTTATGTAAGTAGGGTTGTAGGAGACGCTGTCGTGACACTTCAGCAACGCTGTTTTACTGGAAGTGGGAGTAGCCGGAAGTCACTCAACAGGAGGCGTAAATGGCAAAGCTATGAACCGGAAGTGCACAATTTAAATTTGCGCGCAAAAATTTGCATGGAAAATCGTGACACCAAAAAAAAGGAAAAATAAGAAAAATAAGAAAAACGAAGGCCATTTTATAACTCCTGCCGCTACGGGCATGGGTGAAAAGTCATTCAAATGATTTTGACATTCAATACGATTGCTATACAAGGGATTATTTTTCTTTACTTTATACATGTACATGTAACTATAACATATTCACTAGAATTAACATCCTTCGATTTCTCAAATGCACTATTGTAAGGGGTAACTACGACCTATATACAGTAGGTGTCAGGTCTAACCTGAGTAGGGAGGTACCTGTGGGCAATTTATTACAGAAATTTACCTCAACATAAAGGCAAATAAGACAGCTATTAAGCTCAGGTGAATGTTCACTAGTTGTTGCCTTCTGATGAAACCACTGCCCAATGCTAGATGTCTGTTTTGTAACGTAATGGTTAAATATACAGTTTGTGTGATCTCAATTCTAGCATTAATATATTCCTTGTTTCCTTTAATAGGTTTGATCAACTGGACCTGTCTTTCAGCATACTGGAGTGCCTGCCAGCCAGTAACGAAGAGTAAGTCAACCCACTTCATGCATGCAACATGAACAACCTGAATTTCTGTCAGCATTAAAATTAAGATAAAAGCATTTCTCTTTGTGTTAAACATCAAAACAAATTTGTTACCTTCTAAATCTTTTGAAAAAGTATGATTGTAAAAAGTCCAACAGTAACTAAGAAAAACAATTTTACAGTGAGGACTCCATTAATTAATTTAATATGTCCTGACACTCCATAAAGTGTTGGTAATTAATAGGATGCTAAGGCCCAAAACACAATGAATGGTCCAATGTAATAGAAATATACTGTAAAAATACATTTGTACATACAAAAACATCCATTGGCATTGAGCTGAAAATTATCATCATTGATTGCTGGCAGAAATGCGCCCATCAACAGCAATGTTAATCATCTCTGAGGCCCAGATAGGTTTGTCTTAAATGCGATCAAACAAGTCATTAGATCATGATATTTTATTCTGTTACAGTGTGCTATCAGATCAGATAAGAGAGCTGAACAAACAAGTGGATCAATTAGAGGTTTATTTGTGGTAAGTTGTTTGTACAATTTTTGCACAACTTCATTGTTCCTTATCAATCGTGATTGTTAAATGTTATCCTTAAAGTAGGTGCATGTAAAGGTAAACTTGCACACAAGCCACAACTAAAGTTTCTGTAGCATGAAACAACTAGGATTATTACTACTCCCACCTGGTTTATGTTCATTTTGTTCATTAGACATTTTTTTTTTGTTTTTTTTTATGACTTATTTCATATTAAAAATATAAATAAATTTTATAAAGATAATGTACATGTTTTAACAGCTGTAAGGTTAAATGGTCACTGTTAAGTTATTTAAAATAACAAAGGGCTCTAAGAGCCATCTCTTGAATATGAAACAACGTAAGGTTAAGTCCACAGATTGGTTTTAATTTTTTATACTAAGTTTGAAGTCAAAGAATTGAAGAGCAAAACAGATTTAAAATGACCAAAACATCTTTGCATAACGTAAATATGCATTGTGTGAAACGAGACTGTCTAGACAACTGAATGACGTAATTACACTGGGGAATTAAAAACAGTTTACTTCAGCAATCATCTTTTAACCATAATACACTGGGGAATTAATTAAGTTTACAGATGATGGAATTAGTGAAAATTTGCATATCTGCCCCCATATACTATATCTCGTTGAACGCTTCACTCATTCACAAGATAAAAATGAAGTTTTGGCACTAACTCTTTGTCTTTCACTTCCCGTTAATGCAGCATCACATTTTCTTTAGAAACTAACCCCCTTGTTTCAGATATAGATTCCATAAAGTGCACTGAAATTTATAACAGACAAGTTGTGTTTTTGTTCTATTGTTGTTTGTAGTGCCTGTGAAAGCCTAGCCAAAAATGGTCTTCAAAAACCAGTTTCTTTTATTCTGGAGACACAAGTAAGACTTGAGATATTAGTTATAAATTAAGCCTAGGCCCTACAACAATTTAAGTGAGCAACTTGGTCATTCTCAATGTGAATGACAATCCTTCAAATTAAATTTACTGTAGAGCCTTTGATTCTCTGAACAATTGGATGGTAAACAAGTAGCAATTCTGAATCTCGGACCTTTGTGCGGATTCATGTTAAAAAAATTCACTCGTTCTAGTCATCACACCATTGAATAAGTGAACAACTCCTTAAATCTCTTATCTTCTTTTAGTTCTTATAAGCATTTCAAAGTACAACATTTCTGAGATAATAATTTAAAATGTACATCATTGACATGAGATTGGAAAGCACAGCACCACATGAAAGTACTACATAAAAGCTTTTATATGAGTAGTCAAGCTGTAAACATTCATCCAAAGCCACAGATATTGAGCCATGCAGTCATTCTTGTTTTGTTATTGATGCAGGGCAATGTGGAAGAAGCTAGAGCTCTTATGGTAGCCCTAACAAAAGTTGCAGTAAAACGGTGAGTTTAGCTTACATGTATGGATATCTAGGCATACAATATTGGGCAAGCATTTGTCAACCCGTTAAAGTGCATATGAACCGAAATTTATTTTTATGTAGTTATAAAATATTTAGCCTTTGAAATGCACGATTCCAACATTTCAGACGTTTAGAGTAAAAATTGGCAATGTTACAAGCGTTCAAAGTAACGCCATTTTTCCCTAAAAAATGGTTTTCAAATCGCGCGGCCAAAATGTCACGTGATGTGACGTAATGTTTGCACGATCAGTTAATATCCAGTATGGTGGCTCTGTCGCACGCATTTCGAGGAGTTTTGCTACGGGCGCAACCGAATCCCTAGACATCTTTCGGAGGGCAAGAACTCGTGGAGAATCGATGGAGAATCACTGAACGTAAACAAACTTTTGCAAACAACATTACGTCACAACTCGACTCCAGTCCCTTGAATTTCGTGACCATTTTTAGGGCAAAATAGCGTAACTTCGAACGCTTGTAGCATCGCTAATTTTTACCCTGAACGTCTCAAATTTTGGAATCGTGCATTTCAAAGGCCCAATATGTTATAACTACATAAAAAGAAATTTCGGTTCATATGCACTTTAATGTCAATTGATTTTACAGGAGTCCGCCATTAAAAGAAAATGAATGGAATACTCTTCTTGATAACATGTTGACCTTGCAAAGAGAAGTGTATACCTGTATCGACCCATCTGCCTGTTATGAGGTGAGGCATTGTACGTCTTTGTTGTTTTACTGGGCTCAGATGTTTGATGGAGGAATACAGCTAATTTAAGGGGGAAGAACCTAAACTACAAGATGGTTGCAAAGGACCAGCAGAGTTCTATTAAGTCATATATTGGGTTTCGTAACTGCCATGCCAACGATGTTGGGGTGTGCATAATCATTCTGCCAAATGTTCCATCAAGCTTTTTGAGTCACAACTACATTTGGTTAAGTCACATAACAAGAACAACATTATTGTTCTGTTTTAAAAAAAAAGATTGTCATCCTTTGATCTCGATTTACACTTCAATTGGTCATTTTATCCAAGTGGTTCAGTTTGAGTAGTCACGCTGTAAGCATAACAAGGCTTTATTTATTTTTAGTAAGTAGAGCATTGCATTTTGGTAATGTGGGGTTTTAAATCCCATTGAAAGCTCACTGAACATTATATTTTACCTGTTGTTGCTATCAGGCAGGAAAGCCAGATTTATAGACAGGGAAAAGGCTAATCAATTGGTTGTTGTTACCTCTTAGATTTATACAGAAACACTCCTTCATTCTGGCAGAAGAGAGTGCATCTTGTTGGCCAGTCAGATGATCTGCAAGACAGCTATGGAAGATGATTATCCTGTACCAGTCAGCCCTGTTTCTGGTCCTCGTATCAAGTGTTCCAGGGCTACACAGCTTGTTTTAGATGCTGCTAAGGAGTACTTCAACTCCTCTGCAGATTTGTCTGACAAGGTGATGGACCTGGCCAGGGAGTGTTTGAATCTCATTGAGGATCGCGCGCCTGCCCTACAAGAAGAGTTTAATTTGATTGCTGCTTTAGCATTGCTGGATGATTTTGGAATATCAATTCTTCCTTTGCAAAGTAACTAATAAAATAATAAATAATGTTATTGTCAGGGTTATCCAGTTGTACAGGATTTGATATTTACCGATCCTGAAATGGTATATCTTTCTTGTTGGCCTTAATCCTCAGTGTTACAAGTCATTTGGTAGCAATTTATCTTACCAAAGATAACAGAGTTATGTAAAAAAAAAACACATGTATCAGGTCTATAATTAAGTTTTGAAGTAGCTAGGGTAATGAAAAAAGGATCCTTGGGAAAAGTATTGCAAGATTATTTGCATTTGGTTTGTTTCCATTGCAGTACGTTTGTGTGAAGACAAACTTAGCCTAATCAGGCAGGTGCTGGAATCATCTTCCACAGCTTACAAGAAGAAGCAAAAGGTAAATCACGACTTGTTTCACACCATATCATTTTTATGAAGCATTATTTTGAAATGATGTAGTAGTTTTTTTCCTAAACTGGAGACTTGGTGGTGTAGTGGTTAGCACATAAGTTTGGTGGTTCAAGGTCTGGTCTCTGCATTGTGTCATTACATGCACCTTAGACATTCCAGAAACTTTACTTCACATTCTTTTTGTTCACCTTGGCGTGTGATCAGGTACCTCCAAACTGTTAAAAAGTAAATGCAACCTAACAAAATGCTCTGGGTAATCCTACAAATTGACTAGTATCCCATCCATGCTATGAAGAAGCAAGCAATACACCCAGTTGCTTCATGCTGCAGAAACTGGGTTGTGCTATGGTTGTGTGGGTAGTTTGTGGCTTTTCCTTGACTTGATTAACTAATTAGATTAACATGTTTGTGAGCAAAATGTAAATAGTTGAGTCGAGCATCTGATTATTTGTTTTCCCTCTTTTGCACCAGATCCTTCATCTTGCCAGCCTTCTCCAGATCTCAGGTGGTGATGAAAACTCAAGGCGTGGTCGTGTGCTTATGTTGGTTGCTGAATCTGCCATACAGGAGTGTGACTATGCATTTGCATGTGAAACATGCCAGGGTCTGATAATAGAGGAATATATTCCTGTATGGACTATCTGCAGGTAAATATTAATCCATGTCTTCTGTTTGAGTGTTGCATAAACACATGTTCATAATTATGTCCCTTAATTTTGCTGATCACACTTTTTCTGTTAGGGTTCTTGGAGAGTATGAAGAATTCAACGACTTAAAGGCAAGGTAGGTTTTTAAAAACATCGAGGGAGCAAAAATGCATTTTAAATGACTATGATGACAACAAGTAAGAAATCAGAAATGAGTGTAAAAAGATGTAGCTGCAACTAGGAGTGGCAAGTTGATTTATTATTTTTATCAGGGTACCATCATGATCTGCATGTAATATATCAAACAGGAATAGTATTTCATTGTGATCTCCAAATACTGAGAAATGGGTTGCAAAAACGAGGCACAGCTGAGGTTTTTTTAACCAACGTCGTTGTGTTTGGATATCAGATGAAACATCCTTTCGAGTGTTTGATATAACTTCTAAAACTGATTATTAAATACAGAGAAAGCAAAGGAATAAAATCACCAAACTAGATTTTTCAATGCTAATTGAGGTCGGTTTTCTAAACCAGCATCGCGTCTTATATTGATGAATTATTAGTGGGTTTGACAAAGTGTGTGTACCTGCATCTGCACATGCAGCTGTAGTACACTTGAAAATGTTTCGGTGTTTGTGAGATTTATCCACTGCAGGAAACATGTATGTTACACCAGTTCTAAGCCTTGCGCATCTTTGGCACAATTTCGTTCCCTAGTATAACTTTACCTATAGATGTTATTAAACTTGAGTGAAATCCATATTGGGGAAACCTTCAGTTGGTCTAGTTATTACTTTTACATGTTTCTGAAGCAGGCTGGCCAGGTGGTGATGTCCCTAAAACAAGACCAATATTCCCTGATATATATTACCAAACCAAGGTTCTATTATAGCATATCCATTGTTGCCAAATGTCAGTGCTTTACCATTTTATAGTCACAAGTTATACTGTGTTAACCCTTAATTAACTGCCAAGAGTGCCAAACATCAAAATTCAAGAAAAAATACCAAATTTCATTTGTAAAATATTGAAAAACAAATGGTACCATGCAAAAGTACTGCTGAAGAGGTGTCATTTGAATGGTCACACCATTGGATTTCGTTGACAGACTTAAAACGTAGAACTAACATTACATGTCTCCATAATTGACTCTGGGAGTGAAAGGGTTGATGTTCGACTTGGTTCTAGTCAAGGTACAGTAAATAATGGGGTGACGTGTATTATGTAGAGTTTCTGTCCACAGTTATGTACTGCTAATAATCATGTTTCCCTGATATTTTTCCAAGGCAAAGTCTTCTGGCATTTTCATTGACTCATTGCACACCAGACGACTTGGAATCTCTTCTTAAAGCTAGAAGTCTCTTAGAAACTAAGGTAAACTAGATTAGCATAATAACATAATTATACAAGCAAAAACTAGCGATAAAAGAGTCCGACGTTTCGGCGACATCTTGGCGCCATTGTCAAGGGAAACTAAATTAAATATGCGATCACAATGGCGCCAAGATGTCGCCGAAACGTCGGACTCTTTTATCGCTAGTTTTTGCTTGTATATGTTTATCTAAATCACTGTTGATTAACATTATAATTACATGCTTTTACTTCCAAACCAGAGACAAGAGTGTTCAGTGTAAGCTATGTCATTGTAATGAACATAAAGTCACACACTCAGGAGAAACACCGACTGCTGGCACTTAATGTGACAGTGTACAGCTGAAATCACAAAAGTTCACTTCATACAATTTCCATGTTATATAGGCAAATGTCACCAAATGTACAACTAAAGTGGATAAAAAGATTCTATAGAGCGAAACAGAACAAGTAGTTTGAAAATAAATTGCAGCTTTACAAGACTGGAAGTGGGTAACAGTTCATCAAATTTGATTTCGTGACAGGTGGCCAAGAAATCAAAATTGCCATTCTGCTGGAAGTTTAAGTTTTTTAGCCATTGTCATGGCCATAATTATGAAAACACATGTCAATATATCGGCCGGGAGTGGACACTGTCCCATTAAATCCCCTTACAATCGATAGCATGAATCCACTTTAAATTAGTGCTACTGTTCCCCCAGGATGGGGTGCTAGTCCATCACAGAATGATACCTCGCATTTTGTTACATATTCCCTCATGGTTTGTCAGTACTTACATTATCTTGGTGTCAGCTGAAGTTTTCTCTTTACTTGCAGATATTGTATCAGGAGTTGAATCAACACATGCAAGCAACAGATCAGGTAGGAGGTATACTACATGTTTAAAGCTGTGTAAGGAAAATAATTTTGATAACATTAAGGCTTGCAGTTCTACACCACTCAGTCTCAAGCGTAGAAATGATGTAAAAACTAACATGTTGGGCCCAGACGTTTTTTCAAGAGGATATTTAACATACTACACCCCTATAATGTGAACCCGTCCCATCTCCTATGTGGGGAGAATGACAATAACAATGTGTTTCTAAATAAGAATAACCAAATGTTTGGACAGGTGTAGGGTGACAAAAGGATGGTTGGAGTGAGGGTGGGGGGGAGGGTATGGACTTTCATTTTATTTCATTTACTAGCTATTATTTGTGTACTATTTTCTTTTAGGAAAATGAAAACTCATCTGCAGATCAGGGACTTTTGACACATCCTAAGTCACTACTGTCAGCTGTAGGAGACAAGAAATTCTGGAAGAGTACAATGAAGTGGATCAGACCTCTGCATGATGAACAGGCAACAGTAACAGACAGTGATGAACTAATCACACCAAGCACACAGACTGTTAATACACATGGATTTCACCCATTCTATCGGTCATTGGTGGAAACGAATTTTACAAGACTGAAAGGGGTGGGTTGAGAAAAAATCACGGCAGTGTGCAGTACTTTGTCTAATCTACAATGATTAGTTCTGATAATTTGGCTTTGTCAGACACACAGTCACACTATGTTCACATGGTGGCTGTGTCTATCAAGGTCTAAAAACATTGTGTTGAGGATTCATATGCATGCACTGTCAAATAAAAATATCAAATAACCTTAGTATATCTAATGGATTTGGGCGCTGTTACTAGTTTGGCAGATTGCATCGATGGTAAATAATATTTATGAAAATCTATGTAAGATTGTGCCTTTTTAACAGTTACTGGCTTATAATTAAATGCAGTTAAATGCAATTTAACTCAGTTAACAACAAAGAGTGGTTCCAGCACTATCTAGCGGTCAGCGGCACTCGTGTTGACACTTGCTCAGTTGGATTATTGCAAGCACTGGTAACGTGTTTTTAGCACCTCTCAGTTGCAGTCTTCGTCAGTGATCTTCGAGGCGTTTTAGTTGGCTTATTTTGCCCACCCCCTCCCCTCCCCTATTTTTTCCACTGTTCAGCCAGTGTGACTGTTGCCAGGAAGTCTTGCATGGGGACTCATGGCTGGGTTGCGGGGATTGCCAGTCATGGGAGCGGTATTTGGTCTAGGGGCTGGCTGGCTTCCAGTGGAAGCCCTTGGACACCCCAGGCACCCATCCTCCATTTAGCGATACAGTTGTTAATAATTATTAATTAGTCCATCAATTGAATAGAGCTGTTTTCAATTTAGTGTCATAAAACCAAAATCCAAGCAATTACTTTCAACAGTCGTTGACAATCTAACGAACCAATCAGAACTCGAAGCAAATACATGTAGCCGGTGCCAAGCGCGGGAAAACGCGTACGAGCAAATCACGATTGGTTTTGGTTTTCCTTCTGATTGGTTGATAAAGTGGCACAGGATATTTTAGCCAATCACAAAGCATAGCAATGCAAAACCAAAGCAATTCCGGAATTACTTTCGACACTTAACTGAAAACTGCTTTAATTGATTGATTGATTGATTGATGGATTGATTGATGGATTGATTTTAACTGATTTTTTTTAGGAAAGATTGCCCTATGAGCATCACATTGCTAAAGAGATGGCTAACAAACCACTGTTGTTCAGTCGCTGTTTGTTGAGGACACAAAAATTGTCTGAGAGCAGGTCTGAAGGGGCAATAACTGAATCAACCAGTGAAGGTACCTGATAAGTTTAGGACATACCTATGCATGCACTCTTGTTGAAAGACGTTAATTTCAGTAGTGATGCACAATGCAATACAATCATCTTATGTAGCTTCAGTTCGAGCCAGTAAATTTGCTAGCTATTAGCTCATAATTAAATTGTAATTTGGTTGTTTTTTCACAGTGATAATCCAGTTGGCAGAGTCGATTCTGAAAGAAGACACTACACTTGGGATTGCTTATCTACTAGCACTTCATGAGGTTTGTAATGAATACCTATGCCAAGTTTGGGTTTGAACGATTACGTGTTTTCTTTCCAGCATTAACTAAGTAGAAGGATGTCGCTCACCCATTGATAACATCCAGATAAAATGCATCTCCATTTTGGTCTGCTTTGCAATTCGGACCAGTTGTAACTAAACAAATAAACCTTGTTTGATAAATTTACATCATTCACACTGGACAAACTACATTCTTTTCTTTAATATTTCAGGCAAACAAGGTTGATGAATTCTTCAGCAGTTTAGGCAGTAGTTATCTGTGTCTTCACATGGCAGCATACTGCTTTGCAGTGAACACCTACAACAACCTTCAGCCTTCATTGATGACTCAACAAGCAGATGCTTATCATCACTTACCATCAGACCTTATTGATCATGTTATGCGCCATGTTGCATCTGGTGTGCATAGCAACTGGCCAAAGGAATCTCAGGAGTTTGTTAACTTTCTGGTGCAGTACCACAATCGTATGGCTGACTTTGCACAAGGACAGCTGCTTCAGAGCTTGGGAAAAGGTATGTAAGGAGAAAATACAATTGGCGACAAAACTGTTAAGACACTTTCATTTTGAGGTGCATTTTTTGATACCATGGATAATAGAACCCACCCTCCCCCTCCCCCCTCCATTCAATGTTGTATTTTGTTCCCAGCAGACTACCAGACCAATGGTGCAACAATGAGTAGGGGAGGGGAGGGGAGAAGGGAGGTCACGTGTTTAACATAAACGCCAGTAGAAGTAAGAAAATCAGTGGTCATTTTTAAAAGGGTCTAAACTATTTTAGAGGCCGATTGTAGGTTATGTGAAGGCTCCTTTTAATCTGCCAGAGCTTGCCTTCAAAACTTGAAGAGTTTGAATGTTGGCAGAGATTTATTGACTGTTTTTAGAGAAACCCCTCACACAGTACATCCTGCAATTGGTTAGGCAATTCAGAGTATGTTCATTCTGCAAAATCTGTGGATTTAGCCTTTCTTCCCACCTGTCTTTGCACCTCTTTCAATTTCTAGGTTTTTGCTATAATCATCATCGAGACTAATGATTAGAGAGTGTGATCAAAGTTGGAAATTGATTTATTTATTTATTTATTAATACATTAATTGTCATTGGTACATTATTCGTAATCTGTACACTGGTAATAAGAAAAAAGTATGCAGTAATAATATTACAAGGTATTGTTTTTCCGTTGAAATTGCTGTGTCAGTCCCTTCATCGTCCATGGTCATATTGATGGGTAAACCAGCCATAATACAGGTGTTATTAACAATCAAATTTTCATTTTATTTGCAGGAGTTGACATTGGTCGTTTTGCACAAGACCCAGAATACAAGCGAGAGACCATTCTTGGTTTGGCAATGTAAGGCAAAATATTTTAATATGTTATTGTCCTGTTTTGTTTTACCTGTTTCTGAACTTCTGAACGTCTGAATTTCGTGTTTGAAATAACATGCTCAGCTTTAATTCTAGCACAGTCTGAGCCAAAAACATGAAAACCACCATGACATAGTCCCTTTAACTTAGCTTTCACATTGTGCACATGTTACCTTATTATTTATATTAGCCTCACTGCAAGCAGGCTCTACTGATTAGGTTTTGTGCGAGGGTCGTACGTGAATGGCAAAACTGCGAGTTACATTCAAGCCTCACAGGGAACCCAAATCAGAGGACCTGCCACAGGCTTTGTTATTATTATTTCACTATTTAATTGTTTTCATCTGACAGGGCACTTGAGGAAGAGGTTTTCAACACAGCCATGTCCTTGGCTGAACGATATGATGTTTCCAAATGGGAGATGGTGATGACCCATTTGGAGTGCCTTTTCTCAGACAGCAAGTAAGCCTGAAATTAAATGCTGAAATTTGGTTGTATTAACTGTGTTAGTGTGGTCAATTGGCCACCATAAATGGATTCAAAATGCTGACATCTCGAATGCTACAATCTTGGTCAGAAGTTTTGGGACACTTTACCTTTTTCCCCACAAGTTGACTTTGTCGTTACCTCCCCCTCCCCACCCCCAATACAATGTTGAGTTTTATGCATATAACCAAGCCACAATGTCTCAACTTTGTATTGGGGGGGGGGGGGGGGGAGGGGGGAGGGGGGACTAGGAAATGGAACGATAGTTTCTCTCTTCGGAAAAAAATGTCATTGTGTAGTATTTTCTTAAGTGTCCCAAGCTATTTTGTCCGCGGTTGTCCGAGAGAGAATTTTGAAAGAGACAGGTGCGTCGCTTGAAAAGAAGCCTTTAGCAGCATAAATAGAGAGCCGGTGGTGGCAGTAGGTGCCGCAAGTGATCATGAACGTAAGTACTGTAGTTTTGGGTCACATAAAGCACAGTCTTTGTTTTTTTTTTTAAATTCAAATTTCAAGCATCGCGTTCCGTGAACTTTGTATAGTTTGTTTTTTAGTCATAAGAAGCGCAAATGTGGAACTGTTCCTATTACGGATGAAAAGCAGGTTGTCTATATGATGAAAGAAGTGTGTTTCTCCAGTAGCAGTGCGATTGAAAAGAAAAAAAGACCCCTAAATGTTGAAAAAATACACATTTGTGCCCTGTGAACAGTTCTCCACTGAAATTCGACAGTGCTCGCACGAATTTTCAAGCCGAACAACGGAAAATGCGTGCATTGTGTAGTATTTTCTTAAGTGTCCCAAGCTATTTTGTCCACGGTTGTAGCTCTTTACCAGAGCAAGTCAATGGATTCGCTCCGACGAAGGGCTAGCGCTCGAAACGTCAGCTTTCTCGAATCTTTTTACGGTGGCTAATTTACCTTATCGACTCAGTCGATAAAACCAAATTCTTGTGCTTCACTCCCACCGACGCAACACCACAGTTTCTCTAGAAACTAACCCCATTCAATGAATTGTGGGTTGTTTAGTCTGTACATTAAACGGAGGAGCTACATTTGCTAAAAGTGGAAGATGGTAACGCTAAAAACATGAATAAACTACTTGAATGACAAGCGTTCGTCATTGACTCCATGTGGCTAAGAGTGCCAATAAAAAAACTAGTTCAATAATATACAAACAATACAACCCACAATTCCTTGATTCTCTCTGATGAAGGTCTGGGCGCTTGAAACGTCAGCTTTTGAATCTATTTATGGTTGTCAATTTACCGTATTATCAACTCAGTTAGAAAATTAGAAACTAACCCTTTCTCCTTCTCAAATAAATTAATTTATAATTTATGTCCCTCAAATATTACAGTCATTAGATAACATGCTTTAGCAAAATCATGTCATTATGCAATATTTTTTTACAATAAATTATTGTTCAAACTCCCTTTCTTTTCATCATAAGCTTGTCAACAAAAGAAATTCAAGAAAGAGTCAACAAACTGGGTATAATGAACACTCTGCTGCAGGATCCATGCGAAGTAAGAACTATTTATTAATTTTGCTTTGTATTCCACA
Source organism: Cladopsammia gracilis (assembly GCA_022457155.1). Lineage (NCBI taxonomy): Eukaryota > Metazoa > Cnidaria > Anthozoa > Scleractinia > Dendrophylliidae > Cladopsammia > Cladopsammia gracilis. The sequence continues at coordinate 227,728 of JAJGOT010000081.1, read as the reverse complement.
CAGATCATCAAAGAAAAGTGTGTTAAGTGTACAGTGTAGACAACACAGTCGAACCTCTTGTAAGCGAACACCCAAAATGCAAAGCCAAGGTGATCCCCTACGGGAGGTGATCGCTTACGGTTGATGGTCTCTTACGAGAGGTCAAATCACAGGGAGTCTTAACTTTGAATCATTTGAACCTGTAGTAATTTTAATGTGCAAAGCACATTTTAATGTGTAAAGCACCTATCAACGTAAAATAGTTCTGATGCAAGGGACAAAATTTTCGCTTTATTGGACTTGTACTGTAACACATGATTCAATTTGCGTCTGCAGTGACATCAAATTATGGTTTACCAGAGGTTAAAAACAATAGAAAAATTCAAATCACCAGCGTTCAATGTGGTTGCGGTTGCTTACGAGAGGTGGTCGCTTCCAAGAGGCTCTGACTATAATGATTTTGGGGTGTTTCTTGGTGTTGCGGAAGCCATTGTTGGTTAGCTTTTGTGTTGTGGTGTGGGTATTGTTCAGTGTCTTTTGAATCTTTTGTTTTACGTCATTTGGTGATCACACAATCCGCAACACCAAGAAACTACCGAAATTTGGTATTTTAGAAAAGTGGATGGTTAGGAGAGGTGTACGAGAGGTGGTCGCAAAAAAAGGTATGACCGCATTTGGAAATGAGTGAATTTCCTGTGTACATTACCAGCATGATTAAGTTGTTCAGTTCAGCATGGTAATTGTCATACCCATAAAAGCAATATTGTAATAGGAAGATTATACTCTGCCATGACACTTGGTTTTTATATGAAAGTGTTACTGCGTGGGCACAGCTAATTGTTTAAAATCTAATTAATGACAAACTTGGAAAACACAGGTTTTTGTTTCCCTTGTGTAAAGCGTTTGTCTCGGCAAAATGTTGCTGACATTTAAAAAAAAGTAATCTGGAGGTGAGGCAAAACGTCACAGCACTGTAAATTGCAATTTGTGATACTTGGATTTCAAAATTACTGGGATTTCAAAATTTAAATAAGAAAGGGAAAACGAAATGAATTCTGGTAGTTGTAGTCAAATGACGCCATCGTGCAAATTGCCTATTCTGGATCAGCATGATCATGCATTGAACTACGACTACCCCACTATTTGTCAAACCAAGTGTTACATAACTGCCTCCTGATGTCTTGTAGGTAGCAGAAAGAATGGGAGATAATGTGTATGTAACCATTGATGGCACAAAACATGCAAGATTAATTTATTACTATATGCTACTGGAGCAGTGTGAAGAAAAAGATCAAAGCTTGAAGGTACAGTAACTATAATTAAATATACCATTTCCGAGTTGCTTTTTGCCTCGTTATCCAAGCAAGGCCTGGTGTACAACCTTTCATATTAAAATTAGTTCTATTTGCATCTAAATGAAACTCATTTTCATATGAAAGGTTGTGCATCAAGCCTCTCTTTGATAACGAGGCATAAAGTAACACTGATTTTTATGCAGTCATAGTTGTTACTTGGGACTGAGCCCAAACTGAGTATAAAATACCATGTCGCAGTGTCATCATAAAAAAAAAAACATCTTGCATCTTACACTCTGTGGTAGTTCTGCTAGGTTAGAAATTTGCCTGTTCAGTAACCTCGGAGGTTTACCAAAAGTGTGTACTAAATTACGACACAAGGAGTTACAAAGCCTGTCACATTTTCAAAAGAACATTTTAATTTTAGTTTGGCACACTTTATTTTTCAGTAACATGTGATCTATGGTCAAGCTTGTGTTTTCTCTGTTATTGTAGGATAAATTAGATGCCCAAACGCATCTCAGAATACTGAAGAAAATAAAGTCAGCTGCTCCTGGTAAGTTTTGGTAACTAAAATTAATGAAAGATTGGGAGGTGCTTACAGTGCTGGAAATTTTAAATTATGCTCGGACATGGTACCCGAGCATAAAAATTCCATAGCTTTTGCCTTGAAAGTCTTGTTAACTCATCGCATTTGATTCCAAAAACATTACAATAAGAATTTACGCTGTTTGTACCATTTATTTTGCTGTAAACGGCTCCCTCGATTCGAGAAAATTCAGAAAAGGCCGTGTCATTTAAAATCGTCCTACAATGCATTGCAAACTTTCTTATAGCACGTCGTGTATGCTTACGGATTGTGTCTCAGGAAAAATCTAAAATGGCGGATGTCCGATCAAAATGGAGGTTTGAAAGGACACATGTCCTTCTAAGTAAGAAAAATTATTTCCAGCGCTGTGCTTAAGAAGAGAGTGGGTGTGGAAAATTGGGAAACAGTTCTTCGTATTTTTTTCCTATCATTTTCCTCAGGTTCCCTTTTCCCCTACTCCTCTTCCTCCTCACCCTCTCCCCAGCCCCTTCACCCTCTCCCCAGCCCCCTCACACCCCCTGGCCAAGATTGGACTGCAAAGAGGCTGCATTTAAAAAAATGACTAACCAAACATGTCTCCCTTTTCTGCCAGGCCTGGACTACAAGAAACTTATCACAGTAGCGTCACCCCTGCAAGTTTTAAAACCAGTGCTGACAAGCGCTAATGTACATCTGTTGGCAAAGCTAGCAACTAAGATCCCCACACAGGTCAGTTGAGTATTTAAACTTACAGGGTTTTATACACACAGCATATAGCAAGTGTTGGCCTTGTGTGTCTCTTGGACATAAAAGAACTTTTAAGTTGTCTCAATCTCCTCAAAAGTTTTATCAAGGAAACTAATCAGACGAAATTAATTCTTGTTAACTTAAGCACCAATAACGGCCCATAAAAGGACACATTGTGTCAGCTTATAAGGTCTAAAGTGAACTCTGTCTTAACCAGACACCTTCGGGAGCAGCTCTCGCTGTCTGCCTTATACAGAGTTCATTTACAGACGAGCAAGTGAAATTCGGCCAGAACCAGTCAATAATTGATGTTCGTCTTAGAGAGGTGTCCGTTTTAAAGAGAGTTTACTGTATTGTAATGTGGTCAACATGTAGTACTAATTAAGTCAAGATTCTCCTTATGGTGTGAACGATTTTAATAACAATAATGAATAAATGTGACACTGCCCCACTTACTTGTTACATGATCTTGCTGATATTTAATTAGCGCAAAACTGTGCTTGTTACAGGATGGTAGTTGTCTAGTGCCTCAAGGTGTGTTTCAAGTTTACGCAGAGAAGTTGTTTTGGGAAGGAGAGCAAAAAGCCAAAGAGAATGAAGCTGATCAACTAGTAAGTGACTGAAACACAAAGAGTAACTTCTTTCCTTATTCCAAATCCAAAATAAAATCAGCTTGGTTTCAGTACTTGATGCTATTTCATTGTCTTTATGATATCACTGTCAAGTTTGCACAAGACTAAATCGACTAGAGGTGTGCTATCTTTTTAAACTTAAATTGTCTTAGAATATATGTTTGTTGTTGTTTACACCCAAACATTCCACTATCTGAAAAGCCTTTTTTAAACTGTCCTATCTTTTATACACTTGTCAAGTAATGTCAGGTGACCCGTGTCCAACAGTGATATTTGACGCAGTAAATAGAATAAATAGGAATGTCAGTGGAATCCACGAGGTGTCTCTTACTTCCACTGGTCTCAGATCAAATTGGAATTTGAAAATCTTAGTTTTTATGGTAGGGGGAAAACCAGAATAACCAGAGAAAAACCCTCAGAGCCAGGACGAGAACCAACAACAAACTCGACCCACATTTGGTGTCGCCTCCGAGAATTGAACCCAGGCTAGTGCTCGCACCACTGTGCCATCTCTGCTCCCCTAAACATGGATGTGCTGAAAGGCATTATAAAATAAAATGAAGAAATTAACGTCACTGTTATGCAATTGCATCGCATTTGATTCCATGATCAGGCTTATATAATTTCAACTGATGTAGAATCACACTGTTAATTGAGAGATCGTGGGCTCAAGGAATTTTTCTTCCTTGTAGGTTGATTGGGGTCAGCGTTATGATGCTTGTCACAAATTGCTTCCTCGTCTCTCGCCACCTGGAGTTCAGCAATTTATTGATTCTGTAACATTCAGTGAATTAGCTGTGGACAGCATAGCTGTAGAAAACAGAATGGAGATTGTTAACAGAGCTTTGAGATTTGCTCGTCAGCAAGATGCTGCATTGAAGAAAAAAGGAATTAGTGAGATGCAGGACGACAGGTTTTGTATATTCAGTATGTTGCCTGTCTGAAAATGCTGTATTAAAGGACCATAAGAAACAATTTTACTAAAAACAGTGAATAACAATAATGCCCAACTTTTTCATAGAAAGAATTGTTTGCTAGACTTGTTCTCTATTGTTGTTTCATTAACTGCAAAGGGTACACGTCTAACAATTTTGTCATAGCAACAGCTGTTGTTTTGCCACACTGGATTGTAAAGTTCTGTTAATTATTGCTGGTAAACAAGACGTCTTATAGCAATGAAGTCAAGTAGTATTTGTAACACCCAATTCCCTGCCTAAGGCTACAAACAGTGTTTATGTTTCAAAGCTGCAAATAAAGAAAGCAAGAAGCAAGTCTCCCTCGGTTAAAGTGGCGTGGTGAAATTGTTTAGTATTAACTGCAAAATTTACAGGGAACTATATTTTTCCTTTTAGTGTTTCAGAAGGAGTTGTTAGCTTTGAGCAAGTTATTACCCACTTGGAGCAGTCCAGCAGACACTTGGAATCCCTTGCTGATCCACTTATTGATGAGCTGACGGAACATGACGAGGTAAACATGCTTCAGCATACCATGTTGAATATTTCAGGGGCTGGTTGCATAAAAGTCTGATGTACGTCTGACGTTGGCGTGCGATGCACCAGCTGAACGTTAAATAGTCTTAATAAACCATATTCGTATTCTCGGTAGTGAACTGGAACAAGAATGAAGTCGAGGCCACATAAAATCCATCCATAAGATGCTTTAAAAATATGCAGATAGAAACTCGAAGGAAACTCGAAGTGAAAGCCAAATTCCTTAACAGTGAAATTGGCCACATAGTTTACTTTAATGAACAAGATAAATTGTTTTGTTAAATAAACTTAACAAGATAAACACTAAACAGTAAAATGGTGACAGTTGAATCAACGATCACGTTACGCATATTCTCTATTAGGCCCAGGTTAGCAATTGTGGTGGCTTGGGTGACGTAAATGGTCTTCAATCATTTGCTTTACCTGATTTAGTTAAAGTTAGCAATGTCTGTCTCGTAATAATTCTGTATTAATTAATTTTTATTGCAGGAGATGGGTACAAGCTACGCTCAGATGTACGATCTGTCACGCTCAGAGCCAGATGAGATGTGTGAACTTGTGTCCCATATGTTAATCGGTGGTGCATCTTTAGAGACAATCAATGAACTCCTCTTGCTTGCTTCCAGACAAAAACCCCAGAAGGGTAGGGTGGGGAGGATATTACAACAAACCTTGAAAGTTGTCTTGGAATCCTTCAGGTAATCGTACTTGAATTACTGCTTTTCAGCTTGACGAAAGTACTAACGAAGAAAATATTTTTTGAGTTATTTGGTAATCTGGTAAATTGTCAATGGACATTCCATTCTACCTACTTTATTCTCTTTCAGTGAAACGGCAGATTCTTCTCATCCACTGCTAAGCAATAAGACCCCAATGGATATTTTAAAGACAATGATATACACAGTGAGCATTCATATACGGAAAGGAGGGACAATGACCAACCAAGAAGAAGTGCTGGAGTGTTTACGACCCTTCTGTGCAGATGTGACTGTGTCTGCTGCTGTAAAGACCACTGTTCTTCGGTTAATCGAGGAATCTTTTGAACTTAGTGGAGAAGACACCTTTCTACTGTTGTTTTATCAAACAGATGCTGTCGTGTCTTCCACTTGGAACAGAAAGGTAATGCTTGTCAGTTACATTTTCATTTGACAACACTTCCACAACACTTAAACCTCTTGTTGTGTACCACGTCTTGTAAGCTACCACCTGTATTGATAGAAAAGCTGGTTGTTTAGGACAGATGGTATTTTTTCAAGGCAATTTTCATTTGAGTGTCAAAAACCCATTGAAGTTCCTCTGGCCAATCACAACAGGCGCCATTTATCCAATGAACCACCAGAACCCAAAGAATACATCTTCCAGATGCGATAAGTAGTGATCGATTTTGGTTTAACTTCTGTTTGGTTGAAAACGTGGCACACGCTTTGTAATTAATCACAAAGCATAGTCGTGTAAAACCAAAGCAAACGTAAACTACTTTCTTCAACACTAAATTGAAAACTGCTCTGTACTGATTTGACTAGAAAAAGGTTATGCTGCCTACTTAAAAACAGTTAATTTGTTTATTTGTTACTCATCCTTTATGCAGCTGACTCCAGAAGACATTGACAGTGACACTAAAAGACACGAGTTATTTGAGACCCTCCTAAATGAGAGCCAATCTCAGTCGCAGCTCCTTAGCCTGGGTACTCTGTTACAGATATGGCCTGTGCTTGCAGCCACAGAGCTCAAGTAAGTAGAACAGTCTACAAGTTTAAATCAAAAAATTGTTTTGTTTCGGAACAAAAAGTGAAAGTGACAAAACAGAGCTGATGAAACAGCAGCCATGTTGAGCAGCCAAAAAAGCAACCAAACCTGTTGTAGACATTTCAAGAACAATGGCTGATGGAACCCTCAGCGCGTTCGTTCTTGGTTTTCACCGACAGCACTTGTAGGAAAAAAGGATGGCTCAAGACGATTTTGTGTTGACTTTCACACTCTAAATGGCTACTCTTTTTTAAGGCTAATTATAGTTGTATCACCATTTCTTTTTTATCTTTCAACAGTGATGAGCCATCAGCTAACCCTTGGGTTCAACTCATGGACAAGCTAATACGTTGCCATGGAGATGGAGAGCATGTGATTGACATGGTGAAACAGCTGTGCAGCACAACAAGCCTAAATGTGGAGGTAAATGTATCAAAGCAATTGAAGCTTATTTTAAAATAGTACTAACAATAACCGGAACAAATATTGAGCGGGGTCGTAGCTGTCCAAAAGATGTTTGTGATTGGCAAACGATACAATTGAAATATCACTTGAACAATGCCCCTATCCCTAATCCCTATTCCAGCGGGACAAATCTATTGTTTTCTTAGCGAATCACAGACATCGTTTAGACAAGTGCAGGACTACCCCAAATATTCAACAACTGTCTTTTTCTGTCTCCCAGGTTAGAATCTACCGTACTCTTTTTTTTTCTGACTTACTTTTGTCATTTGTGACAACCAAAGTGATTGATAACTTAAAGAATAGTGTGACTTTCTGAGGATCCACAGTCGGCAAGTCGTGACTTGTTGTTACTTCTAGATGTGTTGTGTCTTGCTGGTCAACCTAGAGCTTCAGCTTCATGGTGTTTCACTCTTCAGTCATATAACTCCAATCACTGCTTCATGTGACAGTGCTATTTTGTTTCTAGTGTTGTTCTCATGTCTACAATTTGATGCTGATCAAGTGCCGAACCCTATATGCTTTGAAGTTTGCTTTGGTGTCAAAGATTGAAGCCATGCATCACTTGGCTTTGGAAAACATGAAGAACTTAAAGGTAAGAATCAAGCATCTTTAAGCTGTCAATTGGTTCGTAGACAACAACAAAGTTGCTTAACAATCACATCACTGTTGTTGTACGTTCACCTCTGTTTAAACTGTTATTTTACAAGTGTTTCAAAAGGTTTGGTCTTTTACTCCGGTTTTCAACTTAATTTTTCTGCTCTACACGTGTTCTAGGCTCGATTTCCAGCCAATTTGTGTGTGTTAGGAGGAAGATAAAAACCGGACTTCTTCAAATGGCTGCAAATCGAGCCCAAACGTGTTTCAGATGAATTAAATTGTGCAATTTGAATGGTTTTTCTATTCATCTGGGCTGCTTGGTTTTTGTCGGGATTAACATTTGTAGATAGTGATTTAAAGTTATAAAAATAAACCACGAAACTCATATTGAACAGGCTTGTCATTCCAGAAATGGAAATATTGTATTTTTGTTCTTTGTTCACATGTAAACAAGTACTCAACATTTGTATAGATGGATCCACCCATGCTTGATCAGTAGTAACTACATGCAAGTCTTCTGAAACCGTACATTAACAGCAGTGTTCTCGCCTTCACAGGCCAATACAAATTCCTATGATGATGAGCTCCTGGAACTTCTCATATCCCAGGGCCTGACTGCGGAGGTGGCACAAACTCCTTTCCTTGCCCCCTTGATGAGCTTTGTACTTAGCCACCCTGATGGGCCCACAGATGCCCAGTCAGGTGACACGGGAGTGCCTCACACAGGAGCAAGAGTCCAGCTTGTTGCTTCCCAGTTACAGACTGCAGGCTACTGGGCAGAGGCTGGGACACTGATGTTAAACTACCATGGAACGCATTCTGCTTTAAGGACTTTTGACAGTGCTGTGGGTGTATTGTCCAGGTGGCTTAGAAGATAACGTGCTTTCTAGCGACACAGATAGTTTAAACATCCCAGTTGCCTAGTTACAAACTTGTAAACAATAGTAAAGCTGAGCTCTTCAGTACAAACCGCCGTGCTAGAAATAACAGTCGGTCATCGGACATATCCGACATAGCACAAAAATGACTGAGCTTTTGTATTGAAGTCTTGTTAAGCCATTGCATTTGATGCCAAAAACAATAAGAATTTATGCCGAGTTTGTACCGTTTATTTCGCTGTGAAAGGTTCTCTCGATTTAAGAAACTTCAGATAAAGACGTGTGATTTGAAATCGCCCTATAATGCATTGCAAACTTCTTATAGGACTTCATGTATTCTAACGAATTGTCTCAGTGGAAAATCCAAAATGGCTGCTGTCAGACCAATTTTGTAAAATGTCCTATCAAAATGCAGGTTTAAAAGAACGCATGTCCTTCTAAGTAAGAAAAATTATTTCCAGCACTGCATACTGCACAAAAATGCTTTATAACTGCGATGGAAAAAAGGAGAGATCTATTTATGATTATTTACAAACATTTTAGAAGTAACAATTTACAAAAAAAAACATATACTTATAATGATATTATTTATTGAAAGTTAAATTATGTTATTGCTTTAGAGCATTGGCTTAATATTGTATTTAATTTATTCCTTTCTGTATCCGTCACAAATGAATTTAAAGTTTTAACTAACTTTTTCGTAGCATTGATGCAGAACCCTGTATTGCATCCAGTTGATATTTAAACACAAGTCCAAAAATTCTTAAAACACTTTAACTCAATAAAACTAATGATCTTTAATAATTAATTGTTCACAAGTTAGTTTACATCCAGATTTTTGCATGTGCAGTCAAACCTCTCTACAACAGCCACCCGCAAACATATGTTCCAGCCATTGTAGACAGGCGACCATTATGGGCAGAGGTTTCAATAAGAGGATTTGAGTAAATAAATTATAAGCTGGGACAAGAAAACATGGGTGCTGTAAAGAGGTCGCCATTATGGGGAGGTAGCCATTAGTAGTGCTTCAACTGTATTGAGATCTATGAAAAAGGTCATTCCATTGAAACTTAAGGTGTGTATTTACATTTATTTATGAACTTAAAGATGAAGTCAATACAGCTTCTACAGTGCACATGTCAATAATATATTCAAAACAAGCATGCTAAATAAAGGGACTCGAAATTAATTTTTAAAAGACATTGATTTTATTACAAAGCTTATATTGGCAGTTTGCAGAGTTTTGTTTTCTACTATTCACTTTATAAAATTTTTAACATCTGTTCACAATTTCACAACAGCCCAGTTTAACCACCAGCTGGGAGACAGAGGTTACAGAAACATGTTAAATCCTTTACGTTCTCTTATGGCTTTGTTTTGGGAGAAGGGGGATGACTAAGAGTAGACACGTGTGCTTTGAGGTAATAACATTTGAATTCAGAAATCATAAATACCAGAGAAGGAAAATAGACTAACTAACAATTTTAACTCAGGTCCTAAAATTATACAAAGACAAATAGTTAATAAATAAATTCATTATTACTGTTGGTAAACAACTCCTTTCGATGTATTCTTGTCTCTCCCAGAGTAGTTTGTCAGTTACTTGTTGCTTTCAGCTTGAAAGCGGAACCACTACGGCACTCCATAGAGAGTCCACTTTGCATTCTACAAATTGTTTAGCATTCACATGACAAAGTCGTGTTGGCAAACTCCAAAAAGTTTGACAATCTCGCATTTTCACACGACCAACTTCCACACCCCACAACATCATTCTCAGGGTTCTTTCTGATTGAGGATAGAAGAGTGAGGTTTCTGTGAAACAAGGTTACACATGCTGACGTTGCAGCAAACATTCACACATCAAATGTGAGTTTGCTAACTAGACATTTGGTCAAAAAGTTGGCAAGAATAGAAACAATTAAGTTCTATGTTTTTTCCAACACTTTGCCAACGGTTGATTTTCCGTTCACACGTGCCAATTTGAGTTTACCAACACAAGTTTGTCGTGTGAATGTGCCTTTAAACCATGTTCGAGATTTAGCTTGTTGTCCACCCTGACAACCAGACGTTTTTCTTGTGGATTTTTGTGGAACGATTGGTCAAAGGCAGATCGATGAGCAACATTGATATGAGACGCTAATAGTAGTGTGTAAGAAAAGCCTCTAGCATCCAGGGTACTTGTTATTCAGTCAGCCTTCATCTGAAATACACTCTTCTACAATCTTCTTAAGATTAGGATTTTCCATGGCGGCTGCTATTCTCTCCTTATCATTAATCTGCTTGTTAACTGAAAAGGGACAAAACACTGTTACAGTGTGTGGTAGATACATTTATTTACAACCTAGTATTGGAATGTTGTACAATGTCTTAGGGGCGTGGGTTCTATTTATATTTTACCCCTAAACTCTCTGATACACGGTTCAACATTTGTGGATCAACTGATGTTGAACAGTGTATCATGCCATGTTGAATGTTGAAATAGGCCATTCAACTTGTTAAACGTTGTTAAACGAAAATAGAGACAGGCTCTAGTCCACTTGTTGAACGATGGTAAATGTGTTTTGTACTCATTCAACAAGTTGCAACAAATGTTGAACGGTGTCGAACCATGTATCATTTGCTTAAGAAGCGGTCAGTGTAAAACGCAGACTGCAGACCGGGGGTAAAATGCAGACTGCAGACCAGGGGTAAAATGCAGACTGGGGGTAAAATAAAATATTAATAACCCTAACCCTAGTCTGCAGTCTGCATTTTACCCTCGGTCTGCAGTCTGCATTTTACACTGACCGTTCAAGAAGTACCAAAACAACAAACAATCCAGGGCATGATTTTCGGGATGGCGTACAATGAGGGAAGAGAAGGCATCTGTTTCATTTTTAACTCCTGTAAAAGCGAAGTGTTTCAAACGAGTTATAGCAGTGGGAGGCAAATTCACTTGATTGGTCGATCAATGGGCTGGTAGCATTGAGCCCACGATACAGCTACTTCAATTACTGTTGTCGGGTGAAAGCTCAAAGTCTACAAGTCAAACCGAATGAGTAAACCAAGCGCCTGTTCCAGGCATGCAGATAGTTGGGAGCGGCGGAACGAAAAGAAACGGTACGAATGAGCGATGCGACGAGCGGGAAAAATTTTTCTTTTGCGCCGCTCCCAACTATCTTGGCTTGTAGCTTTGAGCTTTCATCGAACAAAGTTAATTGAAATAGCTGTATGCAATGGTCACCTGTCTTGCCCATGGGGACGGCATTGGAACGAACTAATACGTTTTTTAAAGAAATTATAAAGTACATGTAGTGCTACAAAAAGACCTAGTAAGCAGAATATTAAAACCTAAAGGTTCCCAAGGACCAGTCTTTTTTAATATGTAACTTTTCAGCCGTGGCCCATATTGATAAGCCATATTATGGTTTGACTAAAAATACTGAAGCCCTGTAAAAAAGGACTAGGCAGTTGTCCACTGCAAGTACCCCTTTACCTTCACCCTCGTACCAAACGGTGATTTATAACCACAATCTGTTGGGTGATGATTGCAGCTTACTCAAAGAAATTCAACAATGGAACAAGAGTTAACAAAATAAAATGGTCAAAAAATTAATAGTGGTTTGTAAATAACAAAGGATCAAGGATTTCTGCCCCAAGTTTTAAATTTGTCAAGATTCCTTTGTTTCTCTATTTCCAAGAGATGTGAATGCTGAGTAAAACGAGACTAAAAATGGCCATTCGACAGAACTGCCAAGACCAATGTTACAGTTTGTATATATATCAGAAAGAAAGTAATTATATTGGGTATGAGGCATTTAACCTACTTTCATCCTCGGTAGAGTGTGTTCCCTTGGAAAGGAAAACATCGAGCTAGAGACACAAACAAAAATTAGAAGTTATTATTAATAAAGTCCAAGTTCGAAAATTACAAATCCTTCTGAACCCTTTGTTTAACATGTTCATCCAGTTCAGTGATTCCGAGTTACAGTTGTAGTATAGCTGATCAAAATGAAAAACAACATTAAATTACTTCAACATTATGTACGTGTACCTTAAACTTGTACGGTAATGAACGTTCCAATTTCACCCTCAAACATAGCCCTAAAAACAAGAGTTGAACAATATTGAGCAGATAAACTTCTAACCAATTGGAAGAAAACATCCATGGATATTTACAGCCATGCTCCGTCACGCGTGACCAGTATTTTTAAAAATTGAATGGAGTTTTCAAGATTACGCGTCGGTTTTGAAAATTCATTCCGAGATTCGGAATTCCCGTGAGAACTTTACCGCATTTTTGGAAACAAAGGGCAACAAAATATCATTTTGTTTGAAATGTTACATATCCGAACAATATTAGTTTTTTTTATACGTGCAGCGAAGTTATTTTCCGTTAATTCGTGACTTTCAAAGTGTTTTCCACAGAGATCTGCAAGGTTTCATTCAAATCTCGGACGTTACAAAGAAATATTCAAATGTTCATTTCATTCTCAAAATTACTGGTCACGCGTGACGGAGCATGGCTGTAAATAAAATTCTAAATACGTAAATGTAAAAGGGGGGCCTGTATATGAATTAAAGGTTCCTATAAATACGAAACGCTTTAAAGAAAGATTCTTCACATTTGTGCACTAGTCAATGTGAAAACCTAGCCCCCCACCCCCCGGGCCGGGACATGGCGGGGAATATTCGGGGAATTTTCCGCGATTTGACAGGAGAAAGGGCCGCGACGACTTTTGCATTGGCATCCAAAATCAGCCAGAATTGTCCTACAATTCTAAATTGCAAGCACGTGGAGTATGTTCTCCAAATGTGAAAACAGAGACCGCCAAATCAACCAGTTCCTTGCAACGGTGTATGATGTTGAAATTCCATTTAAGTTTCAAGCATTTATATTAAACTGTGTCTTCTACCGCTTTCACTGTTAGTTTTTTATTTGTCTCTGTTTGCATTATAATGCTAATGTCTAAAATTAAATTTGCCCAAAAGGAGCAGGGCATTTAAGCGGGGTCATTAACGCCGATTAGAGGAAACAAATGGCCTCCGGGTGCGGGGCATTTAACAAATTTTGCAGTGAGCGCCAGGCAAATGCCCCGCTATGTCCCGGCGGGGGGGAATACAAGTTGAATATTGATGGAGTCAAGTCTCGAGTCTCCGATGGGAAAAGAATCCTTACTTTGCTGGAGTCATAACTTTTGCAGAAAATGGAACGATATTGCAAATTAAGTTTGTGGCAAACATTAAAGTTTAAAAGAATTCGAAGTGTATGGAATTTGCATGATGCCAGCATGTCATTCAAACCTTGTACAGCGAGCTATTAAACGCGTGACGCAATATTGCGGTAAACACGGTTGACATGCCCAGTTCGGAAATAAAGAAGAAAAGAAAGGAAAAAGAAATATTTCATGTCCGACCAGGATTCGATCCCGAGTCGTTCGACTGTAATAACAGCAACCTATCCCATTTTGCCATCATGAATTAAGTGACCTGCGAGGTTGATACGCGTTGAGAAAAGTTTCCCTTCTGAAGGCAGGAGTGAAAATTTGCATATCTGTCCCCGTCAACTATAACTCGTTGAACGCTTTGCGTATTCACGAGATAAAAATGAGCAACCTTTGAGCATTTATCAAATTCATTTTTATTTCAATGTCAAAATCATCATTTTTTTTCTGTATGTACATGTCGCACCCTGCCTCTGGCCCCCAAACTTTGAATCACGTAACAATGTTATAAAATCTGTGGATGAAATCGTTCTAGAGTGTGACCAATCCAATGGATGCTAAAAAGCAGTTGGCTCTCTACAGGTGCTGTTTGTTCAACGGTTTTTCCCAAGTAAAAATTTGGACAATATTATTTTTAGCAATTGAAAGCTGTACTTTGGCATTCTAAGTCAGGTTAAAATTATTAGCCTCCTTTGTAGATAATTACTACAAAGCTGAGATTTCTGTAAGAGCTGATGTTGGACAGCAAATTCACCTGATTTTACTGCAAACTTTTTCAGAAAGTTTAGAGGGACATAAATGATGGTTTTGAGTTAAAAGGAAAAAAAGTGTTTGCATGCATGCACAGCAGAGTTTATGTGTTAAACATCAATCCAAACTGTCTAGCCAATGGATATTTTTTTAATTAGGATTCAGCCACAGCAAACAACCAGTAGAAACTAAACAATAATTGGTGAAATTCTTTCGAGATTAGCCTTCAGGCAAACTCCACAAAAATCCAGAGTACATGCAAAAAAATGGACAAGTTTGCAGCTATTTTTTTTCTTTTTGGCCAAAGCTACCACCTTATATACCCTTTATCAACCAATATTACCTATTAAAACCCTTTTCACTGACTCCCAAAACCCAAGCTTTCCAGCAGTATTTTACTTTAGGTACTGTGTCTCAGCATTTAAAAAAAAAAACAAATTTAGGATTTACATGAATTTCTTTCTTTTAATTAGAGTCAAATGGTTTAACTTACTACCGGAGACTTCAAAAGAAAAAGTTGGCTCTCAAGAAAGAAAAGGATATTGGTCCTGGGAAAAAAAAATAATGTGCAGTGGATTGTATTCCCAGTGAGATCGGACGTCGGCCCATATAAAGTCAACTCTAGCTGCTGTTATCAGTCCACTTTGATCAATCTCACTATTACCCACCCAAACCACGATATGTGAAGTGAAATGAAATACAGTTGAACCTCTCTAATACGGACACCGAAGGGACAGAGAAAAGTGTCCGTATTAGAGAGGTGTCCGTATTATAGAGGTCACCACGATGACATCGCTTTTAAGACTTCACTGACAGTAACTAAAAACAGGCCCACACTCGTCTTTTAACTGCATCTAAATTGATTAATATACAGCACTGAAACACTGTCTATCAGTAGTGTACTACATTGTAAAATTCTCAGCTACATAAGGTATACGAATCACTGTTTTAAAACGAAACGAACTACAACGCAATGCTGCATGTAAAAAAGTAATATAAAGTACAATTCTGAAAACGTCTTTCGATATACTGTTTGAAACCACAAACAGTAAATTGTATTACTTACTCAAACTATCATCACCTGATGACCGGAGTGTCCGTAATAAAGAGGTTAAGTTTATATGAATTTGCTCTCTGGGGCTGAGATTTAGTGTCCGGTGTCCGTGTTGGAGAGGGTCCGTACTATATAGGGAGGGTTTTTTTTTAAGAAAATATGTGAGAATTTTGTCGGGACATAGGAAACTGTCCGTAATAGAGAGGTGTCCGTAAGGAGAGGTTTGACTGTAACTGGAAAGGCCAGACCACACACCAGGGTCTACGTCCACTACTCTTTTCAAACAGTGACATGGGGTCTTTAATGTCCCATGTTAGTATGATAAGGTGCAGGAAGCACAGTCAGCCCAGCATGAACTTACTAATGACCCTGGTTGTTGGTCCGGCCAGGATTCAAACCTACCACCGCACTGTCTGATGACTTACCTATTAGCGTTGCGAGAGAGCAGTGAGGAACAGTAGGTTTGAATTCTATCTTGATGCTGTATTCATCATTTCCAATCTTGTCAATTTTAATAAATTCCTCTTCAATGACATCTAGTTCTTCTAGCGTTTGTGGTAACTCTGGGTCCTACACAAAAAAAATGAACATTATATGCAGTTTCACACACAACCATGGAAAACATTCCTGCAGGAAATCATACTTAGATTTTTGTTTACTGTGATAAGTGTGGTTACATTCTGAATCCTTTGAAATTCACACTGCAGTTTTTTGTTCTGTTTATTATGTTTATTTATCCATGGTAATTTACCATGGTACAGTACATTTATCTCAAGAAAATAAATTCATGTGTACAAAGTGCAATTTACCCTCATGGTTAAAGAGTAATTTACAACAGGAAACGTGTTACATATACTGTTGTACTGTAAATGTGCCTATAGACTGACCTTTTTGATCCATGTTACACTTTTAATACATCAGATGTTACTGAGCAAGCATTACATGTAGGTCCAAATGCAGAAAACTTAATATTGAGGTCAAATGAGAACAAAGAAAAGAACAAGCAGGCAAAAAAGTACTAGCAAGCAGCCGAGAGACAAGCTATTTTACTCCCATTGAAGAAACAAGATAATAGCCAGCAAGCATAACTTTCTGTGCTGTCTATCCTGCCACTTTGTCAGCCAGTTGAGAAAGGCTCTGAGATGGTGGTAATTTAGGTTGTGTTCGGCATTTATTTCAGTATGCACTTTTGACTTGTTTCTCAATTTTGCCTATTGTTCTTGCATTTCTATATTTAATGGCTAAAATAACAATAACAATGTTGTTTAAGATAATGTCCATACCCTCCCCCCACATAAAGTTTTATGGTTTAACACCCCTCTCCACCCCTCTGAAAATTCCAGTTTGGCTTCATACTTTCCTTTAAAACCTTTGGCTTTTGAGACCCTCCCCCTCCCCCTCAAAATTTCCAATCACCTTTCATGGAGGGGAGTACGGATATTTCTTGGAACTGTACATTTCTTTAAAAGATGATTTTTTACATGTAGTACCCTCTCATTTTCCATTAGACTGCAAGCTATCTGTTATTTTTCTTTTAGTTAAACAAGCGAGGCATTTGGATAGAGCGTGTGAGGAGGAATGACACCCTTGGTCGACTAACTAAAAGAAAAATAAGAGACAGCTCACAGTCTAATTTTCCATTAACTTACCCTTATATCCTTTACAAGATCTAAAAGCAAAAGAAAAGATATTATAAACATAGTGCATGTATTTTCAGCCTTTGGCTTAAAGCATGACAGTTGTATTCCCAAATAAGAACTGTTCCACTATTATTCCAGTCTCAACTACCACCTTAACCCTTTAAGCCCTAAGAGTGATCAGCATCAAATTTCTCCTTGTAATATTAATGCCTTATCAATAAAAAAGGTCATGAGAATTAAGGACATGATCACACAAGATGAGTTCTCTTGATATCGGAACAATTTCTCCCGACTACTTCTGTAGGAACTGTATAGGACTAGAAATGAGAATTTAAATTTTGATGTTAGGGCTTAAAGGGTTAATCACCATATGATAAAAGAACCCCATACTAAAATCTTGCAATACTGAGCAATAATCTGCATAAAAAAATGAGATTGGTCTCTAGTCTTAACATGACTGAGAAAAATTTCATAATTATCTACAAATGAAAAAGTTACAAAATGCTGCCAAGTTTAACAATTATTGGATTCAATTTTCGCATGACAGAGACAATAATATCAAGGCTTCAGTTTGTGTAAATGAATAACACAACCCTCAGCTTCTATCAAGCTCAGCCAACAAAATTCATGTACATGTACTTATGTTTTCACATGCTCATCTAAAAATTTTAAACTCCTATTCATCCAACAACAAGACCACTCAATAATTATAATTATTATAAAGTTGTTTCCTTTCTATTATTTATTATAACAGTCTAACCTGTATTAAGCAAATACCCTCTGGACCCTTGCTAGTGTCCACTTAACACAGGGTGTCAGCTTGACACAGATTCAGATACATTGCACAATAATAGTTAATTATTGACCCTCTTATATCTCCATAGTTATTATACCCATGCATACCCACTGATTTCATTACAGTATAATTCATAAACCTAATTTACTACTGTCTGTCTGTCTGTCTGTCTGTCTGTCTGTCTGGAAAACATGTATTTAGAAGTAGATGGCAATCCCACAATTAAAAAAAATGCATTCTAAAAACACTTGAAATGTCTGCTTAATACAGGTTTCGTGTAACCAAATGGCCTAATTTTGGTGTCTACTTTCGCTTAAAAGAGGGGTCTGCTGAATAAGGGGAAAGTTCATTTAATATGACAACGGAATAATTTCATATCATTTACTTAGATGGGAGCAACTGATGAGGTTCACCTAAGAACCGAAACTCGAGTCTTGCTTAAGAAAAACGTAAGAATTCACTAGCATCCGTGAGATTTTCAAAACAGATCACCATATCTGTAAAAGCCATGTCGGGATGCAATAACGCCATGATGAAACAACGGAGGTTCTTCAAGCTCCAAGAAACACTACTCAAAAACAGAATAAAACAAGCAGCTAAAACATAGGGGTAAACTGCAAGAAGTCATTATTCCAATAGAGACACGGCAGCTTCAGACTTTGATCTTAGATGCTTACATCCATGATAAAGATCCACTTTCTTACAAGTCTTGCACACCGCAGACTTAGACACTATATCACGGGCTGAGAGATTGACTGATCCTAGCATATTCATAACAATAACAAAAACTGCAGCCGATCACTACTTATCTTGCAACAAAAGTTAGCCAAAGAAGCCCTAACATATGCCAAGAGAGCTAGCATAACAAAGGCATAGACAAACAATAATTCTATAAATGGCTGTGCACAGCATGTAAACTGACCTCCTGTCAATAAAGAGATTTATATCCCAAAGGATTTTTTCACAATTTTCTCAGAGCCCCCCCCCCCCCCCCCCCCCAATATCTTCATCCCACTCCCCTTGTCATATTAATTAAATGAACTTTCCCTAACACAGGTTAGATTTACAGAAATGAGACGAAAATTTTGGGACCCAAGCTGGTGTCTGCTTAACAGAGGGTGTCCACTTAATATGGGATCCACTTCATACAGGTTTGACTGTATTCAGGAGCCCATTGTGGGCTCCTGCTGTATTATTATATCCCAATACGGCCATCCCTCTATGTGTTCCTCTGACACCTTTGCATTATAAAAACCAATGACATCTACGCTGTACTATCAAATGCAGTCACTGTAGTGTACCTTTCTACATGGAGATTCACTTAGGAAATGACTATCCCACTGCCTTGAGTATCATTGTGAACTGATTCAAACAATGCCTGATCACAAAATTGTAAGCTCATTAAATAAGAGTCTAATTTGACTTAAAATATTCACAATTTGAATTAAAAAGCAGCTTATATATGAGCTTACATCTATAATAGAGTAGGAAACTGACAATGATCGTGAAAGAGTCATTTACTAATTTTTGATTGCTTTGTGTCTGTAAAAAGATCTACATCTACATTTACAACATGTTGTTATAATAACTTAGGAAGTAACTGCAAAACCAGACAAAATACTTTGCCAATAGCTTCACTAAGCTTGCTTATCATTAAGCCACTGAAAAATTGGGGCTCATCCTCGGTGAGCCTTCGGTGTAAGAACCTGTGAAACTCATGAGTGACGTAAAACAAAGAAAACAAAGGGCATAAAACAACAGAGACAACTGGGAATGCAATACTACAAAGGTAAAAAAGAAAGGAAAAAGTCACAGGTTCTTACACCGCGGTAAACCCCAAATTGGCCAAAGCCATTGACCGATGACACTATCAGTCAGCTGATCTGAGTTGGTGGCGAACTTGTGTCCAGGATTTTGCAGTTCGTTTTGCAGGTAAAGGATATAAATTTAATCATGAACTTACCAAACACTTCTTGCACAAGAACCAGGTTATCAACATCGCCGTCCGAGCCAGTAGAAAGGGATTTATTTTCAGACATAACACTGATTACAAATCCGCCATCTTGAATGGCATTGCGCGGATTGCTGGGGACGAGACTTCGTGAGATTGCGCTAGCCTGGGAACGATGTTGATTGTCATGGAGCAGGGCGTAGGGCGAGATCAAGGGCGAGACAGCGCAGGACGACTGAATAAGGGACGAACCATTCAATTGGGCAATTTCTTCTGACTATGAATTTTTTTTAGCATCACCATTTGCAAGAATTTTTTTTTTGAATTTTTTTTTTCACGTGCTTTCTTGTGCACGATTTTTTTTCTCTTAAAGTTCTTCTGCAGTAATTTTTTTTTTGGTAATTGCCGCCCCCCCTCCCCACCCCACAAAAATTAAATGGTCCGTCCCTAAAATTAACCTTTAAGGGTTACATACATACTGACATACATACATACTTTATTGTTCACCTAGAGGTTTTCCACAATCGATTACGATTTTAAAAAAAATGTATAAAAAATGATCTAAGATATAATATAATATGATTAAAAACACCGGTTTCACTGGTTGCGAAACACCAGCCACAGGCTTTCCATCCTCTGCTTATGAGGTGCACTTATGAGGTGCACTGTAATGGCCGTATTGGTTTATAAAACTGGCCTTACACCACAGGCTTACCATCCCCTGTTTGTGTGGTTCACTGTGCAACTGTAATGGCCGTATTGGTTTATAAAACTAGCCTCACTAGCACTAACGTCGAAATTTAAGGAGGCTCGACACAGTTTTTTTTTTTTGCTTTGGGGTGTATGTTTTTAAATCAAAATTTCGCAGGGAAGACATGCTTCGATTGCTTCCATACTTCACCAAGTTTATGAAATGGAATATCAAAGTTTTATGTTCCACAACAACGCCAGCTTATTACCCTTTGTTTTAAATCAATGTCGTTTTTCTCAAAATCTAGTCAGACACTTCATTATGAAACTTTTAAATTTTGTAGTACTCACGTATCACTAGCTGCAGACGAACTTTTAAGAAAAATTGTAAGACGGTTTTGAGTAAATCAAACATAATCTTTAGGGCATGATAGGCAAAACAGTAATAAAGCAAACAAACTGCAAACAAATTGCAAAAAGTAAAATATTTTTCAATTTTGGCAAGATGAGTAAGAAAGTCTAATTGTACACAAAAATGTAAAAAATGAAAATCAAAAATTTGATCATAGGGGCTCTTTAAAGTTCTATTACGAATTTCTGAGACAGGAATAAGGCCTTCAGAAGAGATAATTCCCTGCATATAATCCAATGCATATTGTTCAACGAGAACGGGACGTGGTATGAATGATTTTCAGAAACATGACTTAACTTTGGAAACTTTTAGACAAAAATAATATTTTTCAAATGCCCTCAAATATTTTTTTAAAAAAGCAAGCCGTTAAAATTATGATTACAAAGTAAGAGCCTATCATCATTTTAACGTCGGGATGGCTGTTTTAAAATAATATGTAAAGGCATTTTTTCCCAGCGAAATTTTGATTACAAAAAGAGTCTCCTTTTCTTAAGACTGATGAAAATAAAATTAAAACACTCAGTGCATAATTTTGATATTCTGTGTTTATTTTGGTGATTTGCGCCTCGCGAATAATTATAGTTCGACTCGCTCAAAAGTAGAGAAAGAGAACAAGGCTTGTTATTTTAAAAACACCGAAAGAATAAAAAAGGATTTTACAGGTTGTTTTTTGTTTACTAAATCCAATAAAATTATGATCTTCTGAGTTTTTTCCAGTTGAAATTTAACTTATCATAATATTAGAAAATAATTATATTCGTAAGTATTATTATATGTTTTTTTCAAATATGAAAAAATTATTGCGTTTTGGGTTTCACTTACGTCATATCAAAATATTCAGAAGCATTAAACAATGAATTTCGATTCCAAAATGTTTATGGAATTATAGAGAGTTTAAAAATAACATTTTGGTCAAATTTTGAAGCGGAAAAGCATTTCGTTCAGGAGTTATAGGCGAACGAGTATTAGACATTTTTCACGGTAAGATATGTATGGAGCGGCCATCAATCAGAAGTCTTAATTACACTAAAAATCAAATAAAAAAATATTGTATTTGCTATAAAGCTCCAATAACTCGGCTTATAAGCACTTATAATGTACATAATAACTTTCAGCTGATTCAATTTTGTTTATTTATATATATTATAAATAGCGTGACGAATTCGGAAGCAAAACATCGTTAAAACCTGAAACGTTTTGTGAAAGATTATAACACTGGTATCCACATACCATGTTAGAAACAGCTTTGTAGGATGTATACTTTAGATTTTTCAATTTTTATGACGTCAAGAATATAACCATTTGATGTCATATTGATTAGAAAAAACCCTTATTTGCATATACTTTCAACACACATTTACATATGCGACTACACAAAACTAGTTTCATCAAAAGACCTCGCCAGTTGGTAGCCATATTTGTTTTGAATATGAAACGACTTCATGCAGCAATATGCCTGAAAACTAATCCCCCGTATTAAAACCAGGTTATAAAATAACCTAACAAAATAATGTAACGCAATAACAAAGTCAGTACGACAATATAGTAAACTTTTGTTTTTGCAATTGTTGATGTTTTTTAACATAAATTTTATATTTACTTGCAAGATGTAATTCTTTATCACGTATTTCACTGTATCCATTTTCTATTATTCATCGAAGCCTATGTTTGTTCTCTTATTCTCTTTTGTCTTCTGTCTTACACACATTACACGGCGTAACATCCCTTTGCAGTGGACAAAATCGTTGCGAAACAAGTTGCAGAAGCCGTTGCAGAAAGTAGACATCAATTTGTACTTTCCCAGAGAAGGGAGATAATTTGCAAGAAACCACCCTTTATTTTATAAGTAGCTGCAACATATAGCAGATTGATCCGTTGCGATTCAAGCCCCCTGGGATTAACGTCTGTCTGAAACATATGGTTGATCCATAATATCTTTGGATAGACTGCCTTGAACTGGATGATTCAGCAGATTTGGTAGCGAAGTTGCATTGAAAAATAAATCAGCGTGCCCGATGGAAGTTTAACAAATTTAACCTTCTAAGTTTGGAATGAGTTTCCTGAGTTTTAAAATTAGAGTTATAAAAACAATACTTGAAGGATTTAGGGCTCAAAAATGACCTATGTACTCACAATTTTTTTTTAGAGAACAATGGACAGTCATTCCAAACATGAATGGCTGGGAAATTTAAATCTGCATCAGAAGAGTGTTTTTATTTTATGTTTTCTCTTAAATCCGTCATCAATTCATGAAATATTTGCTATTTTGAGAAAAATGGCACGTGACATGTCAAGTGATCTATTGAAAAGCTTATTATGCTTAAAAATATTAAGGATCATAACGATTTTCTATATGCCAAATTTCGATTCAGTTTCATTCCATTTGCTAAAGTTATCACGAATTAACCATTTTTCGTGGTAAACTGCCCTTGACCTAGGCCTTCAGCTACTTAAGGAGACATGTTGCACGAGGCATTGCATCATTGCAACAATGCAGAATGATGTTGGGTTTTGCCAATTCAAATTCATCGATCATTTTCTTCATACGACCAACGATAAAAGGAAACCCGCTTCCTAGAGTTGAATTCCGCCAGTCGGTCCCTTCGACACCTAGGAAAACTCTTATTTTTGTTTAAAGTTCTATTACGAATTTCTGAGATAGGAATAAGGCCTTCAGAAGAGATAATTCTCTGCAACAATCCAATGCATATTGTTCAACGAGAACGGGACGTGGTGTGAATGATTTTCAGAAACATGACATAACTTAGGAAACTTTTAGACAAAAAATATTTTGCACATATATTAGTGCTGCTCGCTAATCATCTAAACTATTGTTGACAAACAACTTCCTTTTGAATTTTGAACTAAAATATGGAACCATTCCAAATCAACAGCTGCATAAGTGTTGTTTTGCTCACTTTTAGGTCCTGTTTACAAGTTGAAGTTCAAGTGACCCAATACTGTTATGTATTACAGCAATTAAAATTTCTTCAAAATCCGGCTATAACAAAGCTTCCGTTGGGTGGGTAACATTTTAAAAAAAGACATACATGGGGCATATGCTTTTCGATTAACCGATTTTTGCCAAACCAATGCTGCTTGTGAGTTTTAAAAGAATGCATTTTAAATACAACAATGACTATGCTGAATTTGCAGGTGACCGATCGACCAACCGACAGTGATGCTTGCGATTTTCAGGAAGATCGAATGACAGCTTCCTCATTTTAAAAAGGTAACGTTTAGAAGAAAGACATGCATGGGATATATATTTTTCAGTTACCTGATTCTTGGCCGAAAACGAGCTGCTTGAGAGTTTTAAAAGATTGAATAAAAACGTCCTTTCTGAATGAAACAATGACCAGGCTAAATTTGCAGGTGACCGACACAATGACGCGCGCGATTTTCAGGAAGATGGAATAACAACTTCCTCTCAAATAGCACTATGCCAAATTAGCAAGTTACAATCAAGAATGTTGTTGTGCTAACGTTTTCACAAGTTAGATTTAACGCTTGATAACAAGAAAGCCGACTTATTGCCATTAGAGTAATAGATGTGTTGACGGCACTAAGTGTGTAAAATAATTTAGTTTCATTACAAGGTTTAAGTGTCTCAGCACTGTTACACATTTTGAAGCAATTGATATAGAAAAGAAAACAAACATGCATAGGACATATATTTCCCAAGTAACTGATTCTTTGCCGAAACAGAGGCGCTTCAGAATGAAACAATATAATGGCTATGCTATATTAGCAGGTGACCAACACAGTGATACTGTGATACTTCCTCGTTAAATATAACTATTTGTTTGGCTCACTTGTTCAAGTCCATCCTGAGATACTAAAGACTGGATAATTTAGGAAAAGGAACGAAAATGATCAACTTTACCTCAACTCAAACGCACGAGGGGATCAAACTATCTGCTCTGTGCAACGACGCAATAACTTTCGAGAAAAGTGAAGTGACCAAACTCCTTTTAAACCCTTATTTTTTTGTTCCTGTCAATATTATTTTATCTTTGGCTGCATTATCAGGAAACATTCTGATTCTCATCAGTCTTCACAAAGATTCATCCATTCATCCGCCATCCAAACTTCTGTTACGTTGTCTCTCGTTCACAGACTTATGTGTTGGACTGATTTCTCATCCGATATATATCACCAATCTCATGACAATTGCAAACAGAGACTGGAACATTTGTGTTATAACAGATGGTTTATCGAAAGCAATCAATGCTGTCTTGTGTGGAGAAGCTATTAGCACATTAACTGCAATAAGTGTGGACAGACTTCTCGCCTTATTGCTTCGAATGAGATACAGACAGGTTGTTACTTTAAGGCGCATTCGCATATTTCTAGCTTGCTCGTGGATTTGTGTCTTCGCTTTTGCGTCGTCCTTTATCTGGAACAGACGTTTCTTCTTTAGAGGGGGTTATGTTTTCATTTTGCTATGTTTGGTTATCTCAACTTGTTGCTACACAAAAATGTTTTTTACCCTTCGTCATCTGCAAGCACAAATACAGGATCACGTTCACGGACAAAATCCTGGTTTCTCCGAAATTCGCATTGCTCGCTACAAGAAGACAGTTTCCAATGTATTGTGGATATATTCAGCTTTGATAGTGTGTTATCTACCCTACGCTAGTGTGGCAGCAGTCATGGGCAGGACATTAGGACACTTGTCGCCTTCTAACGCTGTCACTTGGAATGCTACTCTCATGCTGGTTTTCTTTAATTCCTCGCTAAACCCATTTCTCTACTATTGGAAGATCAGGGAAGTAAGACACGCAGTAAAGGCAACTTTAAGACAAATAAATGTGTTTTCTTTAAACAAATACAATAGAAGAAGAAACTTCATTATTTTCCCATTGAATGACGTTTCCATTATTTACAGGGTTTCTTACTAGATCTCAGAAAGGATCTCAAGAGTGTTGCACAAAAACGGTGTCAACTGAGTTGGTTTCAAACCACTTAACACTTTTTACGCACACACTTCCCAAGTTACAAGGACAAACTTTTCTCCATGCAATCAAAGTGAACTGTCTGGACTGCGACTTTGTTTTTTATGGACAATCCCTAAACGCAAGCTGGATAAATCCCAGCTGTGCAGTATCGTATGTGAAGCCTTCCTCGTGAAGTTAAACGGCAGTCTGGAAAGGGAAGAAAATACATCAAATTCATCTTTCAGATCCAGTATATCTCTATTTGTAAAAGCTGGGAAAGCTGTAATAAATATTATAAGCGCAATTAAGAACTTTAGTGTCTTGAAGAAGTGCCAAACTAAATTTGACTGCCTAATGTATGAAATGCTCCTGATTAGAGAGCACAAGCCATCCCTAAACAAACAGTCAGATTCCCTTAGGGCTAAGCTTTTTGTATAGAGTATGCAGATTTCCTTTCGCTTGTAAACGCGTCCTTTTTCTATCTTTCGCTTTCGCTTGATGATGGTGTCAGTACGACACCGAAACGTCGCGCTTATAATATTTTTAACCATCTGTATTTCCAAAATACACTTTGATTAAGCTTCTTAAAGCTGTAATATTTTGAACTATTTCAAAAGGAAGAATAGGACACAGAAATGGCAACACTATATAGCCATACTCAGTACAGTTATAGGCAAGAAATGTTGATTTCTTGTTACAATCTCAAGTTTGACTCTCTGTTATTGCAAGGTTCTTTGGTTCACTCCCCGATACGTCTTGTTTAAGCCGTCCTGTTTTTATCTGACAAAATGTATTGTCAGACAAAGCTCAACGTTCTCGTCTTTTCTTAAAATCAACATACATTTACAATGATTTAAATTAATTACGGCAGTTAAGAATTCCAAGATATGTTGCAATTTACAAGCTTTGTTATACTTAACAATTAGATTATGAGCTCGAGATTTCTATGATGAAAGTTTAATTTTATTGATCTTCCTAGTACCACTAAGCGTTTCACATTTTTTGGAAATTCCCTTTCTTTGAATGTACTGTCAATTTTCATTGAAATGTTATGTAATTACGCCCTGCACACTGTAACCTGTTTAAATGCAAATAAAACATATTAAAAAGAAATCAGTAAAATCTTTTGACGGGTGTCAAAATTTTCTAATTCGTTAGTTTTTCAGGGATTAAATTTTAAATAGATTATTTGACATAGCGCGGATTTCTGCAATTTTCGCGCCATGTTTAGCACTTTGCTTAGTCATTCCAAAATATTGATCCCTCAGACGAGACATTTGCATGTGCGAGTAGATACAGACCAATAGAAGCCATCAGTCGAAGCATAGTGCACTGAAAAAATGGCAAAATGATGGGATTTTTTTCGCTCCAACTAAATCATATTTCCCATCAAAATGTTCACAAGATCCCAGTCTCTTAAAACCGAGTGTGGATGTTGACATTATGCCTATTAAATAAAAATGAGTTATACCGCTAAAAGCGATGACCGCGCGGTTGAACTTCATGTAAGCCTTTACTTGACATTGGTCACTTCAAGGTCAAAATGACGGGACTTTTTTTAAGTTATTAAAATGTTTTAACGTTTCCAGATAGAATAATAACCAAATTACTGGAATCCGAGTGTGGATTTCCTAAAAGTAATTCATAAATGGGCGAAATTTTGATTTTCCCTTTAAAAAAATGGCGTTTTCACAGTGATTTTAAGGGTCAAATTGGAGGTCTGGGGTCGAGTTAAAGTTAGAGGCAAATGTCACCCAATTTTTTGCCATGATGGCGGAAAAAACAAAAATATTTTTTAAAGATAAATGACTCTTTTATTGTTTATTGTTTTCAAATTCCCACATGGTTAATGATTGTCATTGTTTCATCCATTTATTCGTCAATTCGTTTAATCATTTTGCAAGCAATGTTTTTAACTTTTTTTTGACATTTATACAAGCATAGAGCCGCAAAATAATATAATTACAAAAAGCAAAACCGACACGAACGCAATGAACAAGTAACAAAATACAAAATTACGTACTATATAAAGTCCATATTAATTATCCTTCATTATAATACATTATAATTACATTGCAGTCGGTCGAGAAAAAAGAAAAAAAAGAACGAGCTGCATTCACTCCAAAACAAACTACAAGGTAACAAAACTTCTAACTCGATATTTTAAGGTAAGGTTACTTATAAAATAAGTAAAGAATTGAATTTTTGATGATAACGATAATAACTTGACCAACAAAAGACGGTGATTGGATTTTAGAACACAATTATTTTCTGCGCCTTTGCAATGCCATTAAGTCCATCCACCAATTATTTTAGTTAGGGATGGACCATTAGAAAAGTGATGGGGGGGGGGGGGGGTGGGAACTTTGGGAGAGGCAAGAAATTTGTCCACCTAAGGTGGAAATCTTTTTTTTTTCACTCGATGGCTGGAATATTTTTTTTAATAGTTTATTTTTTAATTGTCCTTGGGCAGATTTTTTTTTGCTTTTGCCCCCCCCCCCCCCATCACTTTTCTAATGGTCCATCCCTTACTTCATTTATAAAATATCGAGTTCGACGACAATCGACAACGCTTATTATACTAAAAAAATGTTGAAGGTTGTCCAATACTCTCGACCTGTACGGATGGACTATACTTTTTACGATCCGAAAAAGAGAATTCATTATATTGTCGATCCATGAAATTTCGTACAACACGCTTTTAGGACGAGAAATATACATGTACTGTAGCCACCTTTTGCGTAACACGCTTTAGGACGATAACACTCAGTCATTAACCTTTCGTGTAAGTCGTTTTTAGAACGAGGAATATACATGTACTCCATTTACCTTTCATGTTACTCGCGTTTAGAAGGAGGAATATCCGTGTACTCCAATAACCTTTAATTTCGTGTAACTCGCGTTTATGTACCAGTCAATTCCAAGACTGCCCATCCCCCCCCCCCCCCGGGCATACCCCGGGCATTTGACGAGAGGTTAGCTCCGCATAGTGGGCATTTGACGTGAAACAAGGCCCGACGGGGCGGGCATTTGACTAGGTAAAAGGTAAGGTAAAAGGTATGTAAAAGATTTCGTAATCCATTCTTTCCGGTTCCAGGTGTCTGTTGCGTTGTTGCGAAAGCGACTAAGCAAGATCTTTGTTCACATTTAGTATTTCGAAACATATGTTAAACAATAAAAATGCAGACAATGAACAGACTTGCACGATTATTTATTTTATGAAATGGTAAAAAGGGAAACTTGGTTTTGGTTTGGAAAGTTATATATTGAAATAGTAAGTAATAATATTAAAGGGATAAAATATCGTATGTTCATGGGATAAAAGTCATTCGAAGGTTTACTCGTTATTTTCATTTATCTATGTTTCACTGAGCAACAGCTCGCTGGTAAAAATATCTATGATATTGAAGTATTTACATGCCCTGATTGATCTATTGGCCTTATGCTCCGATAGGTATCAACCTTAGATAATGAAATAAAACTCAGGTCAAGCTTTTCTAAGCGCTCTTCCTGGAAATAGTATTTTTAGTTAGAGTAACTTATCCTTATTTTATTGTCTTGTTTTTCAGTAAAACTGTATCGATTTAAGTGACTTGTTTCGGATTTAACGTTAGAGCTGTTTAAGTATTTAGGAATTCTGCTCACACTTCACACAAAGGCGCAAGTCCTAGTGTCAATTTATAAAATGCTCTGTTTGCTAATTGAAACACGTTCCAACTCGTGAACATGTGGTAACTTTAATGATATGAAAAAGGGTTGGACTAAGTTGGAGAAAGTTGGGCTAAATCTAGCCTATCACAAACCATGAAGAAGGTTGACACCTTGTGATTTTTGTGAATTACTTTAATCTATAATCTTTATTTTTACTCATGTTTCACTTACAAATGTAAGGTTTTAAACGGTAAAAACGTTGTCTGTAATTTTTATATTGTTCAGGTTGTTTTATTTTGATGGGATACTTCGGCGATAGTCGTGAAATTTAGACACGAAAATGATTTTGACAATGTAACCTTCCTCGAGCAGATTTATGGTAATCATTCTAGAATGAAGGCGTATCTCTGCGTAGAACCCATTGCGCAACCATTACGTTGGCGTAAATTTGAGACACCTGTCACTCAATCACGGTTACACCGTTGACATTTCATGACATGTACCCATCGCTATAAAATGACTTGGACAACTTCGAATTCGGAGATTGCTGTAAAACTCTTGAAGAGAATATTGCAGAGAATATTGTGAAGTAGCTGAACTGTAAAGAACAGTAGAAGACTAAACAAGCGTAAAATCCAGAGCCAACAACTGAAGACTGCTTTATTGAGTCCAAACCCAGTGAATGTAGAATAAGCTGCTAGTCCCCGACAAAGCTTATTTTACACATATGTTCGTTCTATTTTTTTCGCTGCAACTAAATCTAGCTAAGAGATATATAAACAA
This sequence comes from Cladopsammia gracilis, assembly GCA_022457155.1. NCBI lineage: Eukaryota > Metazoa > Cnidaria > Anthozoa > Scleractinia > Dendrophylliidae > Cladopsammia > Cladopsammia gracilis. Next base: position 197,460 of record JAJGOT010000081.1, on the reverse strand, counting down.
CAGACGACAGCACAAGCAAAGATTTAGATATTTAAAGTGAACATGAAAGATAATATACGATTTATATCTTGGTCGAATTCAAAACCACAACTGAAATAGTGGCATGCATCTTACAGCGTACATGATCTCACCTCGAAAACAATCTGAACAGCACCAGTTTATAGATTTGTCTTGGCAAGTCTACAAAATAATGTTAAAGAAAACCATCCAGGTCGGCTAAAAATTGTTTTGACTTCGCAAATAGCGTTTAAGAACAACTTCAGACTTTACATACAGGCTTCGTTGGCACCGAAGTTGCCAACTTCGTTTCAAAGTTCGCAATTTGGTTGGCAAACTGACAAATGTAATCGACAACTTCGCAATTTGCCAACGAACTTGGCAACTGGTGAGGCCAAAGTAAGCTGAAATCCACGGTAACTAGTTACTTTAATCCCTCCTTCAGGGTCGTAACGAGGTATATTTTTTCATCGCTGATCCCGTATTTTTACGCAAATTTTTAATCCCTGATCCCAAAAGTGATGAAAATTTTGATCCCTGATCCCACAAAATTTTGTTGATCCCAGTGTGTTTTCTATTCATAACTTTGTCTGATAATCATTTTTTAACAATTCGCCAATGCGACATTAGACTAAAATAAAAATGAGCGACTTCACATTTCTTTCACTATGTTAAAATGGTCCAAAGCATTAGGGTCCTACCTGAATTAACTCGGTTCCCACTTCTTTTGTTCGTTTTTACCATTGTAGAATATAACCCTTGGCAATCATCATTGAAGGATCCGTCACTTCGTTGACGTGTTAACAACCTTGATTTTTCTCAAATTTAACTAGAAGGTGAATTTCACTTAATTCAAAACTCACTAGTGCAATACTATACAAATTTTAAACGTTTTTTAAGGGAAACATGAGGAAACAAATTTTTTCATAAAAATCTGATAACTTTCGAATCTATCCGCTTGACAAAAAAGGCCTTAAATTGACATTGATATCAGCTTCATAAACTTTAAAAAAAAAATTCTGTAACCAAAATTGGAATAAAACGTTTTATTGCAGCGATCTTCCTCGACATTCGTTTGAAAAAGAAAAAAATCGTTTTCAAACTTTAAAATTTCATGAGCATGTGACCAAGTCACTTTATGATACAAGTTTTTGTTATCATCTATTTGCAGTATCTGTGCTATTCGTTAATCGCGTTTTCTAGACATCTAAAATAGATCCCGCTCTGTATTGCTTTCCCTAAAAAAATCTATTGAAAAATATCTATCGAGAAAATGCGCAACGTGTGTGAAAATTTGACTCCGGAAAGGCCCTGGAATTGTTCTGATCTTGTTAAAACACAAATCGTGTCACCCTCATGCCAGATCTACTGCGTCCAGCTTCGAAACGAGTCGGTTGGTCATCATCGTCTTCACTTTTGTCACCATCACTGTCGTCCTCACTACTGCTATCATAATCAGCCTCGTCGGAGCCGTTAGCCAAGTTTTTTAGGCGTTGCTCCTCGTTTCGACATAGAATGAACTTCTCACCATCCTGAACCACCGTTACAATGTCTAAAATACACTGAGGTGGGTTGTTGTTGTCTTCATTGCCTACAGTGTATAATAGTGGATCTTCCTCTGACGGCTCAAGCCAGTTAATACGCATGGTACGCTCAAGGATGCCACCATTACTGCAATGAAGGTCCTCCTGAAGAATAGCTAGGAAAAAGGGCTCCAAATAACGTTTCCAGTTGTGTTTTAGGGCGACTACATCTCCCTTTGAAAAACGAACTGGACGAGTTTCAATCTGTGCTGTTTCAGGTTGTCCTTCGTCTAAGGCTTGAAACTCTTCAAGCATGTCAACAACATTTTGAGTTTGGTTTGCTTGAACTCTTCGGATCATGCTTAGAGATAGCGGGAGAGTTCCAGCCTTTTCTTTTGTCTTGTCTGTTACTATTTGCTGCCGGACGCCTTGCCCAAATTCTTTAGCAAACAGCCTAAGTTCCCTTGATTCTTCACGCAAAACATCCTTCTCCTTAACACTATCCTCTTGCCTAAAATGTTCTTCGCTACGCTTTGCACGATCATAAAGCCACTCAGGCTCCCTCTTGTTTATTGTTCTTTCGGTGTAGTGGCTTTGGGGTCCCGTATACACTGAAAAGGAAGAGCGATACACCTTCTGTACAGATTCGACAATACAGCTTGGTCTGCGGCTGCCATAATCATGCATGTCTGGCGTTGGGCGACTTGGGGTTCTCATTCCCGCAAAGAAATGTTCCACATGTTGTGTCGTGAAACTTGGAAAGCATATATCCTGTGCAATATGCTGCAAATTGTTTTCAGAGAAGAACGAATTCGTTTTCTTAAATGACGAATGAAGCATTTTAAAAGCGTCCCTCGTAGGTTTTGACAATGCTAGATCAGGACCCTGGGGACATCTTCGACCTGTTCGAAAATACACCTGCCTCTCTACGTCTTTCATGAAATCCGCCGCTTCTTTGAGAATAATCAACCCGTCTTCCAAACTTGGTTGGAAACTTGGCTTCCTTGATAGTTCTTCTTCAAGCTAGAAGAGTTCAATAAATAGCCCCAATTTCTCTCCGAGACGTTTATAGCTTTTTAAGCTTGAAATTAGTCTGACAGCTTGATTGCTGGTGTCACAGACAAATATAGATTCTCCATATGACACAAGCGCTGATGGCGATAATTGATAATGAGTGATATTGATGAAGTGTCCGTGATAGCGGGGTGTCCGCAAGGCGAGAGTTGACTGTAAACCTAAAACTGATGACATTAATTTTAAAAAGTAATCCTTCAAATTTATCCATCTATTATTTTCCTTGATAAAAAAAAAAACTCTTTTCTTTCATCTAAATTGCCTTTAGAATAAATGCTACTCGGGTCCACGTTAAATCCCACAACACGACGAACTCACAGTCCATTGGTACTATCAGTTTTCAATGTGTTATCAGTTGTTATATCATGGTTTTTGTGTCTGGTCTTTTCGCCGTTTTAGAAACAATTCTATGTATACTCTAGTCCTTATAATTGGTAACAACACACACACACTCATTGATCTAATTTACCTGCTTGTTGAACGCCGCCTTGAGCTTCGCACATGCCGTTGATCGCCTTTTCTGCTGGGCGACCAGGAACGTGACCTAGAATCGTAGAATGTCGAGTTTATGAAATTAAATTTTTCCAAAAGATTGTAGATTTTAACAAGAAAGAAAACCGTAAATCAAAGTTAACTCCAATTTACCTTCGACGCGTGTGATCATCTATTCTCTTCTTTCGCTTCCCCATGGAAAAAATCTGTCTGAAATGTTGACTGTTTTTAAAAACGATCAGTGCCCGTGCTCAGTCGAAAGCAATCGTGCTCAAATGACATATTCCTGGCATATTATATGACATGATTGAACGTCATGCAGCGCGAGTAAGACAATAAAATCCTGGCAAGTTATTAACAGATTAACGAACCAATGACTCATGAATGACTAACCAGTCACGTTTGAGTCAACTATGTAGTAGTCTCTGATTCTGGTCTTCGGTGAACTATGAATAAGTCCATATACCAAGGAATACTGTATGTAATGGGCCTTACAATTTCAGAAAGCTTTAAAAATCCATGTTTAGGCGCGCGTCGTGAATTATTGTTGTTATCTAGAACGCCTGATCCTTGAGTCAATGGAAAACACGCTGATCCCGATCCCGAGGGCTGTGATCCTGGATCCGAGGCTGTGATCCCTGATCCCACCCTTTTTTAGGCCTTTGATCCCTGATCCCATATACCTCGTTACGACCCTGCTCCTTGCCCAGACGGTGGGGCATTTGACGCTCTGTGAAGCCCTGCACGGTGGGGCATTTGACCGTATAAACTGCCCACATAGTGGGGCATTTGACAATTCTTTTTTAAAAAAGTCAAATGCCCGGGGGGTTGCCCGGGGGGTTGCCCGGGGGGGGGATGGGCGGTCTTGGAATTGACTGGTACATTAGATCGAGGAAAATGCATGTTCTTCATTAACTTTTCGTGAAACACGCTTTTAGAACGAGGAATATTCATGTACTCCATTAATCTTTCGCCGTGTAACTCACGTTTAGATCGAGGAATATCCATGCACTCCATTAACCTTTAATTTCGTGTAACTCACGTTTAGATCGAGGATCGAATATATGCTAGCCTGTTCCAGGCGTTCAGATAGTGGGGAAAGCGCGAATAGTTGGGGAAGGCGCGAAGAAAAGCGAGCGAAAAAATTGGAGGAGGGAGGCTGGGGAGAGGAGGCGAAAGAACGCCCGTAAACATTCTTAACAAAAGGTTGTTCCGGTATACCGGGATCCGGTATACCCTCTGATTGGTCAATTATGACACTTTGTCAACACTCGAGTGCTGATGAGAAATGTGATATGGCGGAGGAAAGACAGCTTTCATCGAGGCGTAAACAAAACAGTCGCTAGACTGTGAAACTCATTACAATGCAGTGAGAAGAACCGACTTCACAAATGACAACGGAGAAAAACAGATTAGAGCTCCGGAAAAACCGTCAATTCTCAACTACAAAGCGGAGCAGTGACTGAAATGCGCTTGATTTATACTCTCTATGAAACATTGCATAGCTTTATAAAAAGCTGCAATTATCTCTGAAAATTCGGACCAACATATTTGCAACTAATTGAAAGAAACCATTGACGGTCGATAATTTCAAACTAATAGATCCGACTACCTAAGAGATTCAGAGAGAGTGAAAAACCTTTCATTGTTGGTTAACTTCTACTAGAAAATGGCTACATGAGCACAGCAAGAGGTCAAACAAAACTAAAGAAAGCCGCCGATTGAACAGAGCTCCAGAGCTCCAGACTGAAGAAAGCCGCCGAGTTGAAGAAACCAGAGTTGAAGAAAACCGCCGAGAATACGGCATAATTTCAAAATGACCTCCAAATCGAAGCTTGCTCTAAGCCTACATGCAATGTTAAAGGTTTTACTGCAGAGCTATTCTAACAAATGCCACGATGGCATAATAAAGAACATCGCTATGAAACAGACGCCCCGACGAAGAGGTCAAAACTTGCAGACAGCTTAAAAACACAAATAACCTCGAGACTATAGTCTGTATCATTTTGCGAGTTTAGAAGGCTTTTAATTCAGTCACCTCGAATTCTCCATATACCCGCTACAAATACACGAAGCATCATTTTGCGAGCTTAAATATAAAATGGCTAAAACACTCGCGAGGGAGTCGTGTAGGCCTGTCACTCTTTATTACACCAAATCTAATCCCAGGAAATCTAATCCTATTTTAATTGACAGATGATTGACAACTGAGTTGGCGGTCTAAAAGTGGGCGGAAGGACATTTTGTTAAGAATGTTTACAAGCGTTCCCCCGCCTCGCCTCCCGCAATTTTTTCGCTCGCTTTTCTTCGCGCCTTCCCCAACTATTCGCGCTTCCCCCACTATCTGAACGCCTGGAACAGGCTAAATATATGCATGTACTTCATTAACCTTTTGTGTAACACGCTTTTAGAACGAGGAATATACATGTACGTACTCCATTTACCTTTCATGTAACTAGCGTTTAGATCGAGGAATATCCATGCATATTCTCCATTAACCTTTCGTGTAACTCGCGTTTAGAACGAGTATTTTTCTTTTATCGTTCGAGTAAAGTGAAGGAGGCAAGTTTAATGTCTTTAATGGAAGAAGAAGATAAATCGGTAGCAAAATGATGAATTTCTAAGTATCACTAATGAGATCCATTTTTCGGTTCGACAAATTTCTCGGGTCGTGAACAATTTTCTCCATTCGTGCGACTCGAACGCCGGGTAGACAACTTCACTTCACGGGTCGTTTCATTTTGTCGATCTGTATTGATCGTACTCTATTTGTTTTTGTTTTGGTCGTATCAGGTCGACAGTATTGGACATGGACGATTTTTGCTGGTCAAAGCCCTTGGTCCAGGCCCTAAACTAATCGAGAACATGAAAGTCAGTTATAAGCTATTCTATGTAATAATTTTGTTCTGTACCCTCTTCGTTAAAAACGTATTTTTTTCAATCATATATTACTGGAATACATAGTTTAAATTATGAAGTTAACATTTTGCCAAACCTCGAAGAAATAGTTTTATGTTTCTGTGATTCGAGAATTCGCTTAGTTGTCAGGACATCCGGCTGAACAGCTGCTGTTTTCCTGTTGATTTGAATACATTGGACGCCTAAATGCGCTCTTCCACTGGTACTGCTTAGGTCCAGCACTTCCTTCAATCTCAGAATATCCTGGACTCCTTGCCAGCTGATATGAAAATTCTGGACGTCTTACTTGACCGTTACCCTGATGCTGATAGAAATTTTCTGGACGTCTGAATTGGCTGTTCCATCGGTATTGCTGAGGTCCATCCGTGTCAGAGCCTAAGTATCCTGGAGTCATTTGCAGTTGGTAGGAATATCTTAGACATCTTGCCAGCCGATCGTTTTCTTGATGCAGGTAGCTTGCTCCTTGGTCAGAACATCCTGTGCCGTTTGCTGCCTGGTATGAATAACCACGTCTGACTGCTGGCTGGTGTGAGCTTTTTCGATGTTCGGGTGGGATCTGTTTAATGTACATTGTTTTTTCATCTGTTTTTTGTGCTCCCAATTTATCGCATATGGATCCGTATGCTTTGTCCTTTTTATCGCCCACTTCTGTTTGTAAAGGGTCAATGGACTTTTCGTCCAAAGAGCTCTCGCCATCGCTTTCCTGGCTGTGAAGAGCCGTTGCGAGGGAAGACAACGTCCACGAACGAATCATTCTTTCTTGAAAAAAGGGCTAATATTGAATGCAATGGCTCGTGTTAACTCTGCTTGAGTTAATTCAACACGGTATTCTTATGTAAGAAAATGCAATCGTTTCTGATTGGACGTTTATTTCAGAGGAAATAAACACGCCCCTATTGATTGGAAATTACGGCGGATGTAGCATCGATTTTGCTCTAGAAGAAGAAAACAAAAATAAGTTTCTCAACTTATACTACTACTTAAATTATGTTAAATATGATCAACTTTCATGTTTTCTGAGTGATAAATGTTTTTATTTGTTCAATTCATCTATTCGTCGTTTTGTCAAGTTAGTTTAGTGGGTAAACTAGTATAATAACAAAAAACAGGAACAGAAAAACAAAAATGATTGATGGAGGATCAAAGAAGCGGCCTCTTTTGTGGTGTAACACAAACAAGGTGGGGTTTACCGAGATAAAATGGTGAACGAAAACATGAACTCACGGTTTTCTTTGCTGCAATTCTGAAAATCCTTATATCTTTATTTAGCATAGAGAAATCATTTTTTGAAAAAAAAAGTTAAAAAAAGTAGGACAGAATGATGCTTTTGTTGCCATCCTTCAACAGAAACGCATGCGTATTTGATGGAGGTTCAAAGGGACGGCCTCGGTAACCAGGCCAACCCGCCTTCCCATATGAACACATCACAAATTTCCATGTTTTCTAAGTGGTAAATGTTTTTAATTGTTCAATTCATTCGTTTCGTCAAGTTAGTTTAGTGGGTAAACAGTATATGGAGTTAAAAAAGAAAAAAGTTAGGAATAGAAAAACAAAAAAAGATTGATAGAGGATCAAAGAGGCGGCCCCTTTTGCGGTGCACCACAAACGAGTTGGGGCTTTCAACACGGTATTTTCTTGCAAAATGAATTCGTGTCTGATTGGTCGTTTGTTTTAGAGAAAATAAACACGCCCTCGTTGATTGAGTATTGCTACGGTTGAAGTACAGATATGTGCCACAGAAGAAGAAATAAAAAAATAAGAATCCTAAACTTCAATTCTGTCAAATATTATCAACTTTCTATGTTTTCTGATTGGTAAAATGTTTGATTTTAAAATGATTTTTATATATTCACATTCATACTTAATGTTTTTCATTGTTTAATTCATCTATTCGTTTTGGAGTAAATCAAAAGAAAATTAAGAATGGAATAACAAAAAAGATTGATGTCGGAGAAAAGAGGAGGCCCCTTTTACGGTGTATCACAAACGAGGCTGGGCTTATAAGCTAATTAGCTTTGCCAAACGACAAATCATGCAACCCTAAATTTAATTGAACTTTTCAGAAAACATGACATGATTTGCTCTTGAACGAGGACTTCTCGTTAATAACAAGGAGCGATAAAGCAGCCTTGGTTTGAGATTTGCATGAAACAAAGGTGGCCGGAGTAACATGAATACCACACGGGTGACCTACGAGTAACATACGAGTACATACGAGTAACGTACGAGTACATACGAGTAACATAAGTGTACATACGAGTTACATACGAGTACATAGGGTAACATACGGGTACATACATGCGAATTTGTGGACGAAATACAAATAGCGACACGAGATTCGCGCGTGTTTTGAATTGCGAAGGTTGCGCGCACGAGGAACACGAATAATCTATCTTAGGATACTCATTTTATTATTATTATTTCTTTTAACTTTTAAATTATGTCTTGCGTGATGGTCGCCCCTTGCAGGACTATGAAATTTTGAATAAAGGTTATTCTTAGGAATACCAGCGTTTTTTGTTTCATAGCGGAGCTCTCGCGGATGGTCATGCCCAGCGGAATGTTTCGCGGGCATGTCCGTGCGTGCGTGCGTGCGTCCGCCCGTCCGTCCGTTGTGCAGGGCTACTCGCGGGCGCGTATGATTTCGCAAAACATGCGCGTATGACGTCACGCAACATCCAGAATCTTAGCAATTTTGAAACCAAAGCGTGGCTTTGTTTTTCGCGCGGCTACACGGCCGATATCACGTCAGCTGCAGCAAACACTTTCGTTGTGTTTAGCGGAGAATACGGTTTGAAAATCGTTTTTTCCAGCAAGTAAAGCAATCGTTTTTCCAGGGCTAGTAGATTGTCGAAGCATTTGTTTAGAGCTAAACTCCTAAACTAAACCATTGACGGCCGTGTCATTTAAAATATTTAACATAGAAAGTGAAAGCTTTAAAGAATACTCAGGAAAAGAAGAGCTTTAAGCGATGAAATCTTGCTTCGAGGAACATTATACCCGCGAAGAAGCGGGTATAAAACTTACATTTTTTCTATGGGAATTTATGTTGATGTCAATTGTGATCGACTTTTCTTCGTGTTCTCGTTAGTTTTGGAGAAATATTTATAAAACGTGCTCAAATTCAGTCGGATTGACATCTTGAATTACGCCATGAGCTCATCCAGACAGCTCCTCGATGCGCTAATGGTACGCTTTATGCTTTGAAACATAAACTAATGGATATTTGAATAAAATTTTTCAAAAGAAGATTTTGTTGTCCATTTTCATTAGACTTGGTTTTTATAGTTCTAACTTCACTCGCGTCGCCTTGCGCAAAGATGTCTGATCTGTGTATATGCCTTGCAATTTTGATTTCCAAATCAGTTTCTCGGGCAATTTTCGATACGCAACAAGTGTATTTTACTCGGAAATTAGTCCCACCTAATTATTCTCGACCGAGAAAAGTTGTTTTTGTGAGCTTTTGTGCAGTCTAAATGTACTGTGCAGAGAATTAAGAATTGCTAAGTAGCCCCGTCGTCAATCTTAATTGCGATTTTTCTTGTGCTTCCGACCTTTCACCTAAGTTAAGCTTACACGTTTCTGTTCAGAGAGCTCCGCTGTCATGCTGAGCCTATCTATATATGTTACTGATACGAGAAATAGTCACCACAAAACCTCGCAAAACTACACTGTAGGAGTGGATGCACATTTGATTTTTTCAGGCTTTATAACAAGCATGCTCTTAAATAGCATTTACTCAGCTAACAGACCGTACCAGCAGTGTTATTTTGGTTCTGCATCTATCAACAGAAATCGGTGTGAATGATTGGTAAAAGTCGGTGTGAGAAAATCTTTCTTCTAAATTTTAAATTTCATACATTCCATACGTTAAAATAATTCAGACTACAATATCGGGTTTCAAGACAAAAGTCGCTTCACGTGCGCGCGTCGCTGTTATGCTGTTGCTAGGCAGATGCACGACATCTTTGAAAGAAAGAAAAAAAAGAAAGAACGAACGAACGAACGAAAGAAAGAAAGAAAGAATGAGTATGAGTATGAGTATGAGTATGAGTATGAAACAAACAAACGCTGGTGTTCGTGTTCCTCTTACGCGCAATCCCTTGCAATTCAGGGGCAAACACGCGCGAATCTTGTGTCGCTATTAATTTGTATCCTTTTCACAAAACCCCCTTGTATTTCGCCCACAAATTCGCACGTCGGTCGCACGTGACTGTATGTACTCGTATGTGACTCGTATGTGGCTCGTATGTTACCCGTATGTACTCGTTTGTTACCGTATGTACTCGTATGTACTCGTATGTTATCCGTATGTACTCGTATGTTATCCGTATGTACTCGTATGTTATCCGTATGTACTCGTATCTTACCCGCATGTACTCGTATGTCACTCGTATGTACTCGTAGGTCACTCTTTGAACTATTTCTAATTACATCTAAATCATTTAAATTACGTGAATTGTAGACTGTGAGCAGTCTCTTATATTTCTTTAAATCAGTCGAGCGCGATTTGCATAATTACAAGACAAATGTACGCTCTCGCGCATGGCAGTGAGGAGAAAAGAGCGACAGCTCGCGGTCTACGTGAATTGCCTCTAATAACATTAACTTGAAAATGCTTTGATGGCTCACGGTTTGAGCAATCTTTTATGATTGGACTTAAATTTTGTATTTAATGGAATTAATATGTGCTTATAGATTGACTTGGAATTTCTGTAGTTTAGACTGTGCCGCACAAGAGAAAAAAAGCAAATGAGCAATTCTGCCAAAGGAGGAAGGGGGGGGGGGGGGGGGGGGGATTTCACTTTGCTGATGTCGCCATTTCGACGCCCTGCCGACTCATTGAAATTTACCCTAACAGGACCTCAAGCTGAGTTTGAACTTTGTGGCGGATAACATGACAAGAAATATAAATAGTAGAACAATGTTGGCAAGATATCCACACTCGTGATCTTAGTAACGCATAACCCGCGGCAGCTGATACAGTATTCAACAAACCTTGCATTGTCTCAGTGCGAATCGCTGAAATCACCGAAATGGCCGCTCAGAAGCAGAGTTTGCCTTCTTTTGCTTCAATAATTTCTGTTTTGTCGATTGTGTTCTACTGCGCAGGGTTTCTGAGAGTCGAGTTGGAGCTTAACAAACAGGAGAAAAGAATAAGCGCTCTTGAAAACGTCGCGGAGGCTAAAACACGGTCCAACGTTGCTGACCTTATAACGATGACCAAGAAAATTACTCATGGTAAGTTTGTGTTAGACAACAGTTAAAGCATGGATAGAATTGACAATTTGATTTCGTTTTTTTTCGGGAACCCTAACGTGTGGCCGGAAAAACAATTTAAAGAACGAAGATTATAGATATAGAATTAATCAATGAAGGCATCCACAGAATCTTGCCTTTGCGTGTTTTGGTCCTTTTGACAAATAAAACCGAAGGTGAACAGGTCACAGCCTTCATGGAGAAACTTTGTATTGAGAAGAAAATAAATTATAACAAGAAGCTGTACACAGCTTGAACTCGTGGCGCCTTTAACTCATTGCAGCATTGATTCCCAAGTGATTTGAGTGCTTTTACAGAGAAACATAAGCTTAAAATTATATCTAATCAAAGGCTCCTAAGAGCGAACCCGAGAAGAAGAAATGCTAACGCGTAACGCAATATTGCCGTAAGCTTACGTTTTCACACTGACACAGTTCGATATATATATATATATATATATATATATATATATATATATATATATATTTTTAAATTAAACGTAAGGATTTTTGACGAACGAGAAAAAAAGTACATCACTTTCATAATGTCCAGTTCGAAAAAAGAAAAAAAAAAGGACTTCATGGAGATTCGAATTGGGCCGTCCGGGACTTAGCCACAAACTCAATCACTGCGCTGTCCAAGAGCACATACTACCTACGAACTAAATTTTATTATTTTTAGCTAGATACGCATCAAAACGCGTGTTTAGGTTGCAAAATCCTTTTAGATCGATTTTAATGTTGCACTAAAAACTCCAAATGCGAAACATCTGTAAGCTTAATGTTGTCTATATTCGTTTACATCAAATTAATTATTGTTATAGTTGGATTCACGTTGAATTCCTGTTACGAAACGTGTTCGTAACAAAGCATTTGCTCACTAAGTTTACAGCTGATGGAAGGAGCAAGTGAGTGAGAGAGTAAATTTTATTTAAACACCCTTGCCGATAACCTGTTCATCATGCTTTCACGTATACACGGGTTTAAAAGTAAGACTACACTGCATTCACTAGATTCAGTAGCTGACACTTAAGCTCGACCCGGAGCTCGATCGCTAAGCAAATGGCAAGTTTAATATATAAAACACAGAACTTGCCAGAGCAAAAATCCCACAGGAATAAGCAGCGAACACAATATCAAATGGTCCTATCCATCCATGAACGCCTTGAATTGTCTTGAAGGTGTGCAGTTGTACGCAGTAGTTCTTTATCTTGCTTCTCGAGTACACACATGGAGAGATTTTACGGTATGTATTTCATGGCCGAAAGCCATATAGTCGTCGATATAGACTTAAATATGCGTGCATAAATTTGCATGCGCTAATGTGACACGAAAAAAAAAACAAGACAAGAGGCTCCAAGCAGCCTTTACTCATGCACATGTGTAAGAAAATTTTATGATATATTTTAAACATGATAAGAAGATCTGGAAGATGTCCGATATGGAGATAAGTTGCTCCTTTCATTCAGTCATCGTTCCTGCAAACCACGTTGTTTACTATTGAATGTTTTGGAAATGAAAGCTGTACCACAATGAAGCCAGTGATTCTTCTAAGTCTTATATATACCAAACGTGAACATAGTAACGTATGTAGGGTTGTAGGAGATGCTGTCGTGACACCTAAGTAACGCTCTTTTACCGGAAGTGACAGTAGCCGGAAGTCACTAAACAGGAAGCGTAAATGGCGAAGACATGAACCGGAAGTGCACAATTTAAAATATGCGTGCATAAATTTGCATGCAAAATCGTGACACAAAAAATAAAAATAATAATAATAATAAAAATAATAACAAGAAAAACGGAGCCGAAACCTTACCTCATGCCGCTTCGCGCATGAGTAAAAAGTCAACGCCGGATTTACAACTCGTGTGCTTCGCCACGAGTAATAAGTCTAATAATGGTAAGACGAAGACCATTATCAAATATATCCCGGCGGTACCAATCAATGAAAAGCAATAATCAATATAATCAATAACAATCAATAATAATCAATACCAATTAATTGATTGGTATTGGAAATCAATAAAAATCAATGCCTTGGAGTTGAGTGAGTATCGATTTTCATTGATTATCATTGATTTCTATTGATTAATATTGATTTTCATTGAAAACTAAAATCTCCGTTTTCGATTCCAATAAACGCCCTAATAAAGCGTAATTGTTCTGATTTGTGACAAAAGTTCGCTTTTGTAAAAGGAATAAATATATTTTTAATACAACAACAAAATTAACTGAACAACAACATTTTATTTCCTATTTAATTGTATATCGATCCGGCACTCGCAGACAGACACGATTTAGTGTTCGTATTATAGAGGGAGTTACATTTTTAGCACCGTGAAGTGTCTGTTATAGCGAAGTGTCCGCAAGACGGACAGAGAAAGAACGGAACGAGAACGAGAACGTCACGAGAACGGCAGAGATAGTCAAAGTAGCTGCCGTTTTCAACGCGAGAAGACCTGCTTTCGCATACTTTGTAACGGCAAGTGGCAGAGTCGGCAAGTTTACATTTCCCGTTTGCGGTACACGCGATTTATAACTACCTCATTAGAGAGATTAAGCATTGCGTAATTTTTACCCGCGAACGGCAGGGATAGTCACGGCAGCCGCGGTATTTGTACGCGACGAGTCCTGCTTTTATATACTATAGGATGGCAAACAGCAGACGACAAGCTTACATTTCCTTTTTGCGTTATACGCGAAGCTTAATAGAGAGATTAAGCATCGCGTTTCCGGCATACGGCAAACGGGAAGCATTAGCTTGTCGTTTGCCGTTTTACAGAGAATGACAGAGATAAACCATCGCGTATACTGCAATGTAACTTTGTTATCTGCCTTTTGCCGTCGCACAGTATATGAAAGCGGGTCTCGTCGCGTAGAAAACGGCGGCTGCCTCGACCATCTTTGCCGTTCGCGGATAGAAATTACGCAATGCTTAATCTCTCTAATCTTTCTAATTCTCTGCAAACGACAAGTTCACGTTTGCTATTTGTCGTAAGTTTATTTAAATTCTTAAGCACTCTAGTTAGTCAATGCAGTCTAGTAAAAGATAAGCTTAAACGTTTCTCAAACATACCTTACATGCATCGTTTGACAGCACAACATTAAAACTTAACAAGTAGTAAAATAAGCATATACTTTTTCAATCTGGAAAAAATGCTAAGTCCTTTAGCTTCACATAGAAAGGCTTTGATTTTATCACTTAAAAAGAGAAGATAAAGTAAGAGAGTGGTGGCCAAGCTGCCCCCGATCATTCAGAACTTTGAACGCGTTTCCGCGTTCTCCCCTCTTCTTACTAACGAAAACATTTCTCCTTCGTTCACGAGAAAAGGACACTGGTGGTATCCTTTTACGACACAGAATATGGCTATTGCGACCTCTAATTGCTTTGACATCTTCCGTTGAGGCCGCCGGGGAATCAAGGTAACAGTCGCCAAATCTGATCTCAAATGCCTTGAAACGCGGGTTTTTACAATGCACGATCAGTTATTGATTATCTATAAAAATCAATAATAATCAATAGCAATTAAGGAGTCTGGGTGAGTGAGTATCGACTTTTATTGATTGGTTGAACCAATCAATATCAATCAATGTATTATTATTATTGATTATTATTGATTGTATTGATTGGCAATCAATGATTGATTTTCATTGATTGGTGCCGCCGGGAATATATACAACACGAAAGTCCTAAAATATCCAGTGCGATTTTCCCACAAAAATTCATTTTTCAGACGTTATTGTCGACTGGTTGAATTGGCTTTGTTAATTTGTCTCGAGAGACAGTATGAAATGCGCCTAAAGTAGACTGAATAGCTGGGGTTGATGTTTGCTGCCTAAAGACGGCTGGATGAAAAAAAAAACCACGATGTCCGGTGTTTCATTTCGCAGTTAAAAAAAAGCTTTTACTTGCGGTCATATGCCAAAACAAACCTTTCCGGTTACGCGTGCAAAGTCTTGAAGGTTGCATTAGGCTAGATTATTATTAGACTCAGTCAATTATCATAACTGTAGTTATTGCGAAGGAGCATGTCACGTGTCCGACGGTGTTTCATGTAATTCTGATCAAACACGAGGAACTGACGTTGAAGAGTGTTTCATCAGGATTAACAAACACCGAGAAGTGGGCTAAAAAACGAGGCGTAGCTGAGTTTTTTTAAACGACTTTGAGGTGTTTGGATACCCTTTAAGCCCTTATATCAAAATTTAAATTCTCATTTCTTGTCCCTATACATTTCCTATAGAAGCATTGGGGAGAAATTGTTTAGATATCAAGAGAATTCATCTTGTGTGATCATGTCCTTAATTCTCATGACCCTTTTGATTGATAAGGCATTGATATTACAAGGAGAAATTTGATGCTGATCACTCTTAGGACTTAAAGGGTTAAATAAAGACAAAACGAAGAAAACATATCGCCACAATCTATACTAATTAAGATCGGGTTTCCAAGTCAACGTCTCGCTTATGACCAATTCTTTGGCTCAAACTTGATGAATTATTAAATAACAAGAAGCTGTACACAGCTTGAACTCGTGGCGCCTTTAACTCATTGCAGCATTGATTCCCAAGTGATTTGAGTGCTTTTACAGAGAAACATAAGCTTTAAATTATATCTAATCAAAGGCTCCTAAGAGCCAACCCGAGAAGAAGAAATGCTAACGCGTAACGCGTAACGCAATATTGCCGTAAGCTTACGTTTTCATACTGACACAGTTTGATATATATTTTTTTTAATTAAACGTAAGGATTTTTGACGAACGAAAAAAAAGTACATCACTTTCATAATGCCCAGTTCGAAAAAAAAGAAAAAAAAAAGAAGGTTTTATGGAGATTCGAACTCGGGCCGTCCGGGATTAAGCCACAAACTCAATCACTGCGCTGTCCAAAAGCACATACTACCTACGAACTAAATTTTATCATTTTAAGCTAGATACGCATCAGAACGCGTGTTTAGGTTGCAAAATCCCTTCAGATCGATTTTAATGCTGCACTAAAAACTCCAAATGCGAAACATCTGTAAGCTTATTGTTGTCTATATTCGTTTACATCAAATTAATTATTGTTATCGTCGGATTCACGTTGAATTCCTGTTACGAAACGTGTTCGTAACAAAGCATTTGCTCACAAGTTTACAGCTGATGGAAGGAGCGAGTGAGTGAGAGAGTGAATTTTATTTAAACACCCTTGCCGATAACCTGTTCATCGTGCTTTCACGTACACACGGGTTTAAAAGTAAGACTACACTGCATTCACTAGCCGAGATTCAGTAGCTGACACTTAAGCTCGACCCGGAGCTCGATTGCTAAGCAAATGGCAAGCTTATATAAAACACAGAACTTGCCAGAGCAAAAGTCCCACAGGAATAAGCGGCGAACACAATATCAAACGGTCCTATCAATCCATGAACGCCTTGAATTGTCTTGAAAGTGTGCAGTTGTACGCGGTAGTTCTTTATCTTGCTTCTCGAGTACACACATGGAGAGATTTTACGGTATGTATTTCATGGCCGAAAGCCATATAATCGTCGATATAGACTTAAATATGCGTGCATAAATTTGAATGCGCTAATGTGACACGAAAAAAAAAAACAAGAAAAGTCAACGCCGGATTTACAACTCGTGTGCTTCGCCACGAGTAATGAGTTTGAGAATTGTAGTTTCACGTTTCCTGGCATGACTTTTTGAACATTATTTCCTATTCAATTTGCAATAAAATTATTCGATAGGATTATTAAGAATGAAATTCAAGTCTTCATAAGTTCATGATAATGATAGTGTGTTTCATTTTGTGTCAGACTATATTCTACGTCTTCTTTACCGTGGTATGGTGAGTTCTTAGCCGTCAGTCTTCAAAGATCAAGATTGTATCGATTAAAGCGACAGTGTCCCAGCTGGAATATCGTGTTTTCTTGATTGTAGCCTGGGTCGGCCTAGGGCTTGCTTGCAATATTATCTCAAACAAAAAAAAATCGCCAAAAGTGATGAATGCAAACAGGAGCCCATCAACATCAATATGGGCTCCTGATGCAAAGAAATATGAAATAGAAGACAAAACAACGACTAAAATACTCAAAATTACACCAGAATGGAAACTTTGATTTCTTAACCGCCTGACACGAAATCAAAATTGATGAACTGTAATCCACTTCCATCCTTGTAATATAATCCTGCACTTTTCCTTCAAACGACTGCTTCTGTTTTGCTCTTTTAAGAGCAAAACAGAATCATTTTCAGTTGTATATTTGGTGGCATTTGGCGATAATATATACAGATAGCCCAAACCTAACAGCGTCGCACTTTGAACAAGCTTAACTAAGGAGAAACTTAACTAATTAATATCGAAAATCCCCTTATTTAATAGCGATTAATTTAGATTTAAGAATTTTTAGACTTTGTAAATGTATTTTATAGTCAGTCACTTTTATCATGAGCCTCTGGCTCGGGAGATTGGGCAACCACTCCCCGTGTACCTGACGGTAAATAAATTATACCTTATACCTAAGGTGAAAGGTTGGAAGCACAAGAATACGAACGGGCTATTTTCAATTTTAGCAATTCTCAAAAACAGTATTACGCGACCGTCTGCACAGTACATTTTTATAGACCGTACAAAAGTTCACAAAAACAACTTTTCTCTGTCTAGAATAACTAGTACCACTACTTTCCGAATAAAATACAGCTTTTGTTTGTCAAAACTTGCCCGAGAAACTGATTTGAAAATCAAAAATTGCAAAAATACACAAACATATTTGCATAAGGCGATGAAGATAGAACTGTACTATAAAATCAAAGTCTTGTTTTGTTTACATAAAATCGCTTTTCAAACTATCTAATGAATGAACAAACACATAAAAATGGACAACACAATCTTCTTTCGAAAAAATTTATTCCAATCTCCATTAGTTTACGTTTAAAAGCAAAACGCGTACCATTTAATTATAGCTCATCGAGTTCAAGCTTTCTTCAATGAAATTCAAGAGATCGATACAACTGAATTTAAGCACGTTTTAAAATCAATTCTCCAAAACTAACAATAACACCAATAAAAAGTCACTCACAGATTGATATCAACATAAATTCTCATCGAAACCTGTAATCTGTTTTACCTTTAAGTCCCTCGCTTGCTTGGAAATTCAAATCTCCGCTTCTGGTTCTGAAATCCGTAGAAAACAAACATCTCCCGCATTGATTAAATTATTTTTAATTTAAACGGTTTTCTCCGCTTAGAAAATTCACAGCAAAACATCAAAGTTTTTTTCTAGCTGACGTAACATTCGGCCGTGTAACCGCGCGAAAAACAAAGCCTCGCTTTGGTTTCAACATGACGTCGTACGCGCATGTTTTGCGACGTCATACGCGCCCGCGAGCTAGTCCTGCGCGACGGCGGCGGAGGGCGGGCACACGCGCGCCCGCGAAACATTCCGCTAGCCATGACCATGAAAAATGACGGGCATGGGTTCTATGAGTATGGGGCTGCGCAGCCGGGCCTTCGGCCCGGCAAGTGCTCCGCTATAACACGGACATTAATAAGTAAAAATAATTTCATTATTTCGGCGGGATAGTTTCCCTAGTTTTTTAAATAATGAGCATTTTCATCATGTACCATGTCAGATTTCAAATGTGCTTGCAAAAGTTTCAAGTTGTTTTCCGGGATTAAAAAGCATTCTCCCTGAGGTGACGCACATCCCTGAAGATCGTTTTCACCATTTTAAATCTAAACGCCTTATTCTACCATTGTCTACTTGGACCTACTTGGCCGTTCTTTTCACAGTTTTTTTTTACATAAGCAGTAGTAATCGTGCCAGGTTTTGTGTCAGTACATGTATGTTGGAGAACCATGTGAACCACTTGGTTGCACCAATATGGTGGACACAGATCGTCAGGCGTTTTTTATTATTATGTCAGTACGTTGTTATACCGTTTTGATACGGACACCAATATGGTGGACAAGAATCTCCAGACTTCATTATTTGGCCAAGTACTTCTCTACAACATCTTATCTCTGATTTGACTCTCAAAGCCACTAGAGAACTAGATATTAGATTTATTAGCACATGTTTCGTGCTTGCTTGATTGCCCCATTCAAGGTATGACAAGCTGATCGTACAAGATTTTTGTTTCTTTTGTAGACTTTCAATCCAATCTAAAACTCCATAGGAACAGGCGCAACTCTGATTCTATCAAGAACGTGACAGAAGCTAAAAACACAGCGGATACGATGCTGAAAATAAACAAAGTTTTATTAGAGGGAAGACTTCAAATCTGTCAGTCAAACGGAAACTTTTGCCCTCCAGGCCCTCCCGGTCCACCTGGGCCGAGAGGAGAAAAAGGATCCCGGGGACGAAGAGGACAGAAAGGAAGAAGCGGTAACAAAGGAGACCAGGGAATTATGGGATCGCCCGGAAAGAGCGGCAAGCAAGGCATCATGGGACCTGTGGGTCTGAAGGGAGAAGCTGGAATCAAGGGACAGAAAGGAGATATGGGGCCTGCAGGCATGCCGGGAGCTAAAGGGGAGCCTGGTGAATCGATTTCAGCTCCTGTTGCTGCTGTTTCCCCTAAAAAGCTAACAGTTAACGAAGGTGGATCAGCCTCGTTTCAGTGTTCAGTCAGTGGTAGTCCTAAGCCTGCAATAGTGTGGAGTAAACTGGACAAACGGTCAGAAATAAGTCCGTCAGCGGTTTCAGGAGGAAAGCTGCTGTTAAAGACCGTGGCAGGAAGTGATTCGGGTACATACAACTGTTCAGCGGTTAACATCTTAGGACAGGCGCAGGCCCTAGTTCAGCTTGTAGTAAATGGTAAGATTTTTATGAATCATTGTTTCAGTTTTGTATAAAATTATTTTTTGTTTCCTTAAGGGCTGGTTCCCACTAGCGACGTAATCGGAAGCGGAGTCGGAGTCGGAGGCGTAAGGAGCCTCACGTTCTAGTGGAAATCAAAAAACGGAGTCGCAATCGCAATTGGAAGCGCAACGGAATCGGAGTCGGAAGGATCAGAAGGTTTCCTTTTTCTTCCGATTCCGTTCCTGCTTCCGTCTCTTCCGTCGTTTTGATTTCCACTAGATCGTAAGGTTCTTGCGATTCCGATTTCGCTTACGATTCCGCTTACGTCGCTTACGTCGCTAGCGGGAACCAAGCTTTAGAAAGCGAGTGTCATGTCATGCTAAAAGGTTCATGCACAAATGTACACAGAGATAAAAACATCTACAAAACCTACAGCACTACACACATAAGATACGTTACCAGGCAGGAAAAACGTACCATACCAGGAGATAATTTAATTTATTTGTTTAACAAAGAACTAAACTAAAGAAAACAAAATATAAAAAGAACTAAACTAAAGAAAACAAAATATAAAATTGATGGTAACTATTTAAAGTGTCGACATGGGGAACGGAGAATCCTGAATAATTACAATTAAAACTAGCACATGCCGTCTGCAGTAGCTGTTCGTTTATCCTTGACACACATTTTGATAAATTTTGGTGACAACCGGTTGCTTTGGTAACGAGATATGACGTCATAAGTAGAATGAGGTCAAGCCATTTTTGACATGTGTGTTTTTCACCTTTTTTTCGGTGAAAAAACATATAAAATGCTACCAAAAGCATAAAAATGTTTAATTATATGTTATTTTGCAACTCTGGCGAACCATATTTTCAATTTCCGCATTTTTCCGATAAATTTGAATGTTTAGTAAAATCCAAGATGGCGGCCATCTTGGTGGCCATTTTGGATGACGTCACGGACCAACAGCAGCGCTACAACCCATAATATTTATCTTATCTTGTAGAGCACATCTCTGGCTATCTACTAGACTTAAAATATTTCCGAAAACTTGCAACATCGCAAAACACCCAAGTGGGGGAGGGAGGGGGGTAGGTGCAACAAACCCCGTCCCCTTGTACCACGGTGGGGTTATAAGTTTGCTTGTAAGTCCGAGGGTTAATATTACTCTTCATCAGATAATTCACGATTACCGGTAAATAATGATGTGTAAGATAAAATAATTCACTAGCTTTTTAAAGTAATAAAATTGAAGTAAGAAGCTTAAGTTGTTTTGAATAATGAAAAAGGGAAAATTGGAAGTATAACTTAAAAAATATTCAAATTAATTCTATAGATCTCCAGCTGGTTGGCACTAGTACATTTCCAACTGTTTTTCTGAGAGCTGCTAGTACAAACAATATCCAAACATTTGCTCGCCCAGCATGTGAGGACAATAAAGTAGCTGGATGTCTTTTTACTTTTTTGACATTTAAAAGACAAAGCATGTCAACATAAAACAATGTCTGCTTTTTTGCAGTTCATCCTCGCGTTTCCCTTCATCCGGGACCTCATCACGCCATTGAAGGAAGCAGTTATACTCTCCCAACCTGTCACGTGACTGGGTACCCTGCACCCGTGGTCACTTGGAGAAAGTCTTCCAGTCAATTGCCCCAGGGCAGGGTCAAGTACAACAACAGTGGATTACAAATTCTTCATATTCGTAAAGATGATTCCGACTTCTACTACTGTTCAGCGGCAAACCTTTTAGGACGTGTCGAAAAGAAAACTCTCTTAGTTGTTGTGTCCCATCCTCGGTTCACTGTTAAGCCTCCTGCTAAAGTTGTTGTAAGGGTTGGTGGCACTTTGACATTAAACTGCAGTGCTACCGGTGACCCACAACCAGTTATCAGCTGGAAAAAACAAGGAGGTCAACTGCCAGTTGGGCGGAGCCAGCAGATTAACGGCGTGTTAGTGATAAGAGACATAGCAGTGAACGATAAAGGGATTTACATGTGTGCTGCAACAAGTGCAGGAGTGTTTAAGGTTGAAACTGCGACCTACACTGAAGTTCAGAAACTCCGTAAGTTACATTTGGAGATCACTATAGCTTAAAACGATGTATAGAAATTACCCAGTTGGAGACGGAGGTTGTGATGAGCATACTTTGAAAGGTTTTCACGATCACTGATCATAAATCACTAGTTACTGATCATAACTTTGTATTACAAATTCCTGAGTCATTTGTTGTTGTTTACCATTTACACGGGAAAACCGGTTGGTCCACGGTTTGTGTAAATGGTAAGCAAAACTCCAGAAAGGGAAATTCCGTTTGAGATTGGCGTGTACCATTTACCATTTGACACCAGAAACAAGCTAAGTAACCACACTAACGCATCAAAACTGGCGCAGGGTCTGGAACTGGTAGATAAAAGAAAATGGTACACACATTTCCGTTCGGAAATTTCGGTTGGGAATTTTGGACTACCTTTCAAGACGTTCCGTTTATTTCGGAAATTTTCCGGTCGGTCGAGCCAAAATTGTCTTACCATTTACATTCTGACCGAAATTTCCGGAATTTTTGGGTAAATGGTAAACAACCATTACTTCCATCTGTCTTACAGTACAACTACAGTAGCCGGGCCACTTCAACAAAATTAACCAATCAGATTCCAAGGAACTAACAATAAATTCTGATAAATTACTCATTTGAGTCAATCTGCTAGGAGTATTTAGGTCAATAGTAACAGTTGGTTTCTTTGATGACTAAACACACGAGGCCTAGTCTGTTTTTATATCGAAATCTGGATGCTCCGAAAAGCACAATTGTTAGGACTCCAAAGTTTTAACGCCGTAAAGGACAATACTTCATTGGCTCAAAAGAATTGAGTTGGAATTTGTTGTTAGTTTCCTGCAATAGGTTTGTTTTGTTCAAGTGGCCCACGTTATTGTAGTCCGGCATAATGTAACTTGTTGTTAATGTACAGTCGGACCTCTATTAAGCGGCCACCCTAGGGACTTTTAAAACTGGCCGCTTAATGGAGGTTGGCCGTTTAATAGAGGTACAATATAAATTGGATAGAAATGGCAGTCGACGTAATTTTATTGCCTCTATATAGCAAAAGGCTTGTTGAAAAGTGAACATATGTGAAGATAAATGCAAAAATCATTGAAACAAAAAAATTAAGTGTCCTGTATTTGCGCATATCAAGTCCGTGCAAAGTTGTAGCTCTAACACAGAGAGCATGTAGTCGATAAGTACAGCATTTTTTGGTGTTGAGTAGATACAGAAAAATATGCAAATCTATGTAACGAAACATGAAGTTTCTTAGGCCTTTTTTGCACCAATAGTCTGTAAAAATGTTAGCTCAAAATATTTCACGGACGATTTATGTAAAATAATCCGTCACTGCTGTTTGCCGTTGTGGAGCTCGGAGTTGTAACGAGAAGATCATGTCACGGTCCTAGTAACCGTGAAACTGGGCAAGTGGAGATTAAATTGCAGTTTTTATTGTCAGTTATCACCTTCATATTATCTGTCACGGCCATGCATTTCGCTTGAAAAGATAATTTGCTGGCCGCTTAATAGAGGTAAAAATACAATAAATTCTAAACTTGCAACAGCAAAAAGGTGGTCGCGGCCGCTTAATAGAGGTGGCCGTTGAATAGAGTTTTTTTTTTTTTTTTTTTTTTTTTTACTTTTTTTTTGAATAGAGGTATCGAATACAGCATTTTACTGACAAATAATTCGGGACTTTGGAAAGTGGCCGCTTAATGGAGGGTGGCCGCTTAATAGGTGGCCGCTTAATAGAGGTCCGACTGTAGTTTTAATGTTTTCAATATCTCTTTTGCCTCATTGGATGAGACTTTTCATTTTTCCACCAACGTATAGTTTTGTCCGAAATATAAACGTCCGAAAAATTTCAAAATCAAAGTTTAAGTACAAACAATAACGCGTGAATGGTAGAGAGAACTAAAAAAATATAAAGAAAGCAAAATTCAACGAGCTTAGTCAAAAATGAAAAAACTTCAAGCAGCTGTAAAAATAACGCGTCCGTGAGCAACAAACTCCACAATTTAATATTGGCTGGGTGAAAACATAACTAAAAGAGGAAGTTTTTGAACTTGAGCAATTGATAAATATTTGTATGTTCCTTGTGAACATCCCCTGGGTGCCAGAGGTACTCTCGCGACACGCTTTCGTGAGAATTGTCGGCCGAAGGCCGGAAACGGGCGGCGAAGCCGCGAAAGAACGAAAATATAAGAGACATAAGAGGCGTGTAATATGAGAAAGACGAGAGCGCGAGACAAGCCTCTGGCACCCAGGGTATTGTGGACATTAACAACATATTTGTTGTTATTATTATTGTAACACACCCTCTTTGCAATTTGACTCGCAATCAAAAAATTGCGTTGCGAATTGCAGCAGAAGATGAACAATTTCTCTACTTCTTCCCGTCTCGTACACCACGATCTCATCCAAGTTGTCCCTGCCTTCCTTTTCGTTTCTATTTCAATTTCTTTCTCGAACTCCTTCCTGCTCTAATTCGAACTTCCTTTAAAGTGTTTGTTGAAAGCGTTTTATTTTTACCTTTGTTTAGGTGCCCTCAGTTCATCCACTATTCTTGGCAGCCTCGACAGCAAGTACCTTGACAAGTTGAATTCTTATTTAGATCCAGTCCTCCAGAGTCCAGGCCGTAGTACGTTTGTGAGGTGTTGGCATGCTAAGACAGATGGTTGGGCGGCATCTACATTTCACAGAAACTGTGATGGAAAGGGTCCCACTGTCACCATCGTCCAAGTCGGTAGTTACATATTTGGTGGATACACTGATAAGTCTCGGGGTGGTAAGTATCAACTAATGACAGTCGAGTTGCTCAGGTTTTCAGCTAGGGAATATTGAAACTCTCATTGACATTCGCAGATTCGTAATAGACAATGGTATACTAAAGAAATTACACGGCAGATTCACTTGTTTCCGATCGCCTACGAGCGGCGGGGGAATCGAGACGACAAGCAGCGCGAGCGAGACACGGGGGAGACTGGGTAGAGAAAGATACAAACACTCCCGACCCAGTCTTTAGTTCTGTAACAAGATTATCCTTAAGAAAACAAATTAACATTTTTTTTTTTTTTGCATGGTGTTCTCTTTAATTATTTTAAATCGTTATCAAAATAACGTTGTTTTTATCTGAATAACTATATATTCAGTCAATATTGTTTAATTTGTTGTTTTTATCTTCGTTGCAATTTTTTTAACCAGTTAAGCCTGTAATTATGTAAACATGTAATTATTTAGTTGTTATGCATTTTTTTCCAGGTTCTTGTCGTTGGATCTCATCCAGTAAATTATTATGTTAAATGTGTTTTTTTCAGGTTCTTGTCGTTATGTCTCATCCAGTAAATCGTTCCTGTACTCTCTTAACAATATAAATGGCTACTCTCCTGTTAAGCTGAAGATCAAGTCAAGTAAATACAGTTACGCTATATACATATGTTCCAGTTACGGACCAACGTTTGGTGGTGGACATGACCTACACATATCCAGCAACGCTGCAAGCAACCAACAGTCTTACACCTATTGTGACCACACCTACCCCCTCCCCCCTGGGTACTCTGCATCTGGTTCTTCCTGTAGATTTTATGCGGGAAGCTATAAATTCACTCCCAGTGACGTTGAAGTGTTCTACGAGACAACAACTTAAAGCGTGAAGATTACTTTTTTTACCTACTCAGGCAGCTTTACATGGACGCGGTTTCACGAGACTCTGAATGAAGGTCTTCAGTTTTCATTTGTCAGTTGAAATTCTCTCTCTCAATTAACACTTCCAACTAAAATGTTATTTACAATCTCAGTTGAGAGTCAGTGTTCAAGTAAAAATGAAATTCAGAAATTCATTAACTTTGCACTGATTTTACGTTAATTTGACTCTTTACTATTTCATTCGGTTACTCAAAAGTTACAGTGACCATGCACAATAAACAGTACCACAAGAAAGTGCTACTCCCCAGCTTTCATATTTGAAGCGTGATTTCATCACAGTCGCGAGAATAGATCACAGAGCCCCGAAGGGATCGAAAAAGGTAGTCAACGTTATCAAAAACGATCACTTTCAAATCATTTGCAAGTGTTTATCATTTTGTTGGCCATATAACAAGAGCAGAGCTCTCGGTAAACGATTAAATATCACAATTGGCACTTTTTGATTTAAGATCATACGTCCGTTGTCGCCATTTTGGTTTCAACGGTCCGGATTTAAAGACCCTGGACACACATCCGTTCAATGCTGATACTGGGTCTTTGTGTGTGTGGGAGGGGGGAGGGGGGGGGGGGGGGGGCGCAGGGTACGTGCCGCTGTGAAGGGTATGGTTTTCAAGCAGTTTAGTCTGGAATAGGGTAGAAATCAGAGAGTTTTGGTCTAGAATAACGTATCATTTACTGGGAAACTGATCAGTGGTATGAAAATAGAGTTTTTGAGCAATGGCGAGTCTGGGATAGGGTAGTAATTTATGGTGTCTAGTCTAGAACAGGGTTGCAAAATACAGCTGAACATGATCTGGTATAGAGTAGGGATTTTCAGAGTCCCGGGGGTACACCGTCACCCAAAAATATACAGAGTTCCCCCTCCGGGCATCTTCGTCAAATTAAAACGAGAGTGGCCACGAAATTGATGATCGTTTTCCTCAAAGAATTGAAGTCTCATCAACTTCACGTTCTCGGGCTTAAAAGAGCTGTCACAATTTTTAGTGTTTCTTTAAAGACATCTATGGATCAGTGGAAATTTACAAATGATGGTCCAGTGTTGTTGAAAATCAATCTACCAGTGTTCAAAGAGAAAACAAAAGTGTCTTGGCCAGATGGCCAGGATGGAGATGAATTCGGAAACTTCAAAAATTGGCCCATTTTTTTTTCAAGTGTATCGCATTGGGGCAAGGAGGATTTCGTAATATCTGAATTGGAAAACAAGATCTAAAACTTGATTCTGAGTCTTAGCCTGTTTAGCCAGTCCAATGCTAAGACTACTTAGTACAGTGGAACCTCTCCTTACGGATACCTCCATAATACAACACCTATTTACTTAACGGGCAGTAAACTTAGAAACTAGAGGACAAAAAAAAAAATACAAACGGAGGTCAGTTTAGAGTATTGCTTGGTCATTTAGTAATACACATTAAATTAGAAGCTTTGCGCGCTCTGATTTGTAAAAGAAAAAACAGTTTCTGTTATCAGAGCAGTGTAAAGAAAAGCGTATCTTTTTGTTGCGGTAAATGTGTTTCTTAGATGGAAAGCAACGATTTTGACGTATAACTCTGCGGAAAAAATTTTTAGAGGATGAGTGAATTTTCTGAAAAAAGTAATCTAGTTTCGTTTACCTTAAGGTGGCTCCCAATAGTTTCCAGCACTTTTCAAGACTTAGAATTTGATGGGTCATTATAACCACTCTTTATCAGTTGATGCTACAATCATGATATCAAACCAATGCCCAATGATTGGTGAACACGTTGTTATCATTTTTGTGACACAATATGTTACTATAGCAACAGTATAACGTGCTGAGAACACCCTTAATTTTAGCATTAAGTGTTCATAAAAATGACTCGATGAACCCCATTTTTTATTGTCGAATTTTGATCAGTAGGATAAGATGCAACTTTTGGCAAAGTTTAAAAATATTCTGTAGGTGGGGTTCAGAGCTACCTTAAATTTTCGTGTTTGACCTGTCATTTTATAATACTATCTTTCTATGGTATATTTTGAGTGTGTTAATGATGCTACCTTGGGTACTCTAACGACTTGTGAGAAAGTGTTTCTTCATCACCGACGGATGATCCAAGTCTGATTTGACAGGTCTCTATTGGAATTATGGCTTCTTGTAATTTTGTTTTAGCTTCCTCAGCTTTTATTTATTCTGTTGTTGAATAGTATGTCCTGGAGGACTCTTGGAGCTAAGCCGAGCTATAAAAGAACTTCCGTTTTTTCATCATGGCGTTAATGCATCCAACAGATATTGTAATGGGTCTGTAATCTGTTTTGAAAATCTTACGGATGCTAGTGATTACTTACGTTCTTTCTGGTGAACCTCAGCCGGTGAAAAGCAACGAATTTACAGAAAAGTGTAACCATTTTTGACAACTTTCAATATTCTGGAACTAAATTTGTTTTTCAACGCCTTCTGCAATGAAAGAATGTAAATGACTTACATTTACTTACAACACATCGCCTCCCCACTGTTCTCTGCGTAATCCGCATAACATTGAAATCCCCACCTACATCCATATTACAGTTCATAGACTACCCATCATAACCCGAGTTGTTCATTGTTTAACATTTATTGCATTTAAGACATACTACGCCTGGATGGTTGGGCAGAACTTATCATCATTATTTTAATTTTTTGAAATATTTCACATGGCAAAGTTTGGAAAATTTCCATGTTGTCATTTTGCATACTTCCAGACGATTTCAGGGGAGAGCCACTTTTATCTGTATTTCAATGCAAATCAACGCAAAGCAAATTAAAGAAATATTGACCGTGGTTGTGGACTCTAGGAAATGAGAATTAGTGTCATCAGCCTGCGAGCAAACTTAATGGGGTCTTACGCACGAGGGACAAAACCGCAAAAACGACCCAGCGTTTTGGCTTTGTCACTCGCAGAGCCAGTTGTGAGGCCCCCATTTATGATTTCTCTAGACGTTTACGATTGAAAGAATACTTCTACAGCGAAGACAGGACATGTGAATTAACACCTAATCCATTCCGCCTTAAAAGTACTTGGTGTCCTCCATCAAACCGTGATCCAATTCTCGACATCTATATCAATACCCTAGAAAGTGACATATTGAATGCCAAACCCACACGTGTCCGTGACAACTTAACCCGCAGAGAGCGAATCGCCCTAAAAAGACTACAACGACGGACCGACATCATCATCAAACCTGCAGACAAAGGATCTGGTACTGTGGTGATGAACAGACAAGACTATCTAAACGAATGCTACAGACAATTAAACAACCAACAGTTCTATAAGAAGGTCAATGCAGATCCCACCGAAAGCATTAACAAAAGAGTCCGTTTCTACCTCAAAAGGCTTTTATCTGAGGGCATTATAGACAAGGAAACCCACCACTATTTAACCCCTCAAGATCCAAAAGCTGGTCGCTTTTATATCCTGCCTAAAATTCACAAAGCTGGAAACCCAGGTCGACCTATTGTTTCAGCAAATGGACACCCTACTGAAAAAATATCAGAGTTCGTTAGTTTTCATCTAAATCCTCTGGTGCAGACACTCCCATCTTATGTAAAGAACACCACCCACCTGCTGAACAAACTTAAAGAAATCAATGTTCTCCCTAGCAATGCCATGCTTGTTACTCTTGACGTCTCTTCTCTATACACGAACATCCCTGCAAACGAAGGAATCGACGCATGTAGGATAGCTCTTAGCCAACGAACTGACAAAACCGTCCCCTCTGAATCTATCTGTGATCTTCTAAGAATGATTCTGAATATGAACAACTTTGTTTTCAATGACGAACATTTTATACAACAACATGGTACGGCAATGGGGACTAGAATGGCACCTGCTTACGCTAACCTTTTTATGGGGGAATTCGAAAGGAAAGCACTGAAAGATTACGCTGACCAACCCTTTCTCTGGCTCAGATACATAGATGACATTCTAATGGTATGGACACACGGAGAAGAAAAACTAGACAACTTCATCACATACCTCAACAACATCCATCCCACTATTAAATTCACTAGTGAACGGTCCAAATCTTCAATTCCTTTCCTGGATGTCAATGTTCTACTCGAAAATGGAAAAATTGAAACCGACCTCTTTTGCAAGCCTACAGATAAACACCAGTACTTACTCCACTCCTCAAGTCATCCTTATCATACAAAAAAAGCCATCCCCTACAGCCTCGCCCTCCGTTTACGCCGGATTTGTTCCAAAGACGAATTCTTCGAGCGCCGGTCAGCAGAATTACTTTCATATTTAATAAAAAGAGGTTACAAAGAACGTTTTGTGAGAGAGCAAATCTCAAGAGCCCAACAAATACGCAGAAGTGAGACATTACTGGAACATAATCGGGATAAAGATAAATCCCCAGTCCCGTTCACGATCACCTATAACCCAGCACTACCTAATATTAAAGAAATACTTCACAAGAAACAACCTATTCTCCATTCCACAAATCACCTGCAAAAAATATTCAAAGATGTTCCTTTCATCGCTTACCGTCGTTCACCAAACCTTCGCGACCTTTTGGTTAGAGCTAAACTAAAAAACACTAACACGACACCAAAGCCCACCCCTGGCACTTTCCGCTGCAACTCCACTCATGGATGTCTCACCTGCCCTTACATTGACGATGGTAGAACTTCGTATACTTTTAGCAACACCGGGGAAATTAGACAAATAAAACAACATTTAACCTGTAATTCTAGTAACCTCACATATATGATAGAATGTAAAAAATGTAAAAAACAGTATATAGGGGAAACCAAACGCACGATTCGTGAACGCTTCACAGAACACAGACAAGGGACAAACAACCCACATCACGCCAACTCCACAGCAGCGGTCCCTACACATTTCAACCTACCAGGTCACTCTTCCTCGGACATGAGACTCATCCCGCTTGAACTGCAACCTACCATCAATGCTTCCCGTCGAAAAGCACGCGAGGCCTTTTTAATTCATAGAGGGAACACTTTGTCACCACAAGGCATTAATCGAAGGAACGAACGCTGAACACAGTTTTGTATCATACACTATATATGTCATATATTATTTTTATCTTATGTTTACAAGTGCGCTGTCTACATGTCATGTATTAGCCAATCATTTATAACCATGTAATTTTCAAATTTGAGGAGCCGTTACAATATTTTCTTTCAGTATAGCCCTGGCCCTGAGGAAGACTAGTACAATTAGTCGAAATATTGGCCATTAATAAATCTGCCCTTTACCGTAGTGCCAGCCTTGCATTCAGTTTTGTATTTTCACATTCAAGTGACGCCTGGCACGAGATCTTTCACAAGGAAGATCCGGCAACTACCAGTAAGTTTAATTTCTGCGTCGTGTGGACCTCTGCATTCAAAGGTTTTTCCTGTAAGGGAGGGGAGGGGAGGGGTGTGCATGTCCCTACCGTGTGGCATTTAATTTTTGCCAGAGTTTAATTTTGCGATAGGCGATTTTTTTGTGTTTTGCGGGAACTAAATTTTGCGATTAAAAAAAATTTCTTGTTGGGAATTAATTTTTACGATTTACAGGAAGTCTTACAAAATGTTCGTTTTTTTAATTTGAGTACATGCAATCGAAATACGTTCACTAGGTGAAACAACGGGCAGATGTAAAACAAGTAATTAATCAGTGTCAGACGATCTTTTTTCTGTTAAGCTTTTAGCAGTTAAATACATGCAGTGTACTGACTGTAATTTCATCGTTTTAATCCTGAAAGTTTTCTTTCTGATTTCATAGTCTTGTTTCTGGATGAACGAAAGAGAAATTATAACACGATTTACATAACGTGTAGGGATGATATTGTTATATAATTTCGATAGTGGAATAAATTTCTGCGGGAATCATTTTTTGCGGGAACCATTTTTTGCGTATAGAGGTTTTGCACGGCAGCCATGTTGCATGGTAGGAACAATAGATTCTTTTCCCTATGGGGAAAGAATGTTCTTTCTAATGCAAAACATTTTCATTGTTCCTGCCATGCAACATGGCTGCCGTGCAAAACCTCTACAGTGAAAAATCCCCAGGAAAGTCGCAAAAATGTAGTGCCACAGTTGTCTGAATTTCAAACCTTCTCACTTCGCAATTTTTCGCTGTCGGAGTTTTGTGCACTATCACGCCGAAACAGGGGACGCCGCAAGTTTGCAATTCCACGAAATCTTCTTGTCGTTAGTCATCATTTACCCCCGGGGCGGGTACTCCCTATAATAGGTTATACAGGGATTTTCCACCCGAAAGGGATACCTCTTCGGGGTTGGAGGTATATAAAAGGGTAGGGATTTCACGAGTTGAAATATAGAAAAGGGTGGCTGAAAACTGCCATAACGGCCTTTCAAAATATCTCAAACAGACGCACCTAACGGCTAATTAGTCTAATATATATAGATAGGCTTAGCCTAACAGCGGAGCTCTCTGAACAGAAACGATGATGATAAGCTTAACTTAGGTGAAAGGTCGGAAGCACAAGAAAAGTTAGAATTAAGATTGACGACCAGGCTACTTTTCAATTTTAGCAATAGCTTATTACGCGACCGTCTGCACAGTACATTTAGACTGCACAAATTCCACAAAAGCTCACTGTTTGAGAAATGTGAAACCTCTCTTGAGTAACAAACCGCGAAATAAAGCAGGGAAAAACGATTTTGCAAACCATTTTCTCCGCTAAACACAACAAAAGTTTTTTTTTTCTTTTAAAATGTTTTATTTCTCAATAACAAATCCCTAAAGTTTACAATATTATCCTGAGAGGCTAGTCATTTCCGGTTACAAGGCCTTCCTGAGTTAAGGCTATTCATTTCCGGTTACAATAATACAAGGTCAGTTCCGGTTTACTGTCACTTGAAAGTCTAGTCCATACGGGATTATTTATAAAGTTCATTTCCGGTCGTTTGGTCCACTTGGATATCCTTTCTGGTTTGCACATGATTACTTTAGTCATTTCTGGTAATGAATGATGAGTTCCCAGTAGCTAAATTATTAGAGTCACAAGCTTTGACTGTTGTATTTCACAACAGTTGGATGAAGAATTTAGTCTAGACGAGGTTTACTGACAAATAGCATTTAATAATCGGTAAGGCGTGCTGTACGACATTTTTACTAACCCCTAGTATCTTAGACTGTGATAGTGAATGAGTTTCTGCAAAATAGTGAGTCTAGAAAAGGTCTAGGATAAGGTAGGATTTTTCGTTGTTTAGTCTAGAATAGGGTTGCAAAATGCAGCTAAAATTGGTCTAGTATAGGTTAAGGGTTTCAGAGTCCCAGCGGCACACCCCCGCCCAAAAATTTGCAAAGTACCCCCCGGTCATTTTGCAACTGTGTTGTGATGTCATTCCTTATGTCCCTTACAGTGGCCCTAGAGTTCTCGGTGCCATTGTGAAAAGTTGCTTTATTTCGAAAAACCCATATACCATAAGTATGGTCTTAATGAGCGTGCTCGAATGTCATTCTCGTCGTCAGCAGAAGTCCATTAGGTAAAAGAAACTAGTCTTAACATTAACTAAAAACCAAGTATTGAGTAGTGCCGAAAGGGTGGGAGTGAAAACACCCCACACCCTTCCACAGGTTCAAATTTTAATCTAGCTTGGAAAGGCGTGGTAACCAGTTATCCAGTTCCACATTTGTAGTACCATTGCTAAACCAGACACCCAAGATTAACATTCTTGACACCCACGTCAGGCCATAACGAGTGTCCGGACGTGAGCACCAAGCTCCTAACTTCATGGCTTCTGTACTCTTTGCCACATTTAATTTAGTCCCTGTACCTGTCTCGTAATTGTGAAGTAAAGTAAACAATTTGTCTGAAGAAAAAATGTTGCTTACAAAACATGTGGAGTCATCCGCATATTGGTGAATTTTAGAACGCTTTCCTCAGGCTTCTGGAAGGAGAAAACTTTCAGTAGTATCATCCTTTCTTATACTGGTAGCCAAAACCTGCACATAAAATGTACAAAAGTGGAGACCGGGGATCCCACACTCGAGTGAAATTTCTTTAGTCAAAAAACCATTAACTATAATTTTCATATTTGCTTGACAGTATAATGTAGAAATCCACCGCTGGAAATTAGGGCAAAATCCAAAACGACTTAAAGGCTGTCAAAGGCTTTCTCTTAATCAATATTGACAGCAAGATACCAGTTTCATTGGTAATATTTATATAATCTAGAGTGTCACGCAAGAGAAATAAATTCTCAAAAATCGTCCTACCTGGGACGGAATAAGTTTGATCTTCTTGAAATAATCGAGGGTAACACTTTTGAAAGTCTGTTTGTATAAAGAGCTTTTGAACAAACTTTGTAATCAACATTGAGTAGCGAAATGGCCAGGCCACCAATTTTTGAGGTTTTTCTTATCATCTTTCTTGTATTAAAAGTAATCTAATCACGCTTCCTTGCATTGAATCACTGAGAGAATTATTTTCCAAACTAAATTTATAATTTCAAACAGAATAGGGCCTAAAAGATCCCAGAATTTAACGTAAAATTCTTGAGGTAATCCGTCTGAACCGGGCCACGCATTGCTTGGGTAATTTCAGCCAAAGATAAAAATCCTTCGCAGGATAAAAATTTCGCTCTCACTTAATCTGTTTTCAAGTTTGTTCAAAAATTTGGTTTGGACTGTTAAATTAACAGGTTCTTGCAAGTACAAATTACGGTAAAAATCGAAATGAGCCGGAGTCTTGTGAAAAGACTTCAACACCGGCGGAGTTATAAATAGATTGAACAGTATTTTTTCTGAGCACGTAAAAAAGAATTTGGTAGGTTTTTCACTTTCTTCAAGCCATTTGACTCTGCTACGAATTTGGCTTCCTCTCATTTGGGATAAATTAATGGCCCGAATTTCTCTTTCAAGCGTTTCTATGGTGGTTTTCACTGAGTTATCTCCTTCAATGAGAGTCCGTTTAGCTTCGATCAAAGGATTTATAGTTGTTAATATCGCGATTTAACTTAATGTGCCTTGTTTACTTCGACCAAAATCTATAGCAACTAATCTTATAGATTCTTTAAGAAAATCCCACCAAGCTTGAATGGAAGTAAATGTTTTCCGGTGCAATACATGTTTCTTAATAATTTCTGAGATATTAAATTCTAAATTTAGCCTCCAAAGTAACGCATTATGCAAATTGGGGCTTAAATCAACAGAATCATGATCGGAAAAAACACAAGGTAAAATTTCACATTTTAAAACGGAATCATACAAGTCCTGAGCAATAAAAAAATTATCCAAACGTGTACCGATAGTTTTATCCGCATTAAACCATGTGCATTGTATTTTTCAGTCGGCCGTGTTTTTTTTTTGTGTCATAAAAATACGTTCACTTGGATTCGTGGGTGCATAAGTATAAAACCAAATTAATTTTCGTGTCGTCGAGTTCAGTTAAAACACTAACAATTCTACCAGAAGAATCTTTTTTCCATTGTAAACATTTGAAATCAGTATTTTCAGCGACAAGAATGGCATCGCCGCCTTGTTTACCAAGAGCGGGCAACCAGAAACTTTTACCGCGCCATAAATAGCTGTCAGAGAATTTATCGCATTTTGTCTTGTCGCTAAAGTTTCTTGTAAACAAATAAAATCAGAACGGGAATTTTTCGCAAAATCAAAAACACAGCGTTGTTTGGCTTCATTGCCAAAACCACGGATATTCAAAGTTGTAAATTTAGCTCTGAATGCAAAAACTTGGAGAAAATTCTTCTGGTAAAATTAAGCTTACATATTAACTAAACAATTTTTGAAAATCACATTTAGACAGTTACTTGCTTTTCTGTTTATGTTTGTTTGTCCGATGTCCAGTGTTTCTCCTCTTCGGCAAAGGTTGTTCGCCGTCATATTCAGAACGTTCGAGAGTTTTAGTGTCCGTTTTCTCCGATCCTTTGGTACTGGAAAAATCCGTAATAAAATCACACATCTCCCCGCATTGAAAAATGTATGAAGTTCCCCGAAGCAAGATTTTATCCAAGAAAGCTCTTCTTTTTCCACTAAAGCGGCTTCTGAGTATCCCTTAATTAGTATCTCTGTCTTGAGTAGCAAACCGCGAAAAAATGCACTGACCAGCGAAAGATCCAAAATTTTTAAAACGTGTTCACCGAGCTGACGGCTGTGTAGCCGCGCGAAAAACAAAGCCAGCTCTATATTCCTCCAAAAACGCTTGATTTGCAGAGTCACACAGCCTCAAATGCGGTCTTGACCACTGTTCGAGAAATTGTGAAACCTGTCTTAAGTAGCAAACCGCGAAAATGCAGGGAAATAACGACTTTTAAACGGTTTTCTCCGTTTTCTCCGCTAAACACAGCTCCAACTAACGTGTTTACCGAGCTGACGTGACATTCGCCATTTAGCTGCGCGAAGGCGCGAAAATCAAAGCCTCGCTTTCGTTTCAAAATGCCCAACACGGGGGGCGGCGGGCGGACACGCGCCCGCGAAACATTCCGCTGGTCATGACCATGAAAAATGACGGCATGGGTTCTATGAGTATGGCGCTCCGCGCGGGCCTTCGGCCCGCAGAGCTCCGCTATTAAGTCTATTACAGTAAAACACGAAAAAAGCAAGTGACACACTCAAACACTAACCCCCGCTGTCTGGTCGGTACCTTACGCATGGGCACACCCATGTCAGCATACGCATGCCGTGGGAGGACGGCCGTGCTGTCCCCAGCCAACAGTTTCCACATGTGTTGTGTGGAGCTGGCGCTTAAAGGGATGCTTGCATCCGTCTTAGCAGTAAAGGACACCTAAAAACTATCGGGTCGTGTAGCTAGGGGTCCGACGGCTATGCCATGCTGACGAGTCCTACCAAGGACGAAACAGCTGTCCATGGCCGCCACTGCCAGGGTGATATGGCTGTGCGCATGCGTAAGGTACTGGCCAGACCGCGAGGTTGGTGTTTAAGTGTGTCACCTGCCTTTTTAGTCCATTGCAGTGTTTAAAGTGAAAAGAGAGTAAACGTTGCTTGATCATGATGTGCATGTTTCCGTGGATATCGTTCCATAAGTTTATTTAAGGGATACAATAAACAGATGCAGTGTT
The DNA here is from genome assembly GCA_022457155.1 of Cladopsammia gracilis. NCBI lineage: Eukaryota > Metazoa > Cnidaria > Anthozoa > Scleractinia > Dendrophylliidae > Cladopsammia > Cladopsammia gracilis. The sequence goes on along the minus strand of JAJGOT010000081.1, from coordinate 160,661 downwards.
TCTTCTGTAGGTATATGGAAACGGTATCATTTTCCATAAAAGGTATATGAAACGCCGATTACCTTTTCTGTCAAAAACAGTATAAAAAAGGTAAGGATTTGGACCTCGAGGTGAAGCAGTATAGAACTTTGTTGAGTAACTCCCCACCGGGGAAGAGGGGGGGGGGGGGGGGGGGAGAGGGGGAGGTCATTTAACTTCGCCGATGTCGCCATTTCGACGCCATGCCGACTCATTGAAATTTACCCTAACAGGATTTCAGTTGTTACCCTGCTGAGTTTGAACTTTGTGACGGATAACATGACAAGAAATATAAATAGCAGAACAGTTGGCAAGATACCCACACTAGTGATCTTGTATCGCATAACCAGCTGATACAGTATTCAACAAACCTTGCATTGTCTCAGTGCGAATCGCTGAAATCACCGAAATGGCCGCTCAGAAGCAGAGTTTGCCTTCTTTTGCTTCAATCATTTCTGTTTTGTCGATTGTGTTCTACTGCGCAGGGTTTCTGAGAGTTGAGCTGGAGCTTAACACACAGGAGAAAAGAATAAGCGCTCTTGAAAACGTCGCGGAGGCTATAACACCGTCCAAAGTTGCTGACGATATAACGATGACCAAGAAAATTACTCATGGTAAGTTTGTGTTAGATAACAGTGAAAACATGGATATAATTGACAATTTGATTTCGTTTTGTTTTTTCGGGAACCCTAACGTGTGGCCGGAAAAACAATTTAAAGAACGAAGATTATAGGTATAGAATTAATCAAACAAGATAGGCATCCACAGAATCTTGCTTTTGCGTGTTCTGGTCCTTTTGACAAATAAAACCGAAGGTGAACAGGTCACAGCCTTTCTGTAAAACACATCATGGAGAAACTTTGTATTCAGAAGAAAATAAATTATAACAATGGTAAGACGATTTTCGATTTTTCCACAAAAATTCATTTTTCAGACGTTATTGTCGACTGGTTGAATTGGCTTTGTTAATTTGTCTCGAGAGACAGTATGAAATGCGCCTAAAATAGACTGAATAGCTGGGGTTGAAGACGGCTGGATGAAAAAAAAAAAAAAAAACACGACGTCCGGTGTTTCATTTCGCAGTTAAAAAAAAAAGCTTTTACTTGCGGCCATATGCCAAAACAAACCTTTTCGGTTACGCGTGCAAAGTCTTGAAGGTTGCATTAGGCTAGATTATTATAAGACTCAGTTTAAAAGGGTTTCAATAATAGCCGGGTAGCGGGTAGATCTACCCGCTTGTAATGAGCGGACTACCCGCTTGTAGCGTAACACAAACATCAAATAAGAAGACCCGACGATAATTACATCTCACCTGCGAATTCTTGCCAAGAAATCAAAATAGATGTAGTTAAGGAAAGGAAAAGGAAAATAAAAGGTAAATAAAACATATTCTGGTGTTTACCCAGCCGTTTGGAAAACATCGCTTCAATAGACTCGACGTGGAAAAAATGTGCAAGGTGTCTCAGCTGAAATTGAGGAAGACTGGGACTAAGTAATTTGTGGCTGCCAAAAGGCAATCGCTATTAGCATATTATTTCACTTCAGCATCAAAACAAAAGAGGGCGAACGAGAAAGGGACAACTTTCTGTGTTCACGCTATAATAATATGCTTTGTTATTGCGCCCGTGTATCATTCGTGAATCGATTTGAATACGAAGAATTAAAACATCACATGTTCAGTTTCGATTCAGTTAAGCGTATTATAAACTTTGTTTTGTGTCTTACTTTTGGGCAAGTCGTGATATACCTTTCCCCAGAAAGTGGTTCGTTACATAGTAAATCAGTCAGCCAAATGTTTTAGCCGAGGAAAATACCATTCTCACTCTTTGTAAACATTAAAAAAATTGCTCCTCCTTGATAGAAATAGTTGACTTTGAGAACTCATTGGAACATAATATTTATTTTCTTCAACATTGTACAAATTGGTTGACTTCGAGGAACAACAAATCTTCATAAAAATAGACCTCAAAATGCAGGAAAATGCATCTGCGAGAGCCTAGAATTTCAAAAATTTCCGGGGGAACATGCCCCCAGACCCCCCTAGTGACGCAGGCCCTTCGGGCCTGCGCGAAGGCCTCCAAACTACTACCTGCCTGTTATTAAAATATACCCACTTGTGCTACAATTTATTGAAACCCCTGAAACTGTAGTTATTGCGAAGGAGCATGTCACGTGTCCCACGGGGTTTCATGTAATTCTGATCAAACACGAGGAACTGACGTCGAAGAGTGTTTCATCAGGATTAACAAACACCTCGAGAAGTGGGCTGAGTTTTTTTAAACGAACTTTGAGACGTTTGGATAACTGATAAAACACTCTTTCGAGGGTTTGATAACGTTTCCCAAACTGATGATTAACCCTTTAAACCCTGATATTTATTTCTTGTCTCTATACATTTCCTATAGAAGTATTGGGGAGAAATTGTTTAGATATGAAGAGAATTTATCTTGTGTGATTATGTCCTTAATAGGCCATTTGCACAATGACGTCATTTGACTACAACTACCAGAATTCATTTCGTTTTTTCTTTCTTTGTAATCCCAGTGCGGTTTAAATAACAATAGCCCTGATTTGCACTACAAAACAAAAAACTGAAGGATTCTGGTAGTTGTAGTTATATGACCTCATCGTGCAAATGGCCTATTCTCATGACCCTTTTGATTGATAAGGCATTGATATTACAAGGAGAAATTTGATGCTGATCACTCTTAGGACTTAAATTGTTAAGTAAAGACGAAACGAAGAAAAAATATCGCCACAATCTATGCTAATTAAGATCGGGTTTCCAAACCAACGTCTCGCTTATGATTAATATTAATTCTTTGGTTCAAACTTGATGAATTATTAAATAATGAGTTTGAGAATTGTAGTTTCCTGTTTCCTGACATGGCTTTTTGAACATTATTTCCTATTCACTTTGCAATAAAATTATTCGATAGGATTATTAACGATGAAATTCAAGTCTTCATAAGTTCATGATAATGATAGTGTGTTTCATTTTGTGTCAGACTATATTCTACGTCTTCTTTACCGTGGTATGGTGAGTCTACGACATTTTACGACATTTGCGCAAATATTTTCTTAGCCGTCAGTCATCGAAGACGGTGTCGATTTAAGCGGGTTGTGCCTAAAGAATACCGTTTAGAGGGACGTCGGACACCTTATTAAGACTTATATAACGTAATGTCGACACTTAGAATTTTATTTTCAATAAATTTTTAAGTGTAAAAAAGAAAATCTAAAATCCCCCACTCAGGATTGAACCTGTGATCTCAGCTAGGCTTAGGCTTAGATAGCCTACCGTACCACTGTACCACTGTACCACCTAGCTTCTCGGATTGTTCAGGCCTAAATTTAACTACGTATATAAACTGCTACCCATAACATCAACTGAAAGCTAACCAGTTACTCCGTTATATAAGTTTCAATAAGGTGTCCGACGTCCTTCTGAACGGTATTCTTTAGGCTTAACCATTTAAGCGACAGTGTCCCAGCTGAAATATCCTGTTTTGTTGATTGAGGCCTGGGTCGGCCTGGGGCTTACTTGCTATATTATCTTAAACAAAAAAATCGTCAAAAGTGATGAATGCAAAGAAATATGAAATAGAAGACAAAATAACGACTAAAACACTCAAAATTCCACCAGAATGGAAACTTTGATTTCTTAACCGCCTGACACGAAATTAAAATTGATTAACTGTAATCCACTTCCATCCTTGTAATCCTGTACTTTTCCTTAAAACGACTGCTTCTGTTTTGCTCTTACGAATCATTTTCAGATGTATATTTGGTGGCATTTGGCGATATAACACGGACATTAATAAGTAAACATGATTTCATTATTTAGGCGGGATAGTGTCCCTAGTTTTTTAAATAATGAGCATTTTCATCATGTACCATGTCAGATTTCAAATGTGCTTGCAAAAGTTTCAAGTTGTTTTCCGGGATTAAAAAGCATTCTCCCTGAGGTGATGCACATCCCTAAGGATCGTTTTCACCATTTACAATCTAAATGCCTTATTCTACCATTGTCTACGTGGCCGTTATTTTCACAGTTCCGCTTTTTACATAAGCAATAGGAATCATGTCAGGTTTTGTCTCAGTACATGTGTGTTGGTGTACCAAGTGAACCACTTGGTTGCACCAATATGGTGGACACAGATCGTCAGGCTTTTTTATTATTGTGTCAATACGTTAGCTGTATACCACTTTGATACAAACGTTGTGGCTTCGAAGAACAGTAATAGACTATTTTGGAACACTTTATAATCGTTGGGAGACTGAAACAATATAAAAATGATCTTAAAACCTTTTCACTTTTTATTAGCACATGTTTCGTGCTTGCTTGATTGCCCCATTTTTGCTCATAACATTCTAATTAAGTTTCAAGGTATGACAAGCTGATCGTACAATATTTTTGTTTCTTTTGTAGACTTTCAATCCAATCTAAAACTCCATAGGAACAGGCGCAACTCTGATTCTATCAAGAACATGACAGAAGCTAAAAACACAGCGGATACGATGCTAAAAATAAACAAACTTTTATCAGAGGGAAGACTTCAAATCTGCCAGTCAAACGGAAACTTGTACCCTCTAGGCCCTCCCGGTCCACCTGGGCCGAGAGGAGAAAAAGGATCCCAGGGACGAAGAGGACAGAAAGGAAGAAGCGGTAACAAAGGAGACCAGGGAATTATGGGATCGCCCGGAAAGAGCGGCAAGCAAGGCATCATGGGACCTGTGGGTCTGAAGGGAGAAGCTGGAATCAAGGGACAGAAAGGAGACATAGGGCCTGCAGGCATGCCGGGAGCTAAAGGAGAGCCTGGTGAATCGATTTCAGCTCCTGTTGTTGCTGTTTCCCCTAAAAAGCTGACAGTTAACGAAGGTGGATCAGCCTCGTTTCAGTGTTCAGTCAGTGGCAATCCTGAGCCTGCAATAGTGTGGAGTAAACTGGACAAACGGTCAGAAATAAGTCCGTCAGCGGTTTCAGGAGGAAAGCTGCTGTTAAAGACTGTGACAGAAAGTGATTCGGGTACATACAACTGTTCAGCGGTTAACATCTTAGGACAGGCGCAGGCCCTGGTTCAGCTTGTAGTAAATGGTTAGCTTTTTATGAATCATTGTTTCAGTTTTGTATAAAATTATTTTTTGTTTCCTTTAGAAAGCGAGTGTCATGTCATGCTAAAAGGTTCATGCACAAATGTATACAGAGATATAAAATCTCTACAAAACCTACAGCACAACACACATAAGATACGTTACAAGGCAGGAAAAACGTACCATACCAGGAGTCAGTTGAATTTATTTGTTTTACAAAGAAGTAAACTAAAGAAAACAAAATATAAAATTGATGGTAACTATTTAAAGTGACATAGGGGAACGGAGAATCCTGAATAATTACAATGAAAACTAGCCCTATATTTTGGCCTTTACAATGAAAAGTTTGCATAACTCCCTTGCTATTATAGATATTCTGTTTACTCTTTTTTTTTCATGGTACTTTGTAAGGTTAACCCTCGGAGGGTTAGGGGGGGATGCCACCTCTCCCAAGGTTTTTCTCCGATTTTTTTCAAGACCGTTTAAAATTAGCACGTGCCGTCTTCAGTAGCTGTTCGTTTATCCTTGACACACAAATTTCGTAAATTTTGGCGACAACCGGTTGCTATGGTAACGAGATATGACGTCATTAGTAGAAAAAGGTCAAGCCATTTTTGACACGTGTGTTTTTCACCTTTTTTTTCAGTAAAAAAAAAACATATAAAATGTATAAAATGCTACCAAAAGCATAAAAATGTTTAATTATATGTTATTTTGCAACTCTGGCGAAACATATTTGCAATTTCCGCATTTTTCCGATAAATTTGAATGTTTAGTAAAATCCAAGATGGCGGCCATCTTGGTGGCCATTTTGGTTGACGTCACGGACCTACAGCAGCGCTACAACCCATAATATTTATCTTATCTTGTAGAGTACATCTCTGGCTATCTACTAGACGTAAAATGTTTCCGAGAAATTGCAACATCGCAAAAAACCCAAGAGGGGTGGAGTTGCAACAAACCCCGCCCCCTTGTACCACGGGGAGGTATAAGTTTGCGTGTACGTCCGAGGGTTAAAATAACTCTTTATCAGATAATTCACGATTACCGGTAAATAATGATGTGTAAGCTAAAATAATTCACTAGCTTTTTAAAGTAATAAAATTGAAGTAAGAAGCATAAGTTGTTTTGAATAATGAAAAAGGGAAAATTGGAAGTATAACTTCGAAAATATTCAAATTAATTCAATAGATCTCCAGCTAGTTGGCACCAGTACTTTTGCAACTGTTTTTCCGAGTGCTGTTAGTACAACCAATATCCAAACCGACATATGCTCGCCCAACATGTGAGGACAATAAAGTAGCCGGATGACTTTTTACTTTTGACATTTAAAAGATAAAGTATGTCAACATAAAACAATGTCTGCTTTTTTGCAGTTCTTCCTCGCGTTTCTCTTCATCCGGGACCTAATTACGCCATTGAAGGAAGCAGTATTACTCTACCAACCTGTCAAGTGACTGGGTACCCTGCACCCGTGGTCACTTGGAGAAAGTCTTCCAGTCAATTGCCCCTAGGGAGGGTGAAGTACAACAAAAGTGGATTACAAATTTTTCATATTCGTAAAGATGATTCTGACTTCTACTACTGTTCAGCAGCAAACCTTTTAGGACGTGTCGAAAAGAAAACTCTCTTAGTTGTTGTCTCCCCTCCTCGGTTCACTGTTAAGCCACCTGCGAAAGTTGTTGCATGGGTTGGCGGCACATTGACGTTAAACTGCAGTGCTTCTGGTGACCCACAACCAGTTATCAGCTGGAAAAAACAAGGAGGTCAACTGCCAGTTGGGCGGAGCCAGCAGATTAACGGCGTGTTAGTAATAAGAGACATAGCAATGAACGATAAAGGAATTTACATGTGTGCTGCAACAAGTGCAGGAGTGTTTAAGGTTGAAACTGCGACCTACACTGAAGTTCAGAACTCCGTAAGTTACATTTGGAGATCACTATAGCTTAAAATGACGTATAGAAATTACCCAGTTGGAGACGGGGGTTGTGATGGGCATACTTTGCAGGAGCGGAATGCAGGGGCGGATCTAGGGCGCATCACCACCACCCCCCCCCCCCCCCTGAGATGACCTGCACCTTTCTAATATAACTGGTATTCTGCAAAGAAAAGAAAAAAAAAACGTGGTTACGTCATTCCTTAGAGGTGCACCCCCTCCTAAGAAAAATCCTGGATCCGCCCCTGCTTTGAAAGGTTTTCACGGTCACTGATCATAAATCACTAGTTGCGGATCATAACTTTGTATTACAAATTACTGAGTCATTACTTCCATCTGTCTTACAGTACGACTACAGTAGCCGGGTCACTTCAACAAAATTAACCACTCAGATTCCAAGTAACTAACAATGAATTCCAACAAATTACTCATTTAAGTCAATCTTCTAGGAGTATTTAGGTCAATAGTAATAGTTGGTTTCTCTGATGACCAAACACACGAGGCCTAGTCTGTTTTTATATCGAAATCTGGATGCTCCGAAAAGCACAATTGTTAGGACTTCAAAGTTTTAACGTCGTATAGGACCATACTTCATTGGCTCAAAAGAATTGAGTTGGAATTTATTGTTAGTTTCCTGCAATAGGTTTGCTTTGTTCAAGTGGCCCACGTTATTGTAGTCCGGCATAATGTAACTTGTTGTTAATGTAGTCTTAATGTTTTTAATACTATGATCTCTTTTGCCTCATTTGATGAGACTTTTAATTTTTTTACCAATGTATAGTTTTGTCTGAAATATAAACGTCCGAAAAATTTCAAAATCAAAGTTTAAGTACAAACAATAACGCGTGAATGGTAGAGAGAACGGAAAAAAATATAGAGAAAGCAAAATACAACGAGCCTAGTCAAAAATGAAAAAAACTTCAAACAGCTGTAAAAATAACGCGTCCGTGAGCAACAAACTCCACAATTTAAGAGTGACTTTCCCTAAATACCAACTATAGCGTGCAAGATAGAAAAATCGAAATCGCCCAAACTTTGCCACAATAAAGACCTTAGAAAACTATTTTAGAAAATATAGGTTTCAGCTGTTTTGGATTTATATATTCCAAGCAGGACAATATTTTAATATTTACCCTTGCCAGAGGCCTCAGACAGGCGAAAAATGCCCTTTTTAGTTGGCCTCGTGTGCAAAATTTAAAAGAAACTGGATCACTATTTCACTATATAGAATTCAGCGATCCTTTCTTTACCTTTTGCCGTTATTAGAATGTAATAATATTTCAATTACAATTTTTGAGCATTTTTTAAGTTACCATAAGAAATAGTGTTTTTAAAAGTGTCAAAATTGGCTAACTTTAGAAACAAAAATCGCTATCCGGTACATGGATTTCGAACTTAAGTTAACATTCTAATAAAACAGCAACTCTAATTCTATTGAAATATGAAATAAAATTTTGGGGCAATTAAAACTGCAAAGTTTGACAGCCGAAAACATTCACGCTACTTGATCGAAATTGGAGAATGACAGTCGTATCGCCCCGGAGGGGGGGGGGGGGGGGGGGGTACTCAACAAAGTTTTGTACGGGGATGCTCCGCCCCGAGGTCCAAACCCTTACCCTTTCATATACCGTTTTTGACAGAAAAGGTACCCCTTTCATATACCTTTCATTGAAAATGGCACCCCTTTCATATAGCCTTTAAGTCCGTCTGTTTGATATATTTTGAAAGGCGCTTTTTATAATAGTTAAATGGCAGTTTTCCCTACCTTTTTATGCTTCAAAGGCGTGTTTTTGCTACCCTTTCCTATTCTTCGTGAAATCCCTACCCTTTCATATACTTCAACTCGTAAAATCCCGACCCTTTTATATACCTCCAGCCTCAAAAAGGTACCCTTTTCGGGCGGAGCATCCCCGTATAGCCCATTATAGGGAGTACCCCCCCCCCGGGCGTATCGCCCGCCGATAAAATTGAATTGCCCTAGTGTTTTTGTATATTTTCTTCAAGGAGACCTTTCTCGTACCACTTTATGGCCATATTTAGCTTTTCCTGGTAAAATGCATCCTCTGTGGCTTCGAAAAAGTTCTATTCCTTTAGTCGTTTCTCATGCAAATTAAGACAAATCGCTATACTTTGTTTACAACCAAGAATTATCACAGGGAGCAGAGGAGCCAAATTTGACCTAATACGCGTTCGATCTTTGAGCTTAAAATGCGCGCTGTGTCTTGCGTTATTCGATCTGTTGTTTTCGAGTTTTTCCCCCAGCGGGACCCCAAGCGTAATCGGCGCTTTCCGGAAAGCGTAAGCTTTCCGAGCGAGGCACGAACCGAAAGCTCCGATTACGCTTGGGATCCCGCTGGGGCGAAAAACAGACTCGAAAACAGCAGATCGAAGATCGAACGCGTAAAGGTCAAATTTGGCTCCTCTGCTCCCTGTGCACCTTTCTCAAAATCCTCGCTGTTCCCACTAGCGTAGTCTTCTGAAGTAATGAAATACTTATTATTATTATTATTATTATTATTATTATTATTATTATTGTACACGTAACACACCCTCTTTGCAATTTGACTCGCAATCAAAAAATTGCGTTGCGAATTGCAGCAGAAGATGAACAATTTCTCTACTTCTTCCCGTCTCGTACTCCACGATCTCATCCAAGTTGTCCCTGCCTTTCTTTTGGTTTCCATTTCAATTTCTTTCTCGAACTCCTTCCTGCTCTAATTTGAACTTCCTTAAAAGTGTTTGTTGAAAGCGTTTTACTTTTACCTTTGTTTAGATGCCCTCAGGTCATCCACCATTCTTGGCAGCCTCGACAGCAAGTACCTTGACAAGCTGAATTCTTATTTAGACCCAGTCCTCCAGAATCCAGGCCGTAGTACGTTTGTGAGGTGTTGGCATGCTAAGACAGATGGTTGGGCGGCATCTGTATTTCACAGCAACTGTGATGGAAAGGGTCCCACTGTCACCATCGTCCAAGTCGGTAGTTACATATTTGGTGGATACACTGATTATTCTTGGGGTGGTAAGTCTCAACTAATGACAATCGAGATGCTCAGGTTTTCAGCTAGGGAATATCAAAACTCTCATTGACATTCGCAGATTCGTAATAGACAATGGTATACTAAAGAAATAACACGGCAGATTCACTTGTTTCCGATCGCCTACGAGCGGCGGGGGAATCGAGACGACGAGCAGCGCGAGCGAGACACGAGGGAGACTGGGTAGAGAAAGATACAAACACTCCCGACCCAGTCTTTAGTTCTGTAACAAGATTATCCTTAAGAAAACAAATTAACATTTTTTTTGCATGGTGTTCTCTTTAATTATTTTAAATCGTTATCAAAATAACGTTGCTTTTATCTGAATAACTATATATTCAGTCAATATTGTTTAATTTGTTGTTTTTATCTTCGTTGCAATTTTTTTCAACCAGTTAAGCCTGTAATTATGTAAACATGTAATTATTTAGTTGTTATGCATTTTTTTCCAGGTTCTAGTCGTTGGATCTCATCCAGTAAATTATTACGTAAAATGTGTTTTTTTTTCAGGTTCTTGTCATTTTGTCTCATCCAGTAAATCGTTCCTGTACTCTCTTTACAACATAAATGGCTACTCTCCTGTTAAGCTGAAGATCAAGTCAAGTCGTTACAGATACGCTATTTTCGCATGTTCTAGTCACGGACCAAGGTTTGGTGGCGGAACAGACCTGCTGATATCCAACAACGCTGCGAGCAACCAACAGTCTTACACCTATTGTGGCCACACTTACCCTCTCCCCCCTGGTTACTATGCATATGGTTCTTCCTGTAGATTTTATGCGGGAAGCTACAAATTCACTCCCAGTGACATTGAAGTGTTTTACGAGACAACAACTTAAAGCGTGTAGATTACTCTTTACCCATTCAGGCAGCTTTACACGGACGGGGTTTCACGAGACTCCGAATGAAGATCTTCAGTTTTCATTTGTCAGTGGAAAGTCTGTCTCTCGATTAACACTTCCAACTAAATTGTTATTTACAATCTCAGTTGAGAGTCAGTGCTCAAGTAAAAATGAAATTCAGAAATTCATTAACTTTGCACTGATTTTACGCTGATTTGAATGGTCACTCTTTACTATTTCATCCGGTTACTGAAAAGTACAGTAACCATGTTTAACACAATAAACAGTACCACAAGAAAGTACTTAGCTTTCATCACACGTGCGAGAGAAGATCACAGAGCCCCGAAGAGATCGAAAAAACGTTTTTTCAAATCGTTTGCAAGTGTTTATCATTTAGTTGGCCATATAGCAAGAGCAGAGCTCTCGGTAAACGATTAAATATCACAATTGGCACTTTTCGATTTAAGATCATACGTCCGTTGTCGCCATTTTGGTTTCAACGGTCCGGATTTAAAGACCGTGGACACGTGTCCGTTCAATGCTGATACTGTGTCTTTGTGTGTGTTAATGTTAATGCCTGATGTATTTACCGTGTTTTTTTTTTTTAAATAAAGATGATGATGTGTGTGGGAGCGGAGTAGGGGGGGGGGGAGCAGGGTACGTGCCGTTGTGAACGGTATGGTTTTCAAGCAGTTTAGCATGGAATAGGGTATAGAAATCAGAGAATCTTGGTCTAGAAATAAGGTATTATTTACTGGGAAACTCATCAGTGGTATGAAAATAGAGTTTTGGGATAGGGTACTAATTTTCATGGCAAAAGATTGGATGACATTTGCCTCTAATTTTTCAACTCGTCCCCAGACCCCCAATTTTAACCTTAAAATCACAGCGAACACCATTTTTTTAATGGAAAATCAAAATTTCGCCCATTTATGAATTACTTGACGGAAATCCACGAGCGGATTCCAGTAATTTGGTTATTATTCTATCTGGAAACGTTAAAATATTTTAATAACTTTTAAAAAAAAAAGTGTTACTTTAAAAAGCCGAAAGACATCTATGAATCAGTGGAAACTCGCAAATGATGGTCCAGTTTTTGTTCAAAATCAATCTACCAGTGTTTAAAGAGAAAACATAAGTGTCTTGGCTAGGTGGCCAGGATGGAGATGAATTCGGAAACTTGAAAAAATTGGCCCATTTTTTAATTTTTTTTTCAAGTTTATCGCATTGGGGCTAGGAAGATTTCGTAATATCTGTATTGAAAAACAAGATCTAAAACTTGATTCTGAGTCTTAGCCTGTTTAGCCAATCCAATGCGAAGGCTACTTAGTACAGTTGAACCTCTCCTTACGGATACCTCCATAATACAACACCTATTTACTTAAGGGCTCACTGACGTATATTTTCGGACCCGTTGCTAGGGACAGTAATGAATATTTATTTTTATTAATTTTAATCGTTTACATACGGTCAAATCTTCAACTCAGTCCTAATCCCCAAAACGACGTCATCGAGCCACGCCCATGATCACGTGACCAATAACGAAAAAGTTTAAAATTTTTGATGTGTCGCATTTTATCGGAAAATCGTTGACGGTGTTGTGGCATTTATTCATTTTCCCATTATCGTAAGTATGGATTTTTTAGAGAGATTTAAAATATTGACTTGCCATTAAAAATTGTATTGAAAATATCCAGATTAGATAAATGTAACAGTGAAAAATAATGAATTAAGTTAGAGACCGCCAAGAATTTAGGATTTTTCTTCAAACCGGAAGCAATCTGAAACAAGGGTACTGGGAACGAGGTTGAACCGGAAGTCATTTTATCAACGCATGTGCTATTCGTCTTACCAGAGATCTGTGCTTTAGTGGGTTCTCGCGGGGGTTTTCTGATTGGCTGCCGAAATGCCTGCGTCATTCACCGGAAATTTTTTTTTCACTTCCTTAGCAACGCGCGAGAAATCCGTCCGTGAGCCCTTAACGGGCAGTAAACTAGAAACTAGAGGACAAAAAAATACAAACGGAGGTCAGTTTAGAGTATTGCTTGGTCATTTAGTAATACACAATAAATTAGAAACTTTGCGCGCTCTGATTTGTAAAAGAAAAAACAGTTTCTGTTATCAGAGCAGTGTAAAGAAAAGCGTATCTTTTTGTTGAGGTAAATCTTTGCAATTTTCACATGAAGTGAATACGGATACCTCCATAATACAACACCTATTTACTTAAGGGCTCACTGACGTATATTTTCGGACCCGTTGCTAGGGACAGTAATGAATATTTATTTTTATTAATTTTAATCGTTTACATACGGTCAAATCTTCAACTCAGTCCTAATCCCCAAAACGACGTCATCGAGCCACGCCCATGATCACGTGACCAATAACGAAAAAGTTTAAAATTTTTGATGTGTCGCATTTTATCGAAAAATCGTTGACGGTGTTGTGGCATTTATTCATTTTCCCATTATCGTAAGTATGGATTTTTTAGAGAGATTTAAAATATTGACTTGCCATTAAAAATTGTATTGAAAATATCCAGATTAGATAAATGTAACAGTGAAAAATAATGAATCAAGTTAGAGACCGCCAAGAATTTAGATAAGATTAGATAAATGTAACAGTGAAAAATAATGAATCAAGTTAGAGACCGCCAAGAATTTAGGATTTTTCTTCAAACCGGAAGCAATCTGAAACAAGGGTACTGGGAACGAGGTTGAACCGGAAGTCATTTTATCAACGCATGTGCTATTCGTCTTACCAGAGATCTGTGCTTTAGTGGGTTCTCGCGGGGGTTTTCTGATTGGCTGCCGAAATGCCTGCGTCATTCACCGGAAATTTTTTTTTCACTTCCTTAGCAACGCGCGAGAAATCCGTCCGTGAGCCCTTAACGGGCAGTAAACTAGAAACTAGAGGACAAAAAAATACAAACGGAGGTCAGTTTAGAGTATTGCTTGGTCATTTAGTAATACACAATAAATTAGAAACTTTGCGCGCTCTGATTTGTAAAAGAAAAAACAGTTTCTGTTATCAGAGCAGTGTAAAGAAAAGCGTATCTTTTTGTTGAGGTAAATCTTTGCAATTTTCACATGAAGTGGGAAATCCTGTGTTTAGCGGAGAAAACCGTTTGAATTAAAGTCGTTATTCTCCTGAATTTTTTCGCGGTTTGCTTCTCAAGACAGGGACACTAATTAAGGGATATTCAGAAGCCGCTATAGTGGAAATAGAAGAGCTTTCAGAGATAAAATCTACGTAAAATCTTGCTTCGAGGATGGGAGCAATGCGGGAAGATGTTTGTCACTTCGGGTTTCAGAACTGAAGAAGCGGAGATTTAAACAATTTCCAAGCAGTGGAGGGACTTAAAGGTAAAACAAAATACATTTTTCGATGGGAATTTATGTTGATATCAATTTGTGATTGACGTTTTTGTGTTCTCGCTAGTTTTCGGGAGAATTGTGTATAACGCGCTCAATTAAATTCAGTTGTTTTGATTTCTTTCATCGGAGACATCTCGGCCTCGATGAGCTCTTAGTAATGGCTCGCGTTTTGCTTTTAAACATAAACTTATGAAGATTTGAATAAAATTTTTCGAAAGAAGATTGTGTTGTCCATTTTTATGTTTTTGTTCATTCATTAAATAGATTGAAAAGCGATTTTATGTAAACAAAACAAGACTTAGATTTTTTATCTTCACTCGCGTCGCCTTATGCAAATATGTTTGTGAATTTTTGCAATTTTGATTTCCAAATCAGTTTCTCGGGCAATTTTTGACAAACAAAAACTGTATTTTATTCGGAAAGTAGTCGTACTAGTTATTCTGGACAGACAAAAGTTGTTTTTGTCAACTTTTCTACGGTCTAAATGTACTGTGCAGACTGTCGGGTAATACTGTTTTTTTGAGAATTGCTAAAATTGAAAATAGCCCGGTCGTCAATCTTCCGACCTTTCACCTTAGTTAAGTTTCACCTTAGTTAAGCTTGTTCCTTTTCTCCGGCTCATTTCGATTTTTACCGTAATTTGTACTTGCAAGAACCTGTTAATTTAACAGTCCAAACCGAATTTTTGAACAAACTTGAAAACAGATTAAGTGAGAGCGAAATTTTATCCTGCGAAGGTTAAATTACCCACGCAATTGGTGGACTTTCTTCAGGGAAAACCCCCGGTTCAGACGGATTACCTCAAGAATTTTACGCTAAATTATAGGATCTTTTAGGCCCTATTCTGTTCGAAATTATAAATTTAGTTTGGAAAATAATTCTCTCAGTGATTCAATGCAAGGAAGCGTGACTAGATTACTTTACGAGAAAGATGATAAGAAAAACCTCAAAAATTGGTGGCCCGGCCATTTCGCTACTCAATGTTCATTACAAAATTTGTTCAAAAGCTCTTACAAACAGACTTTCAAAAGTGTTACCCTCGATTATTTACCCTGGGTGCCAGAGGTTTTTATTTTTTAGTGAAAACGGCGAGTTTGAGCGGCGAAGCCGCGACAACGAGGCGCAACGCGCCGAGAAAAAATAAAAACCTCTGGGCACTCGAGTACACAACCTCATTTCCATGCGATTTGTGGATCGGATATCTCACCAAACCGGTTTTAAACCTTGGGGACCAACGCGTGTCTGTTTGTTTACATTAAATCTAACAGCTGACATGTTTAAAACGCGGTCGAGACAGAAATATTAAATCAAATCCACTCCAGTGGAAAAGATACATCGATGACATTTTTTCACTGTAGAGTGTCGAGAAAAAGGAGATAGAAGATTTTATTGTCCTTGCAAACAAACATTAATCTCAGACAAGGAAGTAAACTTTCTGGATACAACCGTTTTCAAAGGCGAGAGATTTAACAAACAAAGAATCCTTGATATCCGCACGCAATTAATCCAGTACACCTATTTCTCTTCCTGACACCTACCAGTGGTCAGCGAAATCGTTCAGCGAGAATACCTGCAACTCCAAAGCACGCCTCCGTGCTAGAGATAAAAATTAAATAGTAATATATTCAAACTGGTCTTTCATTCACGGTTCACTGATTAAGAATGGGGAGAACTGGGAAAGCATTGTTCCTAATGGTTACCCAGTTTCTTAGAACCGAGAAGAAAGCCCAGTCTAGATATACACCCCAGGGGATGGGTTGGGAGGGGAAAAACTCCCATCCACATACACCCACTCCCACACTCCCATCCTCATAGCCTTTCACTATGCCGGCCCCGGTTATTTCCCACTTCCGATCCCACGCTTCTTGCGAAAAGAGGCCTAACACAGAACATGTGATCCTTATATACCCTTGCATAATATTATTCAGTGTGAATGCCACCCGTTGGTATGAAGTATTGTTTCTTAATCGGCTCCCGTGAACTCAAGGACCAGTTTGAATAGTAATATATTCAAACTGGTCTTTCATTCACGGTTCACTGATTAAGAATGGGGAGAACTGGGAAAGCATTGTTCCTAATGGTTACCCAGTTTCTTAGAACACTCATTACAGACCAGGTAACTAACACGGCATACCCGCCCTCACCTATCCCTCCCCCTACACTTCTTTATCCCAATCAACATCCCCATACTCATCCGAACAAAAAACCACCCCTCACTAATCCCTGTAGAATTTTCCAATGGATTGTGAACGTGGGGCGCCCAAACGTCGGATGGTGTGCGTGGTGGCTAGGCCTAAAGTCTGGCAGTCATATTGCAACATCTTCCACCCAAATGGGAGAACATTATTGACTAACTACCAGCCACCCCACTGAAACCTGACGAGTGAACGACTCATAGAATCGAGCAGCACATGGTCATACCCTGATTTGTCATCCAGTTTTGTTTGTAGGTGATCTTTTCCACATATCGTGTCAGCTTCACAAAAGAATAGAGCGAGAAAGGCATGTCTCGCATCCACAGATTAAGATAGCGTTTATCGAGGCATACAGGGTTCCACCGTAAGGGGGTATGACGAGATAGGGCGGAAGAACCTCATTTACCCTTCCCCACACACTAACCTCGCCGACCATTATTCGACTGGTGAGCTCCTTTGTTACAAAATCAGAAAGTTCCTTGCATGAGTGATAGTCATGAAATACGCGACGGGGTGGAAAATTTGAGTTACATTCTGACCCCGCAAAGCTGCCTTTGAAAGGGCGCATGTATTTTCAGATGGATACCCGGTTCCGAGTCCATCCCATGATTTCAGTCGCATCCACTTGGCAAGGCGTTATCTCGGCCCATGACTCAATGTGATTATGTATTTCACCGGCGACAAAGGAGTCTGGAACGCGCACTCGAAGTTGAAGTGGAGTGCCATGACACAGGCCTTTCGATACCTCTTGAATGGAAGGGAGATTCCCGTCGGAGATTGTCACCCCACCACCGGCCCCTGGGACAGAAACCCACTGGATCCCGTTAGGCGACCGTTTTGAGATGCTGCCTACATCGACTGAAAATTCTCTTCAAATTCCTATTCTGGTACAATGTATGCCTGGCCTTCAAGTTTTTTTTTTTTTTTTTTTTTTTTTTGGCCGCTTCGGAGAGATCTAACATTAAAGGAATATAGGGGACAATTTGGTCTACCCCAGCGCCGAAAAATGAACCTAACGGAGTAAACGAACAAAAAAAAAAAATAGGATGGGGCCGACGGAGGGTAACAATCCCGTCCCAACTGCAAGAGTCGAGCACAAAGGGCATTAGAGTGCCCTGGGATCGGTACCAACCATGCGGAGGGGGGGGAGCCTAGATGAATGCATAATAGACTCAATAAAACCCAATAAATGACCAGTTTCACAGTCGACTGACGTGCAATATGCAGACTTTCCCGTATTAACATTTCTCTTTTGTTCTTAGTACGAGAAACCACGCGTGACCCAAGTAAAAGCACATGATTGTTTTCCACCTTTTTCAAAGGAAAAGAAAGAAAGAAAGAAAAATCATCTTTGTGCACAGAGTAAATTCCATATTCACCCGCCACGAACTGGGCACTGTAAACAAAACGATTTCGTCAAACGAACTTATCATTTGCAGATAAGTACCACGAAACGGTGTCACAGAGCAATCATTGTCACACAGTAAATTCGGCGAGCGAACTCAGCACTCGCCGAGAAATATATCGTTGTGTTTTCACACTGAGCGGCCACCGGGGCGGCCACCATGGCAGAATAATTGCGCTGACCACTGTTACACAATAATTTCATTGAGCGAACTCAGCACTTGACAAATTTTCATCGTGGAGTCACACAGAGCAACCACTGTCACACAATAATTTCGCTGAGCGAACTCAGCACTTGCCAAATATATCGTCGTGGTGTCACACAGAGCAACCACTGTTGTACAATAATTTCGCTGAGCGAACTCAGCACTTGCCAAATATATCGTCGTGGTGTCACACAGAGCAACCACTGTTACAAAATAATTTCGCTGAGCGAACTCAGCACTTATGCCAAATACTGATATCGTCGTGGTGTCACACAGAGCAACCACTGTTACACAATAATTTCGCTGAGCGAACTCAGCACTTGCCAAATATATCGTCGTGGTGTCACACAGAGCAACCACTATTACAAAATAATTTCGCTGAGCGAACTCAGCACTTGCCAAATATATCGTCGTGGTGTCACACAGAGCAACCACTGTTGTACAATAATTTCGCTGAGCGAACTCAGCACTTGCCAAATATATCGTCGTGGTGTCACACAGAGCAACCACTGTTACAAAATAATTTCGCTGAGCGAACTCAGCACTTATGCCAAATACTGATATCGTCGTGGTGTCACACAGAGCAACCACTGTTACACAATAATTTCGCTGAGCGAACTCAGCACTTGCCAAATATATCGTCGTGGTGTCACACAGAGCAACCACTATTACAAAATAATTTCGCTGAGCGAACTCAGCACTGGCCAAATATATCGACGTGGTGTCACACAGAGCAACCACTGTTACAGAATAATTTCGCCGAGCGGACTCAGCACTTGCCAAATATATCGTCGTGGTGTCACATAGAGCAACCAGTATTTTGCCAACATACATCTCGTCGTGGCGTAAAATTACTACACAGAGAAAAACCACACATACAAATCCGATTTGGGCGTACTAGTAACAAACAGAACGAAGGTGTACAGAACACAAATACACTAGTGAAATACCCCTACTTCAAGGTTATCTGGTTCGGCTTGAACCGACGCTGGAACTCCCGGCGGCGCTTGTACAGGAGCTAGTGGAGCTGGCGCGTTCAGTAGAGTCACTGAAGCTGGTGCTTGTACAAGAAACGCTGGAGCTGGCTTTGGAATCACCTGGGCTGGCGCTGCCTGGACTTGAACCGCTACTGGGAGGGCGGGGAGGACGGATGGGTCTGTGCGGCCATAAAGGTTATTTTCCACTTTCAAGATCCCACGCTTCTTGCGAAAAGAGGCCTAACACAGAACATGTGATCCTTATATACCCTTGCATAATATTATTCAGTGTGAATGCCACCCGTTGGTATGAAGTATTGTTTCTTAATCGGCTCCCGTGAACTCAAGGACCAGTTTGAATAGAGATAAAAATTTTCCTCGTTCAAACAAAACTCTAAAGGTCACACTCCACGATAACAGGAATTAATAAGTCGTGTCTGGCCTGTCAACACCTCTTTTCAAGACATCCTTGCGCTGAATAAATTTCAACACCGCTTCTTTCTAAACTGGCTTTAGTTCTCTGATATTTTGAAAATTTGGATACTAAAGAGTAATCCACAGCGTTTCTTAAAGATCGCAAAAAGCCGCGATCTCTATCTACGTCCGCCATTGTTGTTTGTGTGACTTCACTTTGGGAAACCGGTTTTTCACGCGCCCGTTGCGAATTGTTTTGGTCCAGCCAATCGAAGTTGCTGTTGCATCGTTAACTCCCGGTAGAGTCTGGAAACAAGTAGGAGTAACCAATCAGCGACCTAGTTCAGATTCTGAACTGGATCCTCGCATGGAAATGAGGTTGTATATTCGAGTGACCAGAGGTCCGTCTCGCGAGCTTCTTCTAACCGTTTATGCGGTTAATTTCACTCATGATATTCAGAGAACGGACCTCTGGATCCAGGGTGTCGATTATTTCAAGAAGATCAAACTTTTTCCGTCCCAAGTAGGACGATTTTTGAAAATTTATTTCTCTTGCGTGACCCTCTAGATTATATACATATTACCAATGAAACTGGTATCTTGCTGAATATCTACATTATACTGTCAAGCAAATATGAAAATTATAGTTAATGGTTTTTTGACTAAAGAAATTCCACTCGAGTGGGGTGTGAGGCAGGGAGATCCCCGGTCTCCGCTTTTGTACATTTTATGCGCAGACGTTTTGGCTACCAGTATAAGAAAGGATGATACTATTGAAGGTTTTCTCCATCCAGAAGCCTGAGGAAAGCGTTTTAAAATTCGCCAATATGCAGATAACTCCACATGTTTTGTAAACGACATTTTTTCTTTAGACAAATTGTTTACCTTACTTCACAAATACGAGACAGGTACAGGGACTAAATTAAATGTGGCAAAGAGTACTTAAGCCATGAAGTTAGGAGCTTGGTGCTCACGTCCGGACACTCCTTATGGCCTGACGTGGGTGTCAAGAATGCGAATCTTGGGTGTCTGGTTTAGCAATGGTACTGCAAATGTGGAACCAGATAACTGTTTACCACGCCTTTCCAAGCTAGATTAAAATTGGAACCTGTGGAAGGGTGTGGGGTGTTTTCACTCCCACCCTATCGGCACTACTCAATACTAGGTTTTTAGTTAATGTTAAGACTATTTTCTTTTACCTAATGGACTTCTGCTGACGACGAGAATGACATGCGAGCACGCTTTGGTATATGGGTTTTTCGAAATAAAGCAACTTTTCACAATAGCACCGAGAACTCTCGGGCCACTGTAAGGGACATAAGGAATGACATCACAACACAGTTGCAAATTGACCGAGGGGGGGGGGGGGGGTACTTTGCAAATTTTTGGGCGGGGGTGTGCTGCTGGGACTCTGAGACCCTTAACCTATACTAGACCATTTTAGCTGCATTATGCAACCATATTCTAGACTAAACAACGAAAAATCATACCCTATCCTAGACCTTTTCTAGACTCGCTATTTTGCAGAAACTCATTCACTATCACAGTCTAAGATACCGGGGGTCAGTAAAAATGTCATACAGCACACCTTACTGATTATTAAATGCCATTTGCCAGTAAACCTCGTCTAGACTAAATTCTTAATGCAAATGATCAGTTTCGCAGAAAATGATACCCTATTCTGGACCAAAAATCTCTGATTACTATACCCTATCCCAGACTAAACTGCCTGAAAACCATACCCTTCACAGCGGCACATACCTATATAGCTCATATATGGGAGTAGCCCCCCCCCCCAACTCCCGCACCGCGAACAGAAATTTTCTGCTTTGTGGTGTCATCCGAATATTTGTGAAATACAACAGTCAAAGCTTGTGACTTTAATAATTTAGCTACTGGCAACTCATCATTCATTACCAGAAATGACTAAAGTAATCATGTGCAAACCAGAAAGGACTTTTTACAAGTGGACCAAATGACCGGAAATGAACTTTATAAATAATCCCTTATGGACTAGACTTTCAAGTGACTGTAAACCGGCACTGACCTTGTATTATTGTAACCGGAAATGACTAGCTTTAACTCAGGATGCCTTGTAAACCGAAAATGACTAGCCTCTCAGGATAATATTGTAAACTTTAGGGATTTGTTATTGATAAATAAAACATTTTAAAAGAAAAAACACTGTTGTGTTTAGCGGAGAAAACGGTTTGCAAAACCACATCGAGATTCAGGGATGAATAATTTATTTCTTTTGTTTTATTCCCCTAAGCCTCGGAGCCAAGTATGAATTTTAATATATCGGAATTGGTCTATTGCGTGTCTGTGTTGTCCCTTAACTCCTACAGCAGTTGTCATAGTAACATTGTTAAGTCTGAAAGCATTGTTTCCTTTTTTCCCTGTCCCCGTCCTCTCAGTCCCTCCCCTCTGATGAGAGAGTAAATCAAAGGGCTCTTAAAGCCATCTCGTTAATGCGAGAGAATGTAAGGTTAATAAACAACATCAACAACAACAACAACAACAACAAGAATTGGAAAAGTTGGGTGCCTTTGATAGGTAAATGTAGTAAAGACGTGATAGGTAATATGTGTAAAGCTGCTAAATGGTTTATTGAAGTTGAAAGATTGAAAATACCTGTAGGTCTAATCGTAGAGTTAGACATTGCAGTCATAGAGGACTTAAGGGCTCTTTTACGAGTCACCAAATCAATAAAAGTCATGAGCAACAAAATAATCACGAGTATGAATGTAAATAATTTTCATGTTAATTTAGCGTATTTGTTCAAAATAGTCTTCATTTTACAGCTGAGGGGAAACTTCAACTTGATTATATTAAGCGAATGAGCCGAGGCCAATTTGGTTGCTACGGGGGGAAATTATGAGGAGGGATGGGGGTGGCAAAACTACTTAGATTCAATCTATCTTTAGAGAGCCCTTTTACTTAGTTAATTTTCTTTGTTTTGTATCAGTCACAGTATTTTAGAAGCAATGACTTGTA
Organism: Cladopsammia gracilis; assembly: GCA_022457155.1. Classification (NCBI taxonomy): domain Eukaryota; kingdom Metazoa; phylum Cnidaria; class Anthozoa; order Scleractinia; family Dendrophylliidae; genus Cladopsammia; species Cladopsammia gracilis. Next base: position 138,169 of record JAJGOT010000081.1, on the reverse strand, counting down.
TGGCATTACAATGGCGATTTTCTTATCAATCGAAATTTGGGAAAGATGTTCGAAGGTTAAAAAATATTTACTATCTTTATTTATTGATATTTAAACAAAACTAAAACATATTGCAACGATTTTCATTTGGGATTAAAATTGATTTACTAGCAATGTTTTTAAACAGCCAATTAATATGTGCAGTGTATATGTGGATGTATGAGACAAAACAAGAACTTTGTGCATGTGAATAAGTTCAGTAAAAAGACTTCAGTAAAAAAGGAATGTTTTATCTAAATACTTCACTAAGGTAGACTATTGTAAAAAAGGCAAATGAAAATATTTTACTTGTCGCTTTTTCCGTCAACTAAAAAATTGTGTACCTTCGGGCAGAATGGTGTCTCTTGTAGGAATAGAGCTGGCGATTAGATTTCGTTTCCTTTCATAGCCGAAGCTGTTTTCAAAACATCTCGGCTTAAAGTGCACCTAACCCCATTTTTTTTTTCGCTTAATCAACTCTATGTACGTTGAAAAATCGAATAGTGAAATATTTCTTGTTTTTAACGTCGTGTTAGTGAGTCATAGAGATTTGAATTTACAAAATGCTAATTTGATGATGTCATTTTAGGATTCATTTATTATACAACTACTTCTTTTTACCTCCAAGGAATATCTTTTACGAATCAATTGACTGTCCACAGTTTATATTTAGTATTTCTCAAATTGATTTTCCTTAAGCCGTATACTGCGCATTGTAAATTGACGTAGAAATAATGGCAAAATCCTAAAATGACGTCATCAAATTAGCATTTTGTAACTTCAAATCTCTATAACTCACTGACGCAATGTTAAAAACAAGAAATATTTTACTATTCGACTTTTCAACGTACACAGACTTGATTAAGCCAAAAAAAAATTGGGGGTTAGGTGCACTTTAAAGAAGCCTTGGTAAAAACGACAAGCGACGTGGCCCCGAAAATTGCCGACATGAGACGTTCTGAACAGCGAGAAACGGCTCGATTCCACTTCAAAAATACGACAAATTACGACAGCGACTTTAGAAGGTTGTGCAATTCACCAATAAAAATTAAACATTATTGACCATATCGTTCATATCAACACCCGACGGCCAACGGTCTGTTTTACATGTTACGATCAATTTGTTATTGAAACGTCTACCAACCTCGTTCCCAAGGCCCCTATCTTCCTCTCTCTTGGATCGGACGTACACCCTAGACTCCCGGTAAACACATACATATCCGTGACCTTTGATTTTTGATTTTTTTGGCGCAAATTGGTTTTAACAAGCTTAATAATTTTCCTTCGAGCATTTTTATTTTAAAAAGAGACTTTTCTTTTGATCTTGATGAAAAATTGCACTTTATCAAATAAAGACAAATAAGTGACAGGTCACGCGTGTGGTTTCCGTTCGAATTACACGCACCGGCTCCCCCGACGGTGTCAATTTGCGCGAGGGCAAAAGTAACGACCCTCCCCTCGGGTGAATGTCATTTTGTCTCTGTGACGCGGTCGCTAAGCTTTAGTATTCGAACCGTTTGGATCGCGGACAATGGCGAAGCGAAGATGGCCAGAATCGCTCCAAAACGGAGCCCTTTTAGAGACCGTGAAAGGGAATTTGGAAGCTAGCACGAATCGCACGGGTAGACATTTAACCTGCGGCCTCACTGGTGGCAATTCGGGGAGCTTGAGTTGAATTGTTTAGAATTTATTGGCTTTCGCGTGGCGAGGGTTCGCTCAGAGGTCTCCAGCCTTCCCTTCTTTTATAGTGGATAGTGGTGCGAGTGACAAAAGTTGTAAAAATGCATTTAAACCGGTCAGGATACATCAAGAGACAATAAAGTAAAGGTGAGAAGACTTTAGTGTGTAATATTTTCGATTTTTCTATCGCTTATCAATTCCGTAACAAATCGTATTATTACCTAGTATCACGATTGGTCTGCCTGTGGGATCATCCAATTTAAATCTTTTTTTGTGTGCCACAACGCATCGGATAAATGTTTACGCTTATCCGCGTTTGTAGATCTTTATATATATAAGATATAAACATCTAAGAATTTTACGGAGATTTTAAAGAAGAAAAGAACTGATCCATGACCTATGGTCGCTACAATGTCTGTCATTGATCGATCAGATTCTGTTCACGCATATTCATTGCTATTTTAAGACTTAAATTCAGTCAGGAAGTCAAGACAAAAAAGTGCATATCCTTAGAATTCCTCTATTCGTCAAAGAAAGAATTGAGCAAATATATATTTTTCCAACCTTAATTTCATTTTTAAGACAGTTTTGAGATTCGCTCTTTCCTGTTCTTTATAATCTTCCGGAAACCGGACATTCCACAAAGATAACAAGTATCGCAGAACATTCATAATCCATCGGACAAAATTATCAACAAAAGCCAGAGAAACTTTTGATAACTCAGACGTCAGATGTGGGTGGGCTGAAATATCTGTTTTCCGCTTAGTTGTCAATGCTTGTTAAAGGAAATATTTCGCGCAGTTGTGTATGTTGTTATCGATATCGATATGAAATGTTTTGGAAAGTGAAGCGGACATTGATTTTTCTTTTGTGGAGAGTTGAAAAAGAAATGGCTGCATAAGTTAATGTTATACATGAATGGGTTATTTGCGAATATATAGTAGTTCTGTCTTTTTTTATTCGAAAGTCGAGAGCTTTCTATTTCCGGTATCATGTGTTTAATAACTATTAGAGATTAAATGGGTCTGTTTTAAACCTCAAAATATAGTGTTGACAGTGTCTTCTTGACGACCCCCGGGGTCACGACCGCAGTAAAATTTCGTAAAATATTCTATTAAGATCCAAGTCTTATGCGATAGTCATATATTGAAATAGTGGGATCTTGCAATTGTTTTTTAATAGCTCCTCAGAGTTTATTCCGCGTGTAAGTGTAATGTGTTTCTCGGAGCTAGGCAGTATCTCCATTACATCCGGTTTGAAATATTTGAATCTCCAGCATAATAGCTGTACACTCTTTATCAAGTTTCCCGGAAAGTGACATCATGAAACTTAGCGCCCCAATTTCTCAAATTATAAAATTTGTACTAAAGTAATCAAACATGCGGGATTCCTGACCACAGTATTTTTCAAAACCTTTTTCTGATCTGCCGGAGATACAGGCAAAGGTTGTCCGTCGTTGCATTATTATGCAGTATTACTTTATTTTGTATTAAATTTTCCACCGCAGAAATATACTCGCGCAGAAAAAATTACTTGTTTTAATGATGTATATCGGCTTAACAAGAACTTTTCAACAGTGAATATATTGCTATCATAACTCCGAGGCGACCGGCACAACAGTCATCTGTATTCCCGATTCAACTCCACACACGTCCTCAAAAGAACCAGAGACTGTTATCATAATACTGATACATATTTACAACAACGTACAATAATTCACTCACTAGTTTTCTCGTTGTTTATGCTCATATTGGCGCCAGAACAGCAACCATATAACTAGGAGAACTATAAAAACCTCCGGTCAGGAAGTGAAATTGTTTAATACCGATGCCTTGGATTTTATTTATACTTGACCAGAAATCCGCAAACATTTCCTCCCAGCAGAAATTTAAGGTGTCCCGACGCGCAAAAATTTCCTCCCGCAAAACAAATTCAGTCAAAATTTCCTTGTGCACGGTAGCTAAACTAATAAAACTATGACGTCTTTCCCATACTATTGCATACAAACGCAAAGTTCATGCTATTTTGCTCTGCCATATCGCTCATATTAAAACACAAACTTTCCCGTCCAATAACGTCTCCATTCGTAAAAATAGACCGTGAAATTCTCAAACTACGTTTCCCAAGAAAACGTATTTGACCTATTTTTACCATTCTCGAAAGCAGCTTGAATGGCTTTACGACAAATGATTGAAAATTTTAAATATTGATACGTAACGTGAGATATCGAAACTAAGAATTTTAATATCTTTGCAGTGACGTAATGTGAAATATGACAAGTTCATGACAAGTTCTGACATCCCAATACCCTAGGGAAATTAACAATAGGACCGGGGGTGTTCCTCAAATTTTTTAGTGACGGTATGTGAAGCCCTTCTTGAAATCCTAACCGCTTTAACCAACCATATCCTCAATGCCCTAATATAGCTTCTATGAAGAAGAAAGAAGAAACTCCCCCCCCGGACAAAAGTCCACAAAAATTTGTTAACAGCTTTTGCCCCTTTTTTCGTGGTAATTTCGAAATCTCGCTTAATGCGCATGCGCATTAACGAGATAAAAATGGTATCTTTTAGAGGTAAAATTCTGGTTGATAACGGCCACTTTGATATCTTTCAGGGTTTCACTTTTTTTCCTGACGAGCACCTCCGCTTGACGACTTATAGGAGTCCCCCCCCCCCCCCTCCGGGAGCAGAATATTCTTACCAATTTTTCTTTTCACGATATTTCCGGTTGTCACTCGCTAAGCGACTTAAAAGGCAGAGCAAAATAGCATGTTCTTTTGAGAACAAGTCATATCTAGAATATTTGATGTCACTTTTAACGTGATTAGTAATAAGAGTGGTGTTAATTAGCTCCACGCAGCTATCAAATGTACTAAATAGGACAGCCTCTGACTAAGTTAAATTTCCCATATGACTAAAAAAAAAATTGCCGGATTGACCCCTTTCATAAAATAGCAGTCCGTATAAAGGTGAATATTTTAAGTTCGTTTACCTACAGGTTGCAACTAATTTGATTGAACCTGCACTTGGCACCGGTAGCATACGTGTTGTAGTATTGGCTGACCCGTGTACTTTCGCTTTTGTGCTATTTTAAAACAATTAATAATTGCTATTACAGTTTCATTATGTAACAGTACGCAAAAGACGCAAAAATTTAAGCCATTGAAGGCTTGCCGCAATTCCATTCAACCGTCATCATTATAAGCCAAAAAATCAACACAACTATGACATGTTTACCATACTATTGCACAATCAAACCGCTTGGCCAATCATAATGCAGAACGTAGCTAATACAGGAAATCGCCTGCTGCTGAGTTGACCTCTGATACGCTTGGTTAATTGCACGCTTACTTGTAACTCTAAAATTTTCTTTCCACCAGTGATCGAGTGCATTGTTATTTAGAAGTTGCTGAAACCAATTCTGTGGTCGTGGAAATACCCAAGCCCTCCTTGGCGACGAGCAAGTTCGTGGCGAGCTCCTAAATGTGAATAAAACGCCGACAAACCTTGAAGATAGCGTAGTTGAAGGCGTCTTCTTCGGTGTCTTCTCGCAAAAAAAAAAAAAAATGCCGGATTGTTATATTTATCAAATGATAAGCAGGAGAATGACTGAAATTAAACTTACAAGATCTCGATTCGTGTCATCCATGTCGATCTGTACGTTTTCGCGCGTAAACTGCAGTGTCAGTGAACTCATATCTTATTATATTTTACCCTGGGGAGTCTTTTACTGTGTAACCGCATCCCCAAGGGTAAGATGAAACCTGAGATAAACCGAACCCAAGCTATTAACCCTTGGGAAGGCCCCAAACCCAAGGTGTGTGTAACCACAACTCAATAGAAAAAAACGCAAAGTTCATGCTATTTTGCTCTGCCATACCGCTCATATTAACACACAAACTTTCCTGTCCCATTTAACTTTCTTATAACCTCTCCATTAGTAAAATACACCGTGAAATTCTCAAACTACGTTTCCCAAGAAAACGCATTTAACCTATTTTTACCCTTTTAAAGTAGCTATAATGGCTTTACGACAAATGATTGAAACTGATAGGTAACGTGAGATATCGAAATTTAAGAAGAACTAATACCTTTGCGGTAACGTAATGTGAGATATGACAAGTTCATCACAAGTTCTGACATCCCAATACCCTAGGGAAATTAACAATAGGTCCGGGGGTGCTCCCCAAACATTTTAGTGGCAGTATGTGACGCCCTTCTTGAAATCCTAACCGCTTTAACCAACCATATCCTCAATGCCCTAATATAGCTTCTATAAAGAAGGAACAAGAAACCCCCCCGGACAAAAGTCCACAAAATTTTGTTAACAACTTTTGTCCCTTTTTAGTACTCGACTTCGAAATCTCGCTTAATGCGCAAGCGCATTAACGAGATAAAAAGCCTGGTCCATTCCATGTTATAATTCAACACATTGATACACTGCCCAAATATGGTAAAAAAGTTATCGATATGCGTTATGTCTACATGACATATAACCAGCGATGGCGGTAAATTTCGCATTTTGAAAGAAAGTGAAAATGATTGCTGCCTGCAATTTCGTGTTTTTTGGCGAAAAAGTGCGTGAACTATTAGTTAAAAAAGGGGAAAGAAAGAAAAAAGAGAAGAAAAGAAAAGACAAAAATACTGTTCACATGATTGGACAAAAAAGGCGCGAAATTTTCGCGTTGTCGCGGTCGCAGTGTTGTTTCTTGGCGTAGCTGAATGAAAACTGGTTCAAAGCGCTCGACAAGAAGTGAATGAAGGAGCACAATTTTCGTGAAATTCCTTTGGTTATCACCTTTGGAATATGATATAGACTTGATGTTTCTTCAGAAAAGCTTCTGATCTCGTCATTACGGCCGTGGGAGCTAAAAACGAGCATTCCAAGTTTGTAAACAACATTGATCGACTCAGCTCGTACTTCGATGTTTGAAAATTTGGTGCTTATGGAAAGGACTAAAAAGCCAAATCAACTACAGGTACGATGTTTTAACCGTTTCTTGTATCCTTTAGCTGTGAATTTTTGTAAGCTTACTATCCACGCTGCAGTTCTTTCCGACTTTTCGCCGCTATGTTTAGGTTCGTAGCCGTGTATTTGTTCAATTTGTTTTGATTCTGAATTGAACTTTTTAAGATACGAAACACTTGTAACTAAGACATTATATGCCATTTTACTGTGTTTTAATTCTTGTAGTCACTACTCTGTAGCGTTCTTTGAGTAGACGAAAGCTCTTCGTAGAAACTGTCAACTGATTGTGTACGCTAAATTAATTTTAGCTTGGCAAAAGTTTCGGCATTCATTGCTTGTTGTTTAAGAAATGGTGTGAGGTAAAATATTGTAGTTAGCCTTTTTACTTAATGACAGGTTGTATATCTCAATGATTTTTTTCTCGAAACTGTGATTTGTTATCAATGTGTTGAATTATAAAACAGTTATAGTGTTCAAGCTTGCACAATATTGACAAAGGCGCCACTTTCATTCATGATGTGTGATGTTGCAAGTTTCGCGCGGTAAAACATCTGTAAGCTTTTTTTAAATGAAAGGCTTGTCGGCGATATTTGTTTCTTCAAACTGTGCTTTGTTATCAATGTGTTGAATTATAAAACTATTATAGCGCTCAAGCTTGCGTGATATCGCCTAATTTTAGCCGACTCGGCCTACGGCCTCGTCGGCTAAGTATTAGGCGATATCACGCGCGCTTTCGCGCTATAATAGTTAAATGTCATCTCCCAGTTATTCTATAGTTTACCTCGTCTCCTACCCTCTCGCACCGTCCTCGGCATCTCTCAAGGTATCATCCACTACTGTTCAAGCAGCCAGATGATCGTCTGACACCAAGGTAATGTCCTTACCACACTTATTAGAAAAAAGCTGTTATGTAAAACTTATTTAAAACACACCTAACTCTGTTTCAGTTAACGAGGTCGACTTGCCGAAAGCATTTTGTTCATATGATGGGGTCCCTATACGATAACATCGCTTTCCCAGAAGCCTATTTCTCTTAATTTGCATGGATAACAATATTAAAATATTGCGTGCGATTTCGAAAAGTCGCCCATGAGGAGCGCTCACTTACTCCCCCCCCCCCCCCCACATCCCACCCAATATTACTCATGCGCACATTCCCCGCATCCTGATGCAGGCTAGTACCACAGTACTTCAAAAATACTACTTCATTTTATTCCATACCCTGCTTCTATAAAGGCCTTGGTAATGTTCCCCACTGCCTCGTCCAGTATTAAAATATAAAATATCAGCAAGACCACAGCGACAAACCGTTGAGTGGTGCCGGATCTCCCAGTTGTAGACCTGGATCAGTACAATAATTACTTGTATAAAATCAGAAAACGGCAAACTGATCCTTACGGCAAGGCGATGAAGGAGTAAATAAAAGAATAAAGCAAAATTTATATTTAAACGAATTTGCCCAATATTTCGGTTTGAAAACAAACCTTCTTCAGGGGCTAACAGAAAAATGAAAAATGTAGTTAAAACTAAAAGTTCGTTACAAATAAGAGTTTGAAATTATGAAAATAAAAACAATAGATTATTATTGGTGCAGGAGACTAGGTGTCGTATGTCAATGAGTTTCGTCACGTCTATTTATTCCTAGAGGAGATAACGTTTTCCCTTTGTGTATCAAATGAGCCTCTCTCGCCTTTCTCACTGCGTCACGATTGCTGCGTATGAGTTCAAGTGGGATTAGAAGAACATCATTGATTGAATGTCCAGCTTGATTGAAATGTAGGGAGACAGGAGTGGGATCGTTGAGTTGATGATGGTTTATGATGGAACGGCGGTGTTCTCCAAATCGTTCATTAAGTTGCCGTTTGGTCTCTCCGATGTATTGGCATTTACATTTCTTACATTCAATCAAGTAAATAAGATTTTTGGATTTGCAGGATAAGTTGTCGGTGATTTTTCTTTGTTCATTGGTTGCGGTAAAAATGTAATTTGTTTGGCCTTCTTGGAGAAAAGGACAGGCAACTTAATGAACGATTTGGAGAACACCGCCGTTCCATCATAAACCATCATCAACTCAACGATCCCACTCCTGTCTCCCTACATTTCAATCAAGCTGGACATTCAATCAATGATGTTCTTCTAATCCCACTTGAACTCATACGCAGCAATCGTGACGCAGTGAGAAAGGCGAGAGAGGCTCATTTGATACACAAAGGGAAAACGTTATCTCCTCTAGGAATAAATAGACGTGACGAAACTCATTGACATACGACACCTAGTCTCCTGCACCAATAATAATCTATTGTTTTTATTTTCATAATTTCAAACTCTTATTTGTAACGAACTTTTAGTTTTAACTACATTTTTCATTTTTCTGTTAGCCCCTGAAGAAGGTTTGTTTTCAAACCGAAATATTGGGCAAATTCGTTTAAATATAAATTTTGCTTTATTCTTTTATTTACTCCTTCATCGCCTTGCCGTAAGGATCACTCGTCCAGTATGTCCACCATACCATCGTTCTTAATAAACTTTTATTTACTGACATAATATTGAGGAGTTTGAACTCGAAAATGCACGTTCTGAAATGCCATGTACAAAAACAAGAGCTGTAAAGGGTCGTGTGACTTGACTTCGTCCTCTAAAAATCCAAACAAAGATATTTCTAGACGGCCCTTATATTATGAATCTTAAGAAGAGGACAAGGGCGAGACTAAGGGGATTCTGGCCATTTGTAGAGTTGGTTAACATAGCGTATATATACAAAATCTATAAGTTGCGACAGAGTTAGCTGTGTGCAAGACTTGAAAACTGTTCAAATTCTCGACTCATAAAGTTCTAACTAAAACTTGCGGATGAATTATTTTGTTTATTATATAAACGACACTAATTACCAAGTTTTAAGCAACTTCCCGAAGATTTTCCGAAGGTTTTCGAAGATTTTCGAAAACACTGCGCGAAGGTTATACGAACCTTTCCGATCATTTCCCCGAACGTCTCGGAAGGTTTCCAAGGAAGATCCGATGCTGTTCGGATTGTAGACCAACACCTTTTAGCTTATTTGACATTGAATAAGGGTAAACATGGAAGATAATCTGTGGTGGGAGAAATCCTTGTAATTGATCGAAATTTATACAATGAAGCTTGTTCCTTTATTCCTTTCAATTTTAGAAAGAATCAATACCTCTCCTTTATTTACTGTCAAGTAAACACGATGAACACGAGAATTCAAATTTGAATCTTTTTTACGGTGGTCAATTTACCTTATCGAATCAGTCGATAAAACTAAATTCTCGTTTAGTAAACAGACGTCTTTCTACTCTAAATCAGTGTTTAATGTAAACATCAAGGAATATAGAAATGCGTTTAGAAATACAAACACAAAGGACTCTGGACAGACCTAATGATCCAAATCATAGAGTTTCGACTTCAGCATAAAAAAAAAGATGGCAGGATATCTACACTCTTAAAAAAGGTGAGTGTCATAACGAGTTTGAACTTTGTCTCGGATTACATGACAATAAATATAAATAGAAAAACAAAGTTGGCAATGATACCCACACTCGTGATCTCGTGTAACATCACAGCTGAAGCAGCTTTCAGCAAACCTTCCATTGTCTCAGTGCGAATTGTTGAAATAACCAACATGGCTGCTCAAAAGCAGAGTTTACCTTCATTTGCTTCCATGCTTTCTGTTTTATCCATTGTATTCTACTGCGCCGGGTTTCTGAGAGTTGAGTTGGAGCTGAACGAACAGAAAAAGAGAATAAATACTCTTGAAAGCGCCACAGAGACTAAACCGTCGTCCTACGTTCCTGACCTCGTAAAGTTACTCACCAAAAATGCTCAAGGTAAGTTTGTGTTAGTTAACTTTTAAAAACATATTAGATAGCTGACTGGATTTATAATTCTGACTGTTTTTTTTTTTTTCTCAAATCATAATTCGTGAGTCCAAAACTACCTTATTAATGAGCGAAGATGGAATTTATAGACTTAAACAAACAGGAACATCTTGCCTTTGCGTGTTCCTGTCCCTTTGACAAACAAAACCGAAGGTGAACAGGTTACATTCTTTTTCTAAAGCAAATCACGTAGAGAAAATTTGAATTCAGAAAAAAATAGATTATGATTGAAACTAATTCTCTCTAGCGACAAACCAGGTGGTCGACGGAGAAAATTACTGTTCGTGATATATTTTTAAACCCAAAAGACCTAAAATATTTATTACTATTTCCTTATTTCCATTTTTTAGACCTGAATGTTGACTTCAAATATCGGTCATATTTATCTCAAGAGACAGTACTGAAAAATGTGTCTATGTTCGCGACAAGAACCGGCTGAATCACGGACAAAAGCACAGAGGAGTGTTTCACTTCTTGCTTTAAAAAAAAAAAAGTTGTTTCATAAAAAATAGAATAATTTCCGGTCATCTGATTCCCATATGGAATACTATATTCCATATTCCCATATATATGCCGATATGGAATCTTTCTGGTGACGCGTACCAAGGCGAAGATATATGATTGATTGTGCTCGAGATTGTACATCAACAGCATCAAAATATTGAAGGTTAGATCAGTTCTTAGTCAAGGTTATATAAGGGCCGATTTACACGGTACAACTTTGTTGCATGCGACACGCTTACGGCAACATGACTTGAGTTGATTTACACGAAGTAATTCGTGTTGTAAGCATGTTGTAAGCGTTTCGCATGCGACAGTTACGATTAGTGGACATCAACGTGTCGGCACGTTTCAAATGATGTTTAAAGAATCTTTTTTGCTCTCCTGGCAATTTCTTAACGGCTGCTCTTACTTCTTACACCGAGAGGGGAAGACTAGTCGAGGACAAGCAATACTCTTCGAAAGGCAAAAGAAATGATCTTAGTACAACCTTGTTTTGGTTACCAACATATTTACATTATTTTCTCATTTTTGCTGATCAAGATCTTTTTTACATCATACATACGATAGGTTGATGGCACATGCCTTTTTGTAGTGATTTTCAGCAATTATTGACAAAAGTCAATCAGTTACAGTGACATCAGAGTTCTTTAATATTTTTCTTTGTAGAATTTGAAACTATCAAGTTGCATAGGAACAGGCGCCAAGCTAATTCAGTCAAGAACACAACAGAAGCTAAAAGCACTGCGGATGCGGTCGCGATACTTAAAATAAACAAACTTTTATCAGAGTTAAAACCGCATCTCTGTCATGCCAAGGGAAATATGTGCCCTCCAGGCCCTCCTGGTCCACCTGGACCCAGGGGAGAAAAAGGATCCCGGGGGCGAAGAGGACAGAAAGGAAGAACAGGAAACAAAGGAGACCGAGGCATTATAGGATCGCCTGGAAAAAGCGGAAAACAAGGCATCATGGGACCTGTTGGTCTGAAGGGAGAAGTTGGACTCAAGGGACAGAAAGGAGACATAGGGCCTGCAGGCATGCCGGGAGCTAAAGGAGAACCTGGTGAATCGATTTCAGCTCCTGTTGTTGCTGTTTCACCTAAAAAGCTGACAGTTAACGAAAGTGGATCAGCCTCGTTTCAATGTTCAGTCAGTGGTAATCCTAAGCCTGCAATAGTGTGGAAAAAATGGACAATCGATTAGAAATAGATCGGTCAGCAGTTTCAGGAGGAAAGATGCTGTTAAAGAACGTAGCAGGAAGTGACTCAGGTACATACAACTGTTCAGCGGCTAACATCTTAGGACAGGCGCAGGCCCTGGTTCAGCTTGTAGTAAATGGTAAGCTTTTTATGAATCATTGTTCCAGTTTTGTATAAAATGACACGTCATGCTAAAGGTTCCTGCACAAATGCATATAGAGATAAAAATATCTACAAAACCTACAGCACAACACGTATAAGATACGTTACAAGGCAGGGAAAACGCACTATACTGGAAGATAATTTAATTTATTTTTTCACAAAATAACTCAACTAAAGAAAAACAAAATGTAAAATTGAAATCAAATTCAAAGGGGACCGACCGCAAATAAATGTGGCCACTAAATATATCTGAATTTCGTAACTGTTCATCAGTAGGATGCCCAAAATGCGTGCAATTCCACAATTGGTTTCGGCTCCATTAAATCCTATACCAATTGCAGAACATTTTAGGAGGAGCCACCCACAGTGTGAGCACAGTTACTGACAAGACATATCAGTTAGGAAAACAACGCAAAATAAATGTAGTACGTTAAATAACGAACTAAGCACACACGTCAACTAAACAAGCTAAGCACGCGCACGACTCAAGGAAAACCGCGCGCGCGCACTAGCATTGACCCGAATAGAAGCAATATAGAAATTAAATAGGGGCGCTAGAATAATATAAAGGATCTGAAATAACAAAGGATACGGCGGTGTTTCTCAATTTTGGATTGCTAGTTTAATTTCTCGTAGTGTAGTGCCATATTTCTCAATGATAGCACTATGGCGTTTGAAGAATTTAGTAAATGATTTTCGAAGGAGTGAAGATTTGAACCCTTGGTGAAGGAGACGTGATGAAAGTCGGCGAAGTCTATGCATAAAATCCAACTTCGACGTGCAAATTCTAGCATATCTTACCAATTGAGATATATAAACACCATAAGCCGGATTGGCTGGAATGTTGCTGTCCATATGAGGGAAATTGACAATCCGAAATGAGAAGTCATCCCTCTTGTCGTAGACACTGAGATGGAAAGGTGTGTTGTTGTCACCATTCTTGATTCTCGTGTCCAGATAACACACCTCATTTGATGTTAAGGTAGTGTTCTTTAGTTCCAGGTCCGACGGATAAATGTCGCTGATGTGATTTCCAAAATTTTCATTGTTAACGCTCAATAAATCGTCGATATAACGAAAGGTGTTGCTAAATTGGACAGCTATGGTCATATCTTGCTTCATTGATCTTAGCATGAAGTCATGAAACATGACATGACAATTACATGTATATACTCAAAGTGAAACAAAGAATCCCACTATGTCTGACAATTAACTAGGCCTATAATTTGTTTTGCATCGTCTCCTTTCTGAATGATAGGTATTCTGTTTTCTCTTTTCTTTTCTCTGTACTTAAGAAAGGTTAAAATGACTTCCCTCCAACTAATTCACGATTGCAGTTACCATGATAATGTACAAGATAAAGAATTTACGAGCTTTTTGAAATAGAAGCACATGTTGTTTTGAATTATACAAAATGTTAAAACTGGAAACTGGATCTCTAGTTTGAGCATGCTGGCTCTCTTTCAATTGTTTTCTAGGGCTGCTAATACAAAATAAAGCCAAACATTTGCTTTAACTGTAGAAAGAAACCAACCGCAATTAATAAAACTGTTTCACTTTATTATAAATCTCTTTCAACATGTACAGACAAAAATTAGCAGAAGACCTTTTCACTATTCAAAGTTAAAAAACAAAACAAATAATAAACTGTCAGACTGTAAATATTCCGATGCTGCAAAACACAACATTAAACAATTTCTTCTTTCTTGCAGTTCATCCTCGCGTTTCTCTTCATCCGGGACCTCATCACGCCATTGAAGGAAGCAGTTATATTCTCCCAACCTGTCACGTGACTGGGTACCCTGCACCAGTGGTCACTTGGAGAAAGTTGTCCGGTCAGTTACATCAGGGGAGGGTAAAGTATAACAACAGTGGATTACAAATCCTTCGTGTTCGTAAACATGATTCCGACGTGTACTTCTGTTCAGCAGCAAACCTGTTAGGACGTGTTGAAAAGCAAACCTTTCTAGTTGTTGTCTCCCCTCCTCGGTTCACTGTTAAGCCTCCTGCGAGAGTTGTTGCATGGGTTGGCGGCACATTGACGTTGAACTGCAGTGCTACTGGTGATCCACAACCAGTCATCAGCTGGAAAAAACAAGGAGGTCAACTGCCAGTTGGGCGGAGCCAGCAGATAAATGGCTCTTTAGTGATAAGAGATCTAACAAAGAATGATAAAGGGAATTATATTTGTGTTGCAACAAATGCAGGAGTGTTTAAGGCGGAAACTGTTACCTTCATTGACGTTAAAGTAGGTAAATATAAGTAATTCTAGATATTTGTAAAAACGATTTCGACGTGTACTTCTGTTCAGCAGCAACATTTTTTTAGGACGTGTTGAAAAGAAAACCTTTCTAGTTGTTGTCTCCCCTCTTCGATTTACTATTAAGCTTAAGTCTTCTGCCAACTGGAGTGATCCATAACCAGTCCTAAATTAGTCGGGCGGAGTCAGCAGATTAATGGCACGTTAAGTGATAAAAGACAACAATGAACGATAAAGGTATTTACATGTGTGTTGAAACGAGCGCAGGAGTGTTTAGGTGGAGTCCTATGAGCTACACTGAAGAACAGAAACGTAACTTAGGCATTTTGAGACACTAATTTTGTTATGAAATATCCGTATAGCTTAAAACAATTTTATAGAAATTACTCAATAAAAGGAGGGAAGCTGTGATGTAGTCTCCTACGCAGTCGTTATTTGTGTCGTCGCGCAACGCTCTTCCACAGGAGCGTTGCGTGACGGCACAAATAACAGCTGCGTATAGGAGACAAGTTGCGATGAGAATGCTTTGAAAGGTTTTTCAGTGAAATTACTTTAATAAGATATAAGAAATCGGCTTTTATATAACACAGGTTACTGGTCATAACATTGTCCAACGACGACTTGCAGTACCAACACCCATCTAATGCATTCAACTGAGCGAAGTTCCAGGCGGTTATTTTTAACTTTTTTATGTCTCCCGTCTGTCTTACAGTACCACCACAGTCGCCGGGGCTACTTGAACAAAATTAACCAATCAAATTACAGGGAACTAACAATAAATTTGAAAAATTGATACAATGACTGTTAAGTCAATAGCAAGACTGATTTGAAGTCAGCGGGAAATGAAGTCTGAACAAAACGAAATTGACATGAAGGCTGCTCATTTCCTGCAAACGACTCCAATTGATTCGGAGTTTCGCTGAGTCAACGAACTATCAACAAAGATTTTTTGTATTCTAAGTGGATCATTCAAGTAGTAATTTCTAATTTCTCTCCAGTCCGTTTTAATCCACGCTCTTGTTAAAGCAACTGAGAACCACCAAACTCTCAAAAGAGTTTGTTGGTTTCTCTTCCGAACAAATACGCGAGGCCTTGCCCGTTTTTACCTAAAGGTTTGCATGTTCAAAAAGCACAATTGCCAGCACTTCAAAATTTTAACGCGGAATAGGACAACACTTGATTGACTCAAAATAATTTAGTTGCAATTTATTGCCAGTTCCCTGCAATTGGTTTAGTTTGTTCAAGTGGCCCCAATTATTGTTAAATGTAGTCATATTGTAACTATGTTGCTGCCCCCAAGCTATTTGTCATGATTCCCTGAAAGTCATTTCGTCTAGTTTTGTTCAAGGCTTTTCTGTTTGGCAGCTGTTCCATGCATTTTGATGGTGAAAAGAGCAGGAAAAAAATCGGAGCGCCGTAAAAAGAAATATCACGTGCATATCTGATGCAGCATTTTGCAATAATAGATGTTTTGTGCACTAAATTAACCACTAAAGGTTCATATGATTCGAAGTTAAGAGCCCTTTTGGGCTGACCTCTCGTAAGGGACCACAGTAAATAGTTTAGCATTTAGGCCTGGTCTCTTACGGGAAGTTTGACTGTATCTGCTCAAGCCACAAGTTTATAAGTAGTAGATAAAATATGAGCGGGAGATCTGTAGGGGCGTTTACAATGGCGAGGGGTTTACCTCGGTGTAAAAACCTGTGACTTTTTTCTTTTCTTTTCTCTACCTTTGTTGTCTTGCACTTTATTGTTTCAGTACCTTTTGTTTTCTTTGTTTTACGTCACTCGTGAGTTGGCAGGTTTTTACACCGAGGATGAACCATGGCGAGCCGAAGGCGAGCCATTGTAAACGCCCATACAGATCGGACGCGAATATTTTATCGTCCTTATGAAATGAAACAATGAGTAGAGATCTGTATGAAAAGTTAATGAATACCAATTAGCTGAGTAGGTGTTTGTATGTAAAGTTAATTCTACTGTTTAATAATTCATCAACTCAGTTGATTTGTACTGGGGTTTACAGAGGTGTACATGTGACTCAAATATCACTTATTGATTTGTCATAACTGTTATGAATTATTAATGAATTTTATAATTACAAATAAAGCCTTCCCATGTCTTTGAGCATTGTCCAGATGAAATCACTGGGAAACGAACAATCACTAATGTGTGAGTTTTCCATGTTGCATTCCGTCTGTGCAAACTTGGCAATTATTTCACAGGCAAGTGCGTACATTTGTTGTGTTATTGAGCTTGTCTCGTTTTTCACATGTTGTTGGTGATCAAATTAATTGAGAGTGGTCATGTCGCCTACGACGGGATTGAACAACAGTAGACTTCCCTCTTAATGCTGAAGGGAAACGGAGAATGACCCAGAAAACAGGAGTTCAAAATTAACAGTCACACATGCAAGTTACAACTATAGTAAATTTCCGAACATTACTAAAAAAAACACATTTTTTATCTAGATAACAATAGGTTCAATATGGTTGATGTGATATGATCGAGATTTGACTGAGGATAGTTTTATTTTCTTGGACTGCCGGCCACTTCTCCTAGAAAAACAACTTTTTGTATCGAATGGGACAATAGTTCTATTTATGGTTGGCCATCCGTTTCAAAATTATGACATCGTGTACGTGGGCTTTTTTGCCGCGTATAATCGTTTTTATAATTCAACACATTGATACACTGCCCAAATATGGTAAAAAAGTTATCGATATGCGTTATGTCTACATGACGTATAACCAGCGATGGCGGTAAATTTCGCATTTTGAAGGAAAGTGAAAATGACTGCTGCCTGCAATTTCGTGTTTTTTGGCGAAAAAGTGCGTGAACTATTAGTTTAAAAAAAGGGAAAAGAAAGAAAAAAAGAGAAGAAAAGAAAAGAGAAAAATACTGTTCACATGATTGGACAAAAAAGGCGCGAAATTTTGGCGTTGTCGCGGTCGCAGTGTTTCTTGGCGTAGCTGAATGAAAACTGGTTCAAGGTTTAACCGCTCGACAAGAAGTGAATGAAGGAGCACAGTTTTCGTGAAATTCCTTTGGTAATCACCTCTGGAATATGATATAGACTTGATGTTTCCTCAGAAAAGTTTCTGATCTCGTCATTACGGCTGTGGGAGCTAAAAAACGAGCATTCCAAGTTTGTAAACAACATTGATCGACTCAGCTCGTACTTCGATGTTTGAAAATTTGGTGCTTATGAAAGGGACTAAAAAGCCAAATCAACTACAGGTACGATGTTTTAACCGTTTCTTGTATCCTTTAGCTGTGAATTTTTGTAAGCTTACTGTCCACGCTGCAGTTCTTTCCGACTTTTCGCCGCTATGTTTAGGTTCGTAGCCGTGTGTTTGTTCAATTTGTTTTGATTCTGAATTGAACTTTTTAAGATACGAAACACTTGTAAGTAAGACATTCTATGCCATTTTACTGTGTTTTAATTCTTGTAGTCATTACTCTGTCCCGTTCTTTGAGTAGACGAAAGCTCTTCGTAGAAACTGTCAACTGATTGTGTACACTAAATTAACTTTAGCTTGGCAAAAGTTTCGGCATTCACTGCTTGTTGTTTAAGAAATGGTGCGAGGTAAAATATTGTAGTTAGCATTTTTACTTAATGAAAGGTTGTATATCTCAATGATTTTTTTCTCGAAACTGTGATTTGTTATCAATGTGTTGAATTATAAAACAGTTTTAGTGTTCAAGCTTGCACAATATTGACAAAGGCGCCACTTTCATTCATGAACTGTGTGATGTTGCAAGTTTCGCGCGGTAAAACATCTGTATGCTTTTTTTTTTAAAATAAAAGGCTTGTCGACGATATTTTTTCTTCAAAATCTGCTTTGTTATCAATGTGTTGAATTATAAAACTATTATAGCGCTCAAGCTTGCGTGATATCGCCTAATTTTAGCCGACTCGGCCTACGGCCTCGACGGCAAAGTATTAGGACCTATTAGGCGATATCACGCGCGCTTTCGCGCTATAATAGTTAAATAATCGCTATGTATGGGCTTTTATCCCATATAAAACCATTTATATCGCGTACATACGCGTATTTAATACGCGTATATGTGCAAAATCAAATGCACGTCTATACGCGGTGCTAAAAGCCGTATATATGCGTACCTGTCAAAGCCCACGTATACGCGTGCAAAAAGTGTGCGTATACGCGGGGTTCAGAAATCAGACTTGGTATAAGCTGGCACGAAAAGTGCCTCTAACGGAATAGCCTCTATGTATGGTGGCAATGAAATGTCCCGAACCATTTTTCCCGCGCAAAACGATGAGGAACATGGCGACTCGCCGATCATCTTCTCCTCGTGAAACTTCATTCGCAGCACTCCAAAAAGAAGTACTCTTAATTTAGTGAATTTCTCAAAACAAAAGCACATTTGCACTTATATTAAGTGTTTTTTGCACACCTTTAAGTGCAGTTATTTGGCAGTAAGTATCTATTCCCTAAACCAAGTATTGATATCCTTAAAAAAAGTTGAATACCCTAAAAATAGGAAAGCACTCTTTATTAAGAAATATTATCTAACTGAAGTGTACATTTACACTTATTTCTAGCACCGGATCATATCTTAATTTGCACTGATATTAAGTGTTTTGCACACCTTTAAGTGCAATTAATTGCTAGTAAGTTGCCTTACCCTAAACCAAGTGTTGATACCCCTAAAAAAATTGAATATCCTGAAAATAGGAAATCACTCTTTGTTAAGAAATGTTATCAAACTTAAGTGTACAATCACACTCATGTCAACAGCATCAGATCATATGTAAAAAAGGAAAAACAACTGTTTGCAACATTTGTACAAGGTTATTTTACATTAAAAAGACAAACAAATGACAAGTATTGACTTTCAAGCTCCTACCGTCCAACAACAACTTTAACTCAATTTAGTCTATAGCAATCCACCGTAGGAAAAAAGATGGCGGCTGTTCATTTTACCACAATACCTTGCGGACCTAACACAGCACATAAGGCACAAAGAAAGCCAAATTTTTACAATATTTGTTCCAGTACTACGGACAATGTGTAGACTAGGTTTGAAGATTTGATAACTTTTCTTTACATTTTTATGAATGTTGTTAAGGTTTTTGTGCGCTAAAAATTATGGGTAAATGTACCAGTCGACATCTTTTTTCCTACCGAGGATTGCATGGTCAAACATCATCTAACATGGGGGTTCTACCCATTCTAACATTGGAGAATCAACAATTAAATGTTCAACTTCAAATTTAACCTTTATGTCATGGTATATAAATGGGTTCAAATAACTTTTCACTGGAAAGTGTTCAAAGACTAACCCTTTGAGCCCCAATATCAACACATAAATTCTCTTTACTGGTCTTCATGCACAAATTTCTTTTGGTAAGTAAATGACGTGTGTCAACATCAAGACAGTTAATACTGATATTCAGTGATCATGCACTGATGATGAGAGGATAAATTATAGAAGCTGGTCTTCATTGGGGCTTAACGGGTTGGGTTCCATTTATTCTCTAACTCAGTCTTTGAAATCTGAAATGTCACACTTAAGCTTGATATAACTACTTCTATTAAAGGAATACACAGGTAATGGTGTATACATATTAAAGCAGCATATCTGGTGTAACTGAAACTATTGCTGATGCCTGAGGGCGCACTTCATAAGCTTGTAGTGACTCACTAAAACCTACTGTCTCCAAAAATATTATGTCAAAGACAATGAGAAACATATTAAGTTCCCATAAGGCACATAGTTCCCCAAACAATGGGTACTTTTCATCATCAAATTTTACCACCAAATTGTATTCATCAATCATATATTTTGTTCCGTGGAGTGTTAACCATTTAAAAGCTTCAATGTTGTTAATGCTATTTATGTCAATTGAAAGGTTTGATGCAATCCTTTGCTTAACTCTGTACAGCTCGTCTCCTTGGATATGTCGCAGAGGTCCATAGGTATTTTCCTTGAAAATGGTATTTGCACTTCGATTTATAGCAGCAAGTTTTTGGTGATGACGGGATAAAGAGAGGCACAAGTTCATTATTCTCTTGAGTCGTTTAAAATATCTCTGTTTTGCTTCAAAGCGCATTGCCCATAAATTAATAAGGGGACCCAGAAGAAGAATAACTTTGGGGAAATGGATCAAATAGTGTTACGTTGTTTGGGAGTAAATGGCTGGTCTGGGAACAGCTCTCGGAAGAGTTTCAAATAACATTTAACAGCATCTTTAAGTTTTGCAACTGTTTCAAGACTAATGACTGGAGCAAAAGAAATATTAGTTATGTCACTCAATGAAGTATAAATTTCCCAGAAATCATCGTTAAGGTTGACGCCTTTTCCAACTATGAAAGGAAAAATACGAAAGAGAAAATGTGATGTGGCAGCGTCTTGGTTAAGAGTTG
Organism: Cladopsammia gracilis; assembly: GCA_022457155.1. Lineage (NCBI taxonomy): Eukaryota > Metazoa > Cnidaria > Anthozoa > Scleractinia > Dendrophylliidae > Cladopsammia > Cladopsammia gracilis. Next base: position 117,085 of record JAJGOT010000081.1, on the reverse strand, counting down.
AAGATCCATGGAGATCTGATTGCCGTATAAAATTGGGCTTGTCTTTCTCGTCCATATAACCATATTTAAAATTCTTAATGTCATTGTTGATCTCCGCAAGAGTTGTCTGTTTAGTTTGTATAAAGTGATTTATCAGTGCTTTCAATGTAAGGGGAATAACACCCTCTAATAAAACATGCATCACATCAGGTGGTGTTTGTGTAAATATATCAAAATGGGGAAATTCACAAAGGATGCTCTTCCGGTTTATACCATAGGCAGTTCTATAATGATCCTTTAATGTTTGAGGTGCATTGTTAATCACATTGCACTGCTGAATATGCTGATCTTTTGTCCTTGGATCAAAGTCTTCCTCAGAAAATTTGTCCTGCATAGAATCAAAATCTGCATTGCAAAATCTGCATTTTCTAAATGCATACATCTTCTGTTTTTATCACTGTATAGAGATTAATTGCATCCAAAGCACTGCGATACACTTTAGGCAAGTAACCAATAACATAATAAAACACAAGAAGTTTGTGTTTTTTCATTCTAGTTCCCACTGCGTTACATAACTCTATCTCACCGCTATAGAGAATGATTTCAAGCATACTATCACAACCATTTCCTGAAAACAAAGGATGGTTTGTCAGGACTGCACCATCCCGAAGATATTCAAATTTACCATCGGAGCGCTTGCATTGCCATTCCAACAATGCCTTTCACAAATCTTCACCCGACAACATGGATACTAAATTTTGGATAAGGGGAATATAAACAAATCATTATGCTTTTTGAATAACTGCTGTCTTCCTCTACGTCCTCTTGTTGTACTGGAAAGTGTTGTCCCAAGTGTTGTTTCCACAGGCTCCTGAGGTAAACAAAAAAAATATTCAATCTTCTAATACCATTAGGACTAGTATCCCGTTAACGTAGTTATTTTATACTGTTTCTATATTTTAATTGTTTCATATTTTCATATTTTAAATTTTTATAAAGTGTATGGTATGTTTTAGTTAGGTTTTAATATTGTAGCTGAAAAGCCTTCATAAGGAGTAACAATAAAGTATACATGTATGTGTGTAATAGTAAAGAATATTACTTTGGGCTACACCCACCCACCCACCCCACCCAGCAAATAGATATTCGGTAGTTTTAGCACTCTTTTATGACTTGAACTATGACTCAAGTCTTTGCATGCATAGTAAGTAAATAGCAATAAAACCGAGGAACCTTGAAACATGATAATTTGCTCATTTTATGAAGGGTAATCATGTGACTGTTGTGCAGTATACTGTAACTGAAGTTATACAAATCTCTTTCATGAAAGCAAAAACATGGGGTGTTGTAAAAAGGTTATTTCAATTATTTCTGGCAATTACATACCACAACATGGAAGTGCTTTTTGAGGAACTGATTTCTAAGCCAGTCACTGTGACAGTCCCGAAATAAGTCATCATCAGTCAAATCGAAACAGTCACTCAAGTCACAATCTTCTGGAATAATGTTTGCAAGCCGCCTGTTGACTTTGTTTCAGCCATGTTTCGATCGGCGTGTGGATAAAACCTGGAGCAATCCCTTAAAAGACGAGAAACCGTCTCCAGAAGATCCGTTGTGGGAGAACTGTAAGAACTAGTCGACAAGATACATATCACTACAAGAGCTGGAGAGGAAGCCATGTTTGCATCGCGAAAGGCACTTTTCATTGCCACCATACATAGAGACTATTCCGTTAGAGGCACTTTTCGTGCCAGCTTATACCAAGTCTGATTTCTGAACCCCGCGTATACGCACACTTTTTGCACGCGTATACGTGGGCTTTGACAGGTACGCATATATACGGTTTTTAGCACCGCATATAGACGTGCATTTGATTTTGCACATATACGCGTATTAAATACGCGTATATACGCGATATAAATGGTTGTATATGGGATAAAAGCCCATACATAGCGATTATAAACGATTATACGCGGCAAAAAAGCCCACGTACACGATGTCATAATTTTGAAACGGATGGCCAACCATATCTATTACATTTAATCACTGTCTTGTTCATTGCATGAAAGCGTTTTATTTTACGTTTGTCAGTAGGTGCCCTCAGGTCATCCAGTATTCTTAACAGCCTCGACAGCAAGTACCTTGAAAAGTTGAATTCTTATTTAGACCCAGTCCTCCAGAGTTCATCTCGTAGTAGGTTTGTGAGGTGTTGGCATGCTAAGACAGATGGTTGGGCGGCATCTACATTTCACAGCAACTGTGATGGAAAGGGTCCCACTGTCACCATCGTCCAAGTCGGTAGTTACATATTTGGTGGATACACTGACAAGTCTTGGGGTGGTAAGTATCAACTTACCTATTTGGTAAGTTGATACTTACCAAGTATTAATTTACATATTTGGTAGATTCTTGGCTTGCACATGACGTCATAAAAATTCAAAAATCTAAACTTTACACCCTACAAAACTGTTTCTAACATGGTATGTAGATACCAGTGTTACAATCCTTAACAAAACGTTTCAGGTTTTGACGATGTTTTGCTTTCGATTTGTAAAGGTTTTAAATGTGTCACGCAATTAGTCACGCCATTTCAGATAAAAGTGAAAGTAAACAAAATTGAACCAGTTGAAAGTTATTTTTGCATAATAGAAGCTTATAAGCCGATTTACAGTCAAAATACTCAGCGCGTTCCGCTTATTATTTGGGAATGACTTTCATTAATCGGGAACGGATTGCATTATTGAAATCAAAATTCAGGTTTTAAATTGATTATTGAAATCTTCCAACGGTAGCCTCATTCGAAATAACGAATGCTGATTGGTTTGTTATTGACATCAGGCGAATGTTCACGTGCAAAGCAGGCAACAGTTGGCGGCTTGACACATCTGACCTGTTCTGACCTGTTCGCTCAACAAAAATTCATCACTGAGTATTTTTTGACGTAAATAAGCTCTGCATTTACAAAACTCCGAAGAAGAATTCTTAAAATGGTAGTGTGCTGGTGCTGAAAGAGAAATTGTCACCGAAAGTGAAGAAAATTTCCTATGAAGTCCAAGCGACTGAATTCTCTGAAACCAACAGCGACCAACGGTTGCGTATTTCGCCTGTGAACTTTTCACCCATGTCAGTAAATAAACCAATCAACATTCGTTATTTCGAATGAGGCTACCGTTGGAAGATTCCAATAATCAATTTAAAACCTGAATTTTGATTTCAATAATGCCGTCCGTTCCCGATTAATGAAAGTCATTCCCAAATAATAAGCGGAACGCGCTGAGTATTTTGACTGTAATAAAACTTATAGTGAATCCAATATTTTGTGATGAGATTTTTTGCGTAATTATGACCTTGAAGTTTTGGCCGCCATGTTGGTGTACTTAAGCAGTACACCAAGATGGCCGCTCCATAAAATGTCTTATACTCGTTCACTTTTAACTCTTGAACGAAATTCTCTGGCGCTTCAAAATTTGGCCCAGATGTGTAGTTTTCAACTCTCTACAATGCCAAAAACATTTTTTAATCGAACTCTGTTTTTAATGCTTCTGAATTTTAATATGATATGATATGACGAAACAGTGTAAGCCAAGAATATACTGACAAGTCTTGGTCTGATCCAACCAAGCATTAATTTACATATTTAGTGGATATGTTATGGCGCAATTTTATCCTTGGTTCAAATTTTATTTACCTTTGTTTTTGGCTATGGTAATGTATGATAATGAGTTTTAAACAAAGGAAAATAAAATTTGAACCAAGGATAAAATTGAACCACAACAGATACACGCACACTGACAAGTCTTGGGGTGGTAAGTATCAATTAATGACAGCCCGAGTTCCTCACAGGTTTTTAGATGGGGAATATTGACATAGCCATTGACATTCACAGATTCGCAGATTTGCAATAGACAATCAACTTCAATTAGCCTGCGTAGCAAGCGTTCCCGTATGAACGAATTTTTCCGCATTCTGGCCGTGCGAAAATTGGGGCGAGAGCAAAAAATCGGAGGACGATTTTTTGCTCTCGCCCTAATTTTCGCGCAGCCAGAATGCGGAAAATTCGTTCGTACGGGAACGCTTCAGGCGGTGTGCTTCACGAGATTTGACCAATAGCAAGCCGTTGTTTAAACAGTAGTCCTCGCGGCAAACAAGGAACTATTTCAGCATGTGGAGTTAAAAAAATTATTCCTTTTCAAGGATTTCAGCGGTGTCAATTAAAAGTGTTTTCAGGCAGAATTAAAGAGAAATATCCCTTCTTTGTTATGGCTACAATTAAATGTTACATTCGAGCACAATGACTGCCTTAGCTGATCTCAAAGTAAACCTACTCGGTTCAGTTGCCACATTGTCGTAAACTGAACTTTCATTCCTTTACACGTTTGTTTTTCGTCAATAATTTGGGATAAACAGTTAATTTAGCCTTTCTTCTTTGAGAATTTCGGGGTTTACCCGGGTCTACCACTTTTAGTTTTCTTGGTTGAAGCCGTTCAAAATTGATAAGTTCACCAACTCGCCTAGGTCTCCTGGCGAGTAACAATAATTTTCTGCGCCCACGCGGCGGTCACGCGCGTCCTTTGTTATCTTCTTGTTTGATCTTTTTTCGGCCTATTTTTCCTCAATTATAGTTGAAGGAAGAAAACATTCAAACTTTCATAGGTTTTGATGTTCAAAGTGACATCTTTTATCGGCGTTTGCAGTGTTTGTTCTGTATAACACGTGGAGCGGTCTTTGCGTGATTTAGGTCTCTGGCGTTGACCTGTGCGGTTGTCTTGTTTATTAACGGATTGTATGTTTCGATTCAAATCAGAATAGTGTCTCTTAAAAAAAGAAAAACCGGTCTTTACGAAGTATTTTTGCGTTTGTAGACTTGTATATTTGATTACTTTACCAAAGAAAAGGCGCTAGATTGAAATTCAGGCTAAATAACGCAAATGTTGGAGATGCTCACTCCGTCGAGATGAAGGGAAAATGAGCCGCTCCACAAATTAACCCATGGGGTATTGCAAGTCGTGACGCACACCGCCTGCGAACGCTTGCTACGCAGGCTAACTTCAATTGTCTACCAAAATAGCAAAGAAAATTTACTTTAATTTATCGCCTACGAAGGGCAAACGAGACGACGAGCAGCGGGAGCGGGACACGGGGGAGACCGGGTAGAGTAAAACTTGTGCACTCCCGACCTAGTCTTAAATTGTGATCACAATATCGCATGTTGTTATCTTCGCCAGTTTATGAATATTCTTGGACAAGAGAAAATGATTTCACCATCTCTGTTCTTCCAGCTTGTAATTATGTAATTATTAAGTTGTTATGTAAAATAATTTTTTTTAGGTTCTTGTCGTTATGCCTTTTCCAGTAAATCATTCCTGTATTCACTGTATAACGTCAATGGCTACGCTCCTGTTAAGCTGAAGGTCAAGTCAAGTCATTACAGATTCGCTATAGACCCATGTTCTGGTAATGGTCCAAGGTTTGGTAGCGGCGATCTGTTTATATCCGACAACGCTGCAAGCAACCGTAACTCATACACCTTTTGTGGCGAAGCCTACCCCCTCCCCCCTGGGTACTCTGCATCTGGTTCTTCCTGTAGATTTTATGCAGGAGGTCAAAGCCACAAATTCACTCCCAGTGACATTGAAGTGTTTTACGAGACAACAAATTAAAGCGTGTAGATTACCTTTTTTACCGATTCAGGCAGCGTTACACAGACGGGGTTTCACGCGACTCTGAAAGGAGGTCTTCAGTTTTCGTTTGTCAGTTGAAATTCTCTCTCTCTCTCTCAATTAACACTTCCAACTACAATTTTCCTTACAGTCTTAATTGAGAGTCATTTATTGATTTTACGCTGATTACTCAATACTTACAGTAACCATTTTTAGCATAATAAACAGTACCACAAGAAAGTGTTACAGCTTTCATTTGCAGGAGCCACGAAGCTCTTTAGAACCTCTAATTTTATTGAGAGCTTCGTGGCGCCCCCATTCATTTGAATCGTAACACTTTTAATTAAAATTAAAGATTTCATTACACGCGCGATGAGAGATCGCGGAGCCCGAAGAGATAGGGTAAGGTAGTCAACATTTTCTTTACTTTGTTGGCGATGTAGCAAGAGCAGAGCTCTCGGTAAACCATTATAAAAACAAAACAAACATTTTAAAAACAACAAAAACATTTTAATTGGCACCTTTCAATTCAAGAGCATACGTCCGTTGTCGCCATTCTTTTTTCAATGGCTCAGATGTAAAGACCGTGGCGACAAACCCTGGATCATGTGTATGTTCAGATATAGTCTCTAAACTGGAGGTGGGACAGATAACAACGAGAGTGGCCACGAAATGATGAATGTATTCTGATATATACTGGTTTGAATCTGCTCATTCTTTCAGTAGTCAAACCTCAGAAGAATTGCACATGAAGCGATGTTAGGAAAAATGGTAGTTCTCAAGATCGCAGAAGAGAAAGTAAACAAAACTTTGAAGGTTTACAAACATAACATCAAGCTTCGTTTTGACACTATCATTAAGGAATTTCACAAAACCATTGTTAATCTCTCGATCAATTTAATACCAGTACACAAATAGTAAGGTTTAAAATGTTATTGCGATTTATTTGAATTCAAACATACAGAATTTTTTATTCTTGCAAAATATATATGCCATATACCATATTTTTAGATGTCTATGTGGGATTTTCAATGCGAAATCTTAAACGCGCTAAATTTCACTTTTACTGATTTCTAAGTTTCTTGTTTATCGTCGTCATGGTAATATCGATTTTACCAGAAAATATATCTTACCAAACTTCAATTCAAAACTAGTTAGTGGTGAAAATGTCACGTTGATCTGACTTGGAGAAGACCGCTTAAAAGCCGATTGAAAAATGTTGGTATGGTCTCCAGAAAACTGTATCGAACCACCTTAAACTTAACCTCCTTTAAAGTGGACAACCGCTTTGTATTTTTACTCGGATCTGTCACTTAACGAGGTTTGACTTCTACTGTTTAAATTGGTTCGCAATTTCTTTTAAGAAACAAACCCTTTATTTAGAACTATATTTGATTTTATAGTCAGTTTCATTTAGTAAAGCGCTTGATATATTCCCACAAAATCCTTCATCTCCCCTAATAAAAAATGAAAAGTTTTTTTCAGTTGCAACTGACAATCGTAAGAAAGCAGGCTAAACAGTTTGCTTGTCGTTTCCAAGGCATCGAAAACAACTGTTTCTTTTGTTGTCTATTCCTCTTAGAGCCTGAGACATGAGTAAAATCTGAGCACTCAGCGTCCATGTTCAGAACAGAGCTGAAATACTTCATTTGGAGCTAGTACCCAGGTTTCGTATTAATGTGCATGCTCTAGGTCCTGGGCACCAAACCTTAGCGGGGCCAGTGATTGTTAAGCAACCATAGCTCATGGCTGAGTCACATGACTCTAGCTGAAAATGAATATTGTTTGGTTATTTACTAGCTGCGCGCGCTCTTATTGGTTAAAAAAAGTCGGGTGTTATCAGAGTGGTGTGTAGCCTGCGCGCAGACGTATCCGATTTCCTTGCTCCCCGCGGAAAGCAAGGAAATCGGATACGTCTGCGCGCATGCTAAGTGGTGTGGAAAAGCGTACCTGTTTGGAAAGTAGGTTTCTTAGTGGAAAGAAAGTGATTTTGATCTATAATTCTGTGGGAAATTTTTCTGCAGATGATGTATATTACAAAGCATATTAGATATTCTATTATAAATTGACAAATGTAAATTGCAATTAGTAGTTATAATAGGGACTATAGGTCACTTTCCCATTTTCAGTGTGTTTTGTCGTTAATTTGATGTAATATCGTATAATTATAGGCGATTCATCTATAATTATTCACTCTAGGGTACTTTCCAGATTTTTCATTTTTTAGTGTGTTTTATCGATTCAATATCCGTATGGAAAGGTTTCGATTCCAGAATCGGTCTTTACCATACATCGTTTATCGTAACACATTCTAAAGTCTTTTTCCTGATACTTATTTTCAATCTGTTTTGTTAAGGAATTTCGAGTTATCGCTTGTTCGTTTATGGTTGTTATACGTTTCTTTTCCCCTTCGATGATTTGTTTCATCGTTGTATGATTAATATATTGACTATTTTCGTGATTCAGTCTGAAACCTTTTACCTTACATACCATTTTCCCATTACTTGTTATGTAACTGTATGATTTTGGACCAGAACCACACCAATTCGTAATATAATGACCGTTTAACTCATCGGTTAGATCACCAAGACTATCACCTGTTTCGATTCGCTGACCTCCCTTGCGATCGATATACCAGCAACTATCGGTATCAAAACCAAGAACCTGATCACCGAGTTTGTCTAACACACGATACAACATCAATCTAGCGTGACTGGTTGTGAAGGCAGCAATATATATGTTTGTGATATAACTATTATCAACAAAATGGTCTTTCAAGTTGTAGGTCATCTCAACCATCTCTTCGTTTATAAATTGAATGTTCAGATTTTCTACACATTCATCTAGAAAGATCTTGTAAAATTCATCTAGTTCAGTGACGTACTCTGTCTGATTGAAGTTATTTCGTTGACCAAACTTTCCCCATAAACTATTTAAACATAGTTTTGCGATTGCTCTCATCCCAGGATTGTACTTAATTTCACCAAGTTCAATTCCTAACTTTGATTTTACAATAGCCTTGTACTCATCAACGGATCTGTAGGTACAACCTTCCCCAGTCTTCAACTCACTACTCTCCATCTTGATTTTTAAGAATTTTCTTACATAATCTTCGAAAAGAAAATCTACTCTATCAGGGAAATGCCACACCTCATATATGTTTAGTACCTTATACCCTTTCCGAATCGACCTATTCAACTCATTTGTGCACCATGTTCCGATGAATGATCGTTCATCATCTGTATGTGTACATTCCTGAATCTTATTTTCAGCGCATGTTCTACAGAGTGGAAATAACAACTTTTCAGCCTTATCGCATCTTATTTTTACCGGTAACACAGGATGATAAAGACCTCTTGGTGGTAAAACTTTACATTTCACAAAACCAAACCATTTATCATCGTACTCCTGAGGTGGGTCGAATATCTTTGTTGGATGACCTATCGGATATTTTTTATAGAATTGAACTGTTGGGTATAAACTAACAAAGTCGACATATCTTCCTTTCTCGTCTTTTTTGAAGTTGTGGGTCAGTTTTGTTACATTTGTTCGTCCACCAAAAAATGCGTCCCTAGGATTAAGAGGCCCAACAAATTCTCGATTCCATACCTTTTTTCGAAACGTACGAAATTTACTAAACTTTTTATCTTTTTCCAGTTCACATTCATAAACCTCAATCAGATCATACCCGGCAGCTCTAATCTTATCGTTTTTCTCTTCCGTCCTCTTTCTTAGAGTTAACATATCCAACTGATTTTTTGTGTTTATTGTCTCACTAGAATAACACTTCTTACATCCGTGCCAAAAACAACCTTGATATTCATAGACAGTATTCCCGCAAAACCCATCGACTTTTCCGATTCCGGGTAAAGTTACTTCACCGCCATTTAGAGCGTGTTTTATGTTTATTCCATCTCTCTGAGAAATCCAATCTAACCAAGCGATACCGGATCGGCTATATGTCTCTCCACGAGTAGTTTCCTTTACAACACTGATCATACTTTTAGGCATATAGTTACTTCTGTACACAGTCATACATACAGATGCGATGGTTATATATAGAAGAGGGTCGATGTTTTCTAATTCGATAAAGTATTCTCGAAACATTAACATACTTCTTCGGAGGATATCGACATCGCTTCTACAGTACTCTCTCAGCTCCTTCTTCATGTCAAACACATAGTTTTCATCAATTCGTTGTCGGTACCATAGTAAGAATTCCTTTCTCGCTGAAGAACTCATCTGATCATAACCATAGTGTTTCTTACTTGGAATCGGCCCTACATAGTTTCGGTGACACTTTTTATTGAAATAATGTGGAAAATACCCTTTTTTCAACTCTTTCAAACCAAATGTCTTTGGGAATGCTGATAACGGACCAGGATTATGGTTGATAGAATCAACAAATCTAACACCACAAGCTTCCATATACATAATCTTTGTTCCGTTGTAAATAACATAAGGTTTCACTCCGTTCTCTATACACCAATTTCGAATAAACTGAGCATCGTAACTCTTTGAATTGTGAGCTATGAAGGTAAACTTTTTATGCTTATCCTCCTCAAAAATAAATCTACAAAATTCATCGATGGTTTCAAATGTATCTATATTTCCATGAAAATCTTGACAATCGATCCAATTAACCTCATGAACACCGGTCTCCTGAGTTGCCTCAAAATCATAGAAAATGTATTTATCAGTTCTTGTCTGACAAGAATAACACGGATCCACATCGGGACTTTCATAACATTTAATAATCTCATTTGTACAGTTTCCACCCTTACATCTCGTTTGTTTCACATAACATCTATGTTCATTCATATTACAGTACTTCTTACAATTCTTACACTTCGAATATCCGCATTTGTGGGTCTTTAGGTTATGAATCGTACCATCTCTATCTTTTGAAGTTATAATTATACGCTCGCATTTCAGACATTTACCTACATTTTCACACACAATGTCGCATGCTCCCCATGTGGATCGGTCCCGCTTATGCTCCTCAAAACACTCTAGTCCAAAGAAAGATCTATTACATTTATCACATTGAATTGGTGGATAAGAGCATTTTTGCCCATCAGGATAGTATTTATAACATGCTATACACTTTGCGGGACACTTATGACGATCGCGATGAGCATAAGACTTTTTGCAGGTGTGACAATAATAATCTTTCCCTAGGAATGCAGGCATACTGGTAATTACGTCAAAGTGGTTATTGTTTTTGTAAAGGTATATCATCTGATCATAATGCGCATTAGGGTTTTCCTCCTTTTCAGAAGATGTGTAGATCAGCTCGTTGAACTGATCACCGTCTACAATGTTTATCTGAATCTTTAGGTGTTTCGCAAATTTCTCTACATCTTTGAGGGTCGAACCGTATCGATTTATCTCAACTCCAGCTTCCCTATGAAGTTTTAGAGCTTCTTCTTTCTGTAACCTTCTCGACTTATTAAATCCATTACTTAGTTCAGATTTTGTCCATTTTTGTTTATTTATGTTTGCGCGAGCCGTCACTATCGCTCTTGCAAGGCAGATCGTATCATTATTTTTGATTGTGATTATACTCTTTTTATCACATGCATTTAATTTTGTCACACGCAATCGGCCTTTACCCCGTGGAACCTTTATCGACTGAATCTCTATCTCAACCTCACTAATCGGTACATCCTTGTATTCAACGAATCTAGCTATCTGTTCGACCAGATCCGTCCCAAGGTGATCTGTGATCGTGATTATTTTCGTACTAACCGGTTTTTGCCAACTCGGATGACTTAGTATCCAACGAATCTTGTCACCGTTTTGTAACCCTCTATCTTTTATTACTTTATTCGCTATTTCCAACAGTAATTTGTCAATATCGAATACACCTGAAAGGTGTGGGTTTAGTATTTTTACATTGAATTTATCGAAAAACGATTTGAACTTTCTACTTTCCTTTGAAGATATCTTGATTATCTCATACGGTACTCCTTGATTATCGATCTTTTTCAAAACTTGGTTAAGTTTTTCTTGTAAGAACCGTGCACCACGTTTGTTTTTTGCACGGTTGATTTTCTTTGTTAGACGAGCAGCCTCCCTCTTTAGTTTCTTCTGTCTCTTCTTATCAAACACCACAAGACGATGTTCATCTTCAGATCTTTCAGATCTATTTACAACCTCTTCTATTTTCTTATCCTTCTTTGCTTGACGTGCTTTTTGCTTCTTTTCTTTCTTCTGTCTCTTCTTATTTCGTTTACGTTGAGGTATCTCTGATTGACGAATTATGTCGTCTTGCGGATGTGGGGAGGATTGCCTTTTTCTTCTTCGAGGGGGTGATGGTGATGGTGAAGGTTCTTCATCTATAAAATTCACAATCCCTCGTGATGGTTCTTCTTCATCTATAAAATTCACAATCCCTCGTGCTGGTTCTTCTTTACTACTTTCAATGAATCTGATCAGGTCCGCTTTCCTCCTATAACGTGAATGACCTTTCAATCCTCTTTCACGTGCAATTGCCCTAAGCTGTTCAACAGTTTTTGAATCCATACGTAAGTATTATTATCAATATATTTTATTTTTTAATACCATTTTAAATTTTCATTTCGCGTTCATGAAATGAAAAGAAGAGATCTTCACCGCAGATCTTTCAGTTCTTTCAGATCTACCCAAGAGTTGAATTTATCGCTATACCCGCTCCACTTCACTAACGCTTTACCTTTTCGAGCATCTCGTCGAATCACTTTCTCAATACGAAAGATGGTCTGTTTAGCCTTCTGCAGCTCTTCCTTATAGAAAGAACCCGTTATCTCCTCACCCAACTCATCTTTCAGTTTATAAGTTATAGGGTTAGTGTATCGAATCTTATCGATAGTAAAAATCTCTTCAGTCCAATTCGGTGTGTAACCTTTATCGAAAACAGGGCGTTTGTATTTTGATATTCGAACCTTATCACCAACTTTAAATTTCGGCTTAGTATTCATCCGTTTCATCTTACCGTACAGATTTAAGTAAACAGCACTTTCGTTCTTTTTCTTCGACGCTTCCACAGGTGTCATACCGATGCTTCGGTGTTTTGAATTATTGTATTCTTTCAATATCATCGGTAATATATCAAGATATTTTGTATTGTTTTGAACGGTAAACTGTTTATACATTTTCTCTTTTATCGTACGGTTCCATCTTTCACAAACACTAGATTTTTCTTCATTCTCTGTCGAATACATCACTATCGAATCTTTATCCAACAGTTCTTTCATATTCTTGTTGTAATACTCTTTTCCCTTATCCACCCACAGCATTTTCGGTTTTCTTCCTTTCTTGAATATTGTTTTGAACGCTTCCCTAACGATCTCTCCCTTTTTATTCTTCAGCGGTACAATCCAACCGTATTTACTAAAAACATCTAACACCATGAGAAGATATCGATATCCCTTATTCCACCTGCTTAATTTCTGCATCTCGACAAGATCAGAGCACCATATCTCATCGATTCCGTTTACAATAACACGCCGCCGAGTAAACTTTCGTCTTATAGGTTTATGCAGCTCATCTGCTAGCTTTTCTTGCCACGTCTCTACGTTTTTACTCGGCGGCCTTATCCGTTTCCCAACCCAAGTTTTTGCTTCGTGTTGATAATAAATCTCGCCGCTTGTCCCCATTTTGGCATCTCTCCGTACGGAATCTGATCAAGTTCAGAAACCATCTGCCGGTCACAATCTCCCTTGTTGGTTTTGCCTGTTTTAACGCGATCATAACAAACATCATGCCGAGCTGATATCTCATCCACTTTGTTATACGGTTGCTCATACCATTCTTGAATTTCTCCTGTTTCATCATCGTATTTTAACTGTTTATCCAGGGGATTATAAGGCCCCATATACTTATATTTCCCAGGAGTGAATCCTTTCTTTGGTCTTGGCAGCTTTCCTATTAATGAATGAACATCTAATTTACCACCATCTAAATCTTTTCTATCCGTTTTATATTTTTTATCGGGTCTAATCTTGGTACTTAGCTGATTTAACATGTCGGAGGTTGTCTTTTCAAGAAACGGTTTTGCTTTGTCAAGAGCGAAATCCAACGCCTTGGTTTGCATATTTTTATTTCTCAACAGCTCACTTGCTCCATAACGACCCATCTCAACAGCTTTCTTTCCTAACCAAGGTAACGCATGCATCGTTAATCCTTCCATAGCCATCTCACCAAAGCCCCCACCTTGTGGGGGCCCAACTAGTTTTCCGAACTCTTAACGAAACGGGTTTTCTTGATTCCACAATTAGCGCAAGTGCACCAAAAATAAGGTCTACCGTTTGAGGCTATCTCGTAACCAGACGGTTCAGTACAGCCGGTTTTTATTTTTTCCTTAACGCAATACGTTAACGACTCCATCTTATTATACGATCTGTATAATAAAACTTTTTAATTTTAATTACACAAAATATTTTTTAATAAACTTTTCATTATAGTTTTGATTATCGATTTTGAATCTACTTAAGCAATCGTAAAATGATTTTTTGTAAATATTATCAAGAAAATATAGACAGTAATAACCGCATCTTACCGATCTTATAGCTTGAAACGGGTAACCGATATTATATTGGTATTCCATACCTGATTTATTAGCATAATCGATCAGTTCTTGCGGTGGTGGTAAACAGAACGAATCAAAATAATATAGGAGATCTTTATTCTTTACAAATGTTGCTACCCAATGTGTACCGTTCCCTATCTTATCATCTAGATTAATTATACAACAACCTGTTTTATGTATATTACTTACCGTTTGATCTCTCGAAAAAATACCTTTGAAATCAGGTATTTTTAAATATTTTATCCATTCAAGGAGGTCAAAATTACTTAACGGTACATCCCTAAATTCGGGTTTTTTTCATTCCATGATCCGTAAAAAGGTGGAGGAATGTATGGAACAGATAATCCTCTTCCTCTCGACGATTTTGGTACCTGTAATCCTCTACCTTCATACGGACTTACAGTCAATCCTTTTCCAAAAAGTTTTGAAGCTAATTCGATAGCCATAGGAATTCCGATTGCCGCAAGTGTTCCTAAAAATCCTCCATTTATCTGTCTTTGCGTAGGTTTGAATGTTATACCGCTACCGGTTTGCATACCTTTTTGCACATCTCGCGTTTGTCCTTGCGTTAATCCTTTCATATTTATAACTTGAGGAAGAAAATCAAACGGTATCGTAATTCCGTTACCAAAAATCTTATCGATACCGAGACTTCCCAAAGCACCTAACGCTCCTGTAGCTAAATGAGGTAATACTTTTGTAGCCGCTTTTGTTGCTAAAGGTACTACCTTTGTTGCCGCTTTTGTTGCAAAAGGTAACAACTTTGCACCAAGTGACAACAGTGAACTCCACAAACTTCCACCTACGGTGATCGCTTTACGAATCTGTGTTTTAGAAATTTTGATATCGGTACCGGTACCGTTTTTTACCGCTTTATTAATCTTGTTAATCTGAGTTTTTGTCAACAACAGCTCATGCGACCCTTTCAAATTATTCTTACTCAACCTTATCGTAATTTCTGAATTATCGTCATATGCTTTTTTCAACCTTTGTAGCTGTCCTTGAGACAGATTTACTCCATATGGTAAATACGCTGTAGCCATTTTTAATTTTACAAAATATAATTTTAATTAGATTTACGCTTTGATCAATATTTTTCCAGATGATGTGTATAACTCTATCTCTTTTTCGTGTAAGACCAGAGCATTTAATCTATAATTTGTTGGATTATCACCGTTTAATTCATAATTAAAAGTAAGTGCAACTACACCATCTTTTACATCTTCTTCTTGGTTTCTAAGATTAAAGTATAGAATTCCAAAAAGATTTCTGAAATTTGATCGATCAATTATTGTTCCGCTTAAAAAGTCGTTGTAAGCGGAACTGTAGGATAACAAAGCTCTGTAAAGTCTTGACTCCTCATCTGATGTCAATTCTAATTGAGGATACTGGATGCTATTATTTATTTGCAAGTGTGCTCTAGAAAAATATCGATTGTTTGCTCCAATTCTAAATGTTTTGAAAGTAAATATATTTTGCTCCTGATTACTATAACTTGCCTCGGGAACAACCCAGATGAAAACATGCCTCGGTCTCCTAATACCTGTACTTATTCGAAAGGAGCTATTTACAGAGGATGTTTGTAATATTTCGGTATGTTCTCTCAAATAGGTCCATTTTTTGGGTTTCAAATAATCTTCAAGATACTGTTTCATACCTAAACCGTTGAAAATAATTTTTGGACACCACAATCGCAACTTTGTTAAGATCACTTTACTATCTGGAGCAGCTCCTTTTCTGAAAATTATATTGTTATCGCTTTCAAGTTCTATAAGAAGATTTGTCTTAATATTCGGGTGAAGATTATTTTTGAAAGCTGCAAAATAACTGTATAGATTTAGCGGAATCGATATCTTATTGATAGCTGCAGCATCTGTTAAAATTTTTCTTCTAGCAAAACCTTCGTTATATAGCGCTTGAGCCGGTCGTGCTTCTGTTGTTCCTGTGGATGAATCTAAATATAAAAACTGATCTTTACCGATCGTATCTGCATAACTTTTTGTATATTTTAAGAGGGAAAGTACGTTCGACGTTTCATTGGCTCTTGAGTTATTGTAAACTGTCATCCCGTTGCATTCAACCTGTATCTGTCTTATAAATGTATGACCATTAGTTGTAGTACAATCTTGATTACCGTTATTTGCTCCTGCTGTTATACCGGTTGTACTATCAGCAAGCGTAACAAGTTTGAAATCTACTTCCAAATAAGCGTTATACCAATCGATCGGATTTGCTTCTGAAGAGTTATCAACTGTGAATCGATAATTATTCTTAACCTGTCTATTATTATTTGCGACATTATCGATTAGCGGTGTTTCCAAATCGTAGCACACGTATTCATATCGTTTGACCAATTCTGGATTTCTGAAACTCATTCTTATTATGAATTATAATAAGAAATTATTTTTAAAATTAAATCAGTTCATTTACGATATTTCTAATATATTGATATTTGTCTTCTTTCTTCTCTTTTTCGTTTAAAAATTTGATAATTTCAACTCCTTTTGTTTCACCCGAGATTTGTGGTGTTGGTGGTGGTGTTGGTGCAGCAGCAGAAGGTTCTTTTTTACCTCTCGATGAAAACTTGTCATAAATTTTTTCACCAAGAACTTCACCAGTTTTTTCTCCAACCTTTTCGGCACCTTTTTCAATAAGTTTTTCTGCTGCTTTACTAGCCAATTTACTCGCTGTTTTTCCTGTTAATTTAGAACCGATTTTTGTAAGTGTGTCGAAGAAACCGCTACCGGTTTCGATATCTACAGAGTTAATATAAGAAATTTCTCCTGTGTCAAAATCTCTTATTCTTCTTAGCTCTTCCATACGTGAGTAGTCTAATTTTATAAATTATAAATAAAATTATACTTCTTTTAACACTACGGTTATGGAAATATCGATATCGTTCAGATCAACAATTCTATCTTCATCGTCGGCTAAGTAAAAGGTTACTTCAGATATATCTTTTCTATTTATTTTGTGCCATAAATAATTCACTCTCGGGTAGACTTCAAAAGGTAAAGACCTTATTTTTGTATTTGTTGAGAATGTGAATAAGGTATTGCTTCGCTTTCCTGAAACGAACGAATCACTCAACAAACTACATTTTACGTAAAGATTATCGATGCTGTTACTGATATTAGGGAAATTTTTTCCATAACCACTGCTCGTTAAAACTTTCGATTCGAATCCGAGTAAAATATTAAAATTTCCACTCGAACTGAAATCGATGCTGAAATTTTCATTTAATTGAATAAATACCTTGTAGGTTGAAAGATTGAACAATACGCTAATTCCATATTCCTCCGTGTTGGGAATCTTACCGATCGTTGTGTGAATGAATTTGTTTATATCTTCGTAACTATAAATCCCTGATGGAAAAGTAATCGTTTCGTATGTTTTACCTTTATCCTTCGATATTCTTAGTTTGTTGTTATCATATTCAGGTCGAATGTTATGCCAACTCGCAGTCATGCTAAGATGATCCAATGCTAAAAAACATTCTTTATTATCATCCAATAACAGCTCGGGAGTAAACCTTACAGTAAAATTTCCCGGTTTATTATTAGGATTTTGTTTTCTTGCATCTATAGATTTGAAAACTAGCGTTTTGTTAACATTCATCTTATTATACGGAACGTATAATAAATACTTTTTATTTTTTAATTACGCTAAATATTTTTTAAACAATTTCTCATGAGCTGTCTTATCTATCGCTCCTATTCTTAACAGCTCATCGATGATTTGAGATAAATCGTTTTTCAAAACAGGTGAATTGTTACCGGCAGCCATCGAACCGATTATTATCTTCATTCTGTCTGCCAATTTGTTGGGATCATCATAATAAACTATACTTGAACCGACTATTTTCGATTTACCAGATGATTTATGAGGAGGTAAATTACTCAACATATTTAGATCATTAAAAACTTTTACAGCGTTCATACTATATTTTGTTTTAGGATTGTATCTTTTCGTTAGTAAATTAATCAGAGATTTATCAACATCGGCTTGATAGATTAATTTTCCACCACGATAAGCGTTTAATTTCAGATCTTTCATTAATTTAGGTATGTCGATCAATAGTCCACCATATTGATTATTTTTTTGAATTTTATAAGCGTTTCGTCTTGGTTGTTTGTACTTGCGTACCCCTTCACCTTGTTTTTGTTTTGTATATTGCGGTAAAATTTTCACATTCTTAATCGTTGTTAAATATCTCTCTAATATATCTCTTGTTCTTTCATATATTTTCAGATCTTCAGTGAGTTTTTGTTTATCTTCTTCTGTCTTTGGTTTTCTCCTTTTCAAACCACCTATCTTTATTCCGATACTTCTGTTTTCATCTTTAGCTTCATTATAAGTTTCAGATAACTGTTCTTCATTCATTTTAAGTAGCTCATTAGGTTCATGAAAAGTTTCTTTTAAAAATTCTAATTCGCTTTCTGTGAACATCTTATTTGGTTCAGCAGTTATTATTTCTCCCTTCTGTGGTGGTTGAGGTATTGCAGGAATTTCAGGTATCGATTCACCAGGAAATGGTAGCTCTTTATTCATTGTTAAAATATCTTTGTTAGTTTCAACCAAGTCTTTGAAACCGCTGGTCAAAGCCAATTGATTTTCTTTTAATTGTTGAATGACTTTGTCCTGTTTTTCATCTGTTTTTTTCTGCTGTTCAATTAACGGTTCTCTCAGAGTTTTAAAATAATCACTCATCGCAACATCGCGAACCTGTTCTTTATTTTTTACCTCATTCTTTACTTTGGTAACTGCTTTAGCAATTTTAAAACCTTCAAATTCTAAATCTGCATATTTTTTGACCCTATCAAGATCCATAATTTAAATATCTGTAAAATAAACATTTAAGTTATTTTTTAAATATCTGTAAAATAAACACTTTAAGTTTATCTACCTTATTAAATAAAATGAAAATACCGAATTATGATGTGATAAAAAATAACGATAATAATCGTTCGTTGAACGATTTTCTTAGTGAAGATTTTCGTATGTTGATAACAGGTCAAACTCGATGTGGAAAAACAAACACCTTAATGCATATTCTTAGAAAACCGCTCATTTATTACGATAAGATTTATCTATACTCACCAAATCAACATCAGGATAAGATTCAAGACTTGAAAAAATTAATGGAAAACGCCAGTCAAAGAGTCGGATATGATATTTTAGAACTTTACGGAGAAGATGATATTATGGACACATATTTATCTCCGATCGATAATAGAAAGGTGGTGGTTTTTGATGATCTAATTAACGCTCCCCAAGCAGTTCAAAACAAAATCGCCAATCATTATACAGATGGTCGACATCATAAGATCTCCCCGATCTATCTATCTCAGTCTTACTACGATGTTCCTCAAAAACTTCGACAGAACTGTTCCCACATGATTTTGTATCCACCAACGACTAAAAAACATTTAAATCTGATTGCGCAAGAAAATCTAATAGATCCGGTTCTTTTTGATAAACTCGGTCCATATGAATTCTTATTTTTAGACAAAGAAAAGAAAAGCGTTACCAAAAACTTTGACGAGACTTTTTAAAAATTATATGAAATAAGAATAGAGAGTAACATTCTTGCGATGGGTATTTTCAATGATATAGGAATATACAGTAATTTCGATATATCAGAATATATAAAAAATTTTAATCAACAAGTACTTCAAGGAACCGGTTTGAAATTAGATGTCAATAACAATTACGATATTCAACAAAAACGTCTTGTAAATGTTGGTGAAGGAGTCGATAGTGGCGATGCGATAACAAAACATCAGATGGACTTACAGATATCAACAAAACCAGATCGGACAGATGTTATTCTTGTTGATGGATCGACTCATATGACCGGTGATTTAGATCTTCGAGGAAACAGATTGATTCTTCCCGGAGAGATCGACATGAACAGAAAACTTATCACCAATATGGATACGGATGAAGATAACGATTTATGCGCTGTCAATATGGTGACTCTGAAAAGATCTCTTCCCAACGCTCCTGAACCAACGCATGAGGTCGTGAAAAATATCGATCTGAAAGAACGTTTCAATGTTGTTCAATCGAAACAACAGACTTATCACGATTTAGGGGCAAATTATAACAATCTTGTCTCTTACAACGATGTTAGGAATATTTTTTTATCTCGCAAAGAGACGTTTCCGATGGAGACAAGTTTAGATATGGGAAACAATACGGTTTACAATGTAAAGGACCCGACGGTCGCTGACCAAGGGGCTAATAAAAGATACGTGGATCATATAATTTCCGGTAAATTGAGTAATCCGTCCGGTGAAGATTTCGATATGTCGAACCATAAGATTACCAATCTCGGTGATCCGCATGATGATAATGATGCATGTAATAAATCTTACGTTGACGGTGCTGATAAAAAGCTTAATCTCATGATAGGGGATGTGGTAGTTCATACGAACGAGGTAGAAAATAAGCTCAAAAAATATATCGATGAATCGCATATTAGTACTTCGGAAGATATGAAAGATGAGTTCCGGTACATAATGGAAAATGTTGACGAAAGTTCTTCCGAGCATGATATAACCGTCACCGGTATAGTCGATTTAGTGGAGTCGCCGCATACGCTAAACAAAAAAGTTTACAGTCTTTTATTACACAAACATCCGTTAAATAGCTACGCATCAAGAATCGGATTTAATCTGTATAAATTACCGGATGGAGAATATACCGTTTGTATCGAATTTATTCCACCACCGCAAGCGATGCGCGGTGTTAGTGTCGATGTTCAATCAGCTTCTATCAATATAAATAAACAATCGACAAAAAAATTTACGGATTACAGTAGAAGTATTATCAATCTACATAAGTGGAAAATTTCACCGCCGGAATATATTAGGGTCGATCTAAAGTGTAGCGGTTCACCAACATCGGCTTCGCAAGCTCAAGCTTATCTAGTGATATACGGAATAAAAGGGAATCATTCAGATGTTCCATCTAGTGTTTACGATTCACCTTATTTTTTTGAGAATCGTAAAATGGTTATGCAGACTACTCTCGATATGAACAAACACACAATTATCAATTCACCATCGCTAGGACTTAGTGGAAGTGCGTTTGTAAAAGATGGTGTTTACGATAGAGCTAAGAATCAGACATTTGCACTATTTTCAGGAGAAAAAGATGCTATGGTTCCTGTTAAGAGTAAGATCGTAAAATGTTGCGTTAACATTCTCGATACGCTTGAAACGTACCCTTATATTGCCGTGTTGATTAATAATGTAGTAGGAAGAGGAAGGGGTGGAAAGAAACAGGTTTGTCACTTGAGTAACGATGTAAATTTGGAAGAATGTGATGAATTTAGTGTGAGAATAGAAGTGAGTTTACAAGGAACCATTGTCAATAAATGTTTGGTAAGTGTGTGGCTTGAGACGGTGTAAAAAATGGAATTAAAGAAATATTGTCTTATATAAAAAAAGACAATGGAAACGACATATTCAGAAAAGATAAATGAGATACTTCAGATTCCAAACGAAGAACTTGGGTCATTAACATTTAACAATCTATTGTTAATTTTAGAAGAATATGGTGTGAATCCAAAAGAGATCTTGATCGATTACATTAAAATTTACCGTTGCGCTCACGGACTACCTGTTGAACCTGAATGTGAATATGCTTATTATTAATCTTCAGATGAAGAGTAATTTTATTGTACGATTCGTATAATAAAAAATACAATATGTTCTTACAATGCTTCTACAACCTCTCTCGCGATTTCTCGACATTCTTGTAACCATTCCGGTGTGGTGTTATTTATAAAAGAGACATAATATAATATGAAAATGAATGCGATCATTTTTTAAAATTAGAATGTACCATATTTATAAAATGAGATACGATCTTTTTGCATTCAATCACATCGATACATCGATTGATGAGACAAAATTAACGGTGATCAAATCCCTTTACAGTTTTTATCACAAGAAATGGTGGTGTTATAAAAAGACTTTTAGACATCTCAAACGGATGAATCTCTTGTGTAAACTGTCTTCGTCGTCTCTTATCGCAGGCGGTACAATTGCCGGCGGAATTACGTTGAACCCTGTTATACTAGGTGTCATTTCCGGTGCAGGCTTGTTGGTCAAAACATTTACCGATTATAAAAACTATAACCGACGGATCGAGATGAGTAAGTTCGCATTTACGACATACCAGAAAGTTTTGGTCGATTTACGGTCTTGTCTGCGAGGAAAACAGTTCGATCACGAATCGTTTGTTAACGATATGAGGTTGATCGATGAGATAATCATCGATCTATGTCCAGCAATAAATAGTCGAATCGAAGATCGATATGATAAAAAATTCAAATGAACATAAAGATTTGGTATTAAATAAATAAAATCAATGGATGATGGATGGGAAAGACCGTTGATTAATCGAACAAATTATACCTTCAAAGAATTACGCCATTTAGCAAAAGAGAAGAAAATTAAAGGTTGGTATCTAATGAGGAAAGCTAAACTCATCGATTCTTTGACTGAATTAGATATATATGAACCTCTAGTAAAAGTTCGTAAAGACAGATTTTGTGATTGATCAACAATAAATAACCGTGTTGAAAAAAGATACGATGAAAAGTTTTCATAAAAAAAGTGCAAAACCCTGGTCGGGGGGTGCTCGGTTGGCTGTTTCTGTGCCTCACCGAAGTGAGGACTTTTGCCTCACCGAAGTGAGGACTTTTCCCGCTGACAAAGCGGGTGTCACCCATTTTATACCTCTGGGTGAGGTTAAGTTCTCCGAAGAGATCTTTGAGCACCCCCCTGTTATCAGTTGGGCCGGGGCTGGTTCACCAGAGCGTAGTCAACTGACTCAACTACACTGCTACCCCGTGGGTCTGACATTGCATGAACCGTAAACGGGATTCAGACGGCGGCCGACCGTCACCTCCCTGAGTTCTACCAAATTACAGACTTAATATTATATATGGTTCGATCGACTTATATATTAACGACCGAATTATCGCGCTCACACATGTGGTACGTGTCAAGTGTCACGCACCACAAAGCGATTCATACGCATACGCCTTACACTCGTTTCGCCTCAATGAACACGTATGCAGATGAGCTGAATTCTCGGAAAAGATGAATAAATTAAGACCGATTTCTCGGAAAACAAACGACTCGAAAGCGCTTGTTTATCAAAAAATGGTATTAAAAATATAAAGTACCTTATAAAACAAATGGAAAAGTCTGTGAAAGAGTTGAAAGCTGAAGCAAAAGAGCAGAAAATTAAAGGATGGTATCTAATGCGGAAAGCCGAACTCATCGATGCTTTACAAGCTGTAGAATTGAAAGAACCTGTGAAATCACCAGAACGTAAAGAAAAACTTTGTCCACACGAGAAAAATAAATACAATTGTAAGGAGTGTTCAGGATCAAGGATCTGTCAACACGGTAGACGACGGTATTTTTGTAAAGATTGTGGTGGAAGCGGAATCTGCATTCATGGAAATAACAAGTACTATTGCAAGGAGTGTAGTGGAAATCAGTTTTGTGAACACAATCGAGTGAAATATTATTGCAAAGAATGCGGTGGAAACGGTATCTGTATTCATAAGAAAGATAAACGCTGTTGCAAGGATTGCAGGTAGGAATGAAACTTGAATATTTTTTCATTTCTTTTACTAGAAATGAAAAATGGTCTTAAGGAAATAAATATGTAATTATAACAACATGCAACTGTCAATTCTCTCAGATGTTCGCAATGAAGATATTATTTTCAGCAAACCGATAAAAAATGACCTTTACAATTATCAAAGGATTAAGATACAGATCGATTACGGTGATAATAAAAAATGTCCTTTAGTCATTGAAACACCGTTTCTTTTCAGTTTTGGTGTAACCGAAAGAAGAAGTAAAGAAGACGAAAGTAATTCAAATTTCATTGGTTATTCTATTCCGGTCTGTTTATGGTCTAAAGATGGCAAACCGACACAGGAAGAAGATGAGTTTCATATCTCATTGGAAAATTTTGAAGCACTTTGTCGCAAGCACTTACAAGACACTTTTGGAAGAGAAACTGCTGACGAATTAAATAGTATTTTATATTACAAGGATTGGGAATTAGAAAAATATCCACCAATATTATATGCTAAACTCAATTATTCAGAAAAGTCGAATAAATTTTTATCGCTATTCAAAGCGAAAGGAAACAAAAAAGTTGATCCGCTCAGCTATTTAAATACATATTGTTATGCAAAATTAGCTTTGCTGATTGATAGTATCTACATCAGTAAAAAAGCTGTTTCGATTCAGATAAAGGTTCATGAGGTATATTTCAGACCGTTGCCACAACGAGAATCGCTATTATGGATACCTGAAGAAAGCGAAGATGAAGAAGAAGAAGATTGAATATCTGTTTATTTTTCATTTCTTTTTCTAGAAATGAAAAAAATCGTCTTAAAAATTAAATATGGTAATATAACAACATGCAACTGTTAAGTCCTTCAAAAGTTTTAGAATATTCATCAAATATTATTTTCCATAAACCGGTAAAAAACAGCAAAACCGGTTTTGAAATAATTAAAATTGACACCAATAAAGGTCCGTTAGTAATCGATTCACCATTTCTTACAATTTTAGGTGTAAAAGAGACATATAGTCAAAACGAAAGTAGTAAACTACTTGGTTACACCATTCCTGTTCGCTTATACGGTGAAGAAGGACGAAGTCGAATGTCAACGGAAGAAGAAGAAAAGTTTTTTGATTGTATGGTTTTTATTAGAGACATTTGTAGGCGACATTTAAAGGGGGTTTATGGTGAAAAAATAGCTAATAAGATAAAAGGTATTTTTTATGGTTTTCATTTTGAAGGTATGGGTACAAGAGTTTGTGGGTTAATATATCCAACAATGTTTAATGTTAAACTACCAAAACATTCAAAACAAAGGGATAAGATCTTAACAAGAATCGCAAAGAGAAAGCTAGAAAAAGTCAAAATGGCTCTGTTAATCGATAGTATCTATATCAGCAAAGAAGAAGTTTCATTTCAAGTTACGGTACATGATATATATGTTAACCCACAAGATTCACCACTAACAATACCTGAAGAAAGCGAAGAAGATGAAGTTTTTTCTTCAAACCGTGTTGTGTTAACAATGAGTATCGATTAAAATATATACCGTCACTAAATTATAATGTTGGGTTTCATTGTTTTTTCGTAAAATAATATAAAGTCTTGTTAAGGAATTTCGAGTTATCGCTTGTTCGTTTACGGTTGTTATACGTTTCTTTTCCCCTTCGATGATCTGTTTCATCGTTGTATGATTAATATATTGACTATTTTCGTGATTCAGTCTGAAACCTTTTACCTTTCCATACGGATATTGAATCGATAAAACACACTAAAAAATGAAAGATCTGGAAAGTACCCTAGAGTGAATAATTATAGATGAATCGCCTATAATTATACGATATTACATCAAATTAACGACAAAACACACTGAAAATGGGAAAGTGACCTATAGTCCCTATTATAACTACTGCAATTAGTTAATAAATTTTTTTTGTAATGTTTTAATTTCATTTTTCTTATTGTTCTATATTTCTTTTCTCGGTAAATTAGCATAATCTTGCTTGAGGCCTAACCCGCCAAATCAACCCAGATGAAATAAAGTTATCTATCTTGTATTCAATAGACCAATTTCGATATATTAAAATTCATATTTGGCTCCGAGCCTTGGGGGAATAAAACAAAAGAAATCACATTGAGGTTCAGCGTTGAATTATTCATTTCTTTTGTTTTATTCCCCCAAGCCTCGGAGCCAAGTATGAATTTTAATATATCGAAATTGGTCTATTGTACCAGTAAGCGCTGGTAGTGGTAAAATTAGCATTTATAGTAATTTGAAGAAGCTCTTACTATCCTTCCCACCTTCTCTACAGGTAGTGCTGATTCTTTGTTGGCAAGACTCTACGATCGTTATTCATGTCTTGTAATTTATATGTCCTTATTGTATGGAACGTGTGTTTCATTGTATCTATTTTATTGTTAATAGTTTAGTTGTTTTATGAACCGTACGACAAGAAAGAGTGTCACCGTTTGCCTTTTTAATAAAGTTTAATTTACAGTTAATGTTTAAGCGTTCCTCATCAGTTTCAGCTGAAGTGCGCGATCACTTATCCTTTCAGTCTTTCCAAGGTCCCCAACAGCGTTTCTTTTTAGCGGCTTCTCCTGCTCGGGGGTCACGTGGCTGATTGAGTGGTGAGACTGTGCTGCTTATGTAATACTCCATTCTCTCCTTCAGTTTTTTAACAATATCCGGGTACTTGCTGCTTAGGTCGTTGCGCTCATTGGGGTCAGTGGTTATATTGTAAAGAGCCACTTCAATCCTTTCAGATTTTTGTTCCAAGTTTCGATCCTGCAGCAATTAAAGAAGAGACCAAAAAAGTTATCAGTGTTACAGGTTCTCATGCTTGCTTGAGATCGGAAACGTGATCCTTTTCGCAAGCTACATTTGCGCTATTTTCTGCCAAGACAACCCAAACATAAATAAGAAACAAAACATAGCTTACTATTATAGGGGAGAATATCAGTTTTCCGCTGTGATTTTCTGCACGTGATTGTAGCCTAGTCTTATCCGTTGGTAAGCTGTCTTCCAGTTCAGGCGGCTTGAACCACGTGACGTTAGGGACGTTAAGTTATATCTTCATGTGTCCTACACGCAGCGCGGACCCCTCAGTTTTGTCAATGTTAATGACAACTTCCTTTCTTGGCGAGCGTTTCCCCGAAGAGATTGTTTCCCATACATCAAAACCATCTATAGGCTTTGGATAAACAGGATCGAAGGTTCCTCCTGCGGACGGACCAGGTCATTGGTCTTTTTTAGCTTACACGTGATAAGCACGTGCAAAGCGGTGCGCATGTGGCGCGTGGTAGCTTTATTTATTTTATCCATCAAGACAGGAAAACCCATACTATTATACGTATACTTCGATTGACAGATTGCAATGAGATAGTTACGGACTTTTCCACATAGTCAGATTATCTTAACCAACATCACATATCGTAAAGTGTTGCGTTTTGGGCTTTGCATATACAAGCTTAACGAGTCAAGTGGACTTTGTAAAAAATGTTCAACTCTTTACCAGGGATTTAAGTTTGACATTTCCTCACCTGCCAGCTTGATTAGAGTCGGATACCAATCGGTCACGTGCAACAATTCTCTGCTCTTCACGCCTTTTTGTTTCAGTATATTACCATAGACAAACACTTCCAAACAGTGTGTTTTGTACCATGCAGTGGCCAGTTACACCCTCCAGAGCTTGGCAACCCGCCATTATCAGTAGTAAATATAACCCGGCGTGTCATTCCATAGCCTGAAAATCAGAAGAAATTGAAAATTCAGAATCGAGTCACAAGTTGCGTGTCTGAGTTGTCCCTTAACTTCTATGGCGGGTGTCATAGCAACATTTACAATTCTGAAAGCATTATTTCCCATTTTTCCCTATCTTCGTCGTAGGTCCCTCCCCTGTGATGAGAGTGTGCAAACGCCTGGTCCATTCTATGATGTCATCTCTCAGTTATTCTTCCGTTTCCCTCGTCTCCCACCCTCTCGCTCCATCCGCGGCGATCATCCACTACGGTTCAAGGCAGCCAGATGATTGTCAGACACCAAGTTATTGTCCTTACCGTACTAATAAGAAAAAGAAACAGAATGCATGATCACTGCAACAAACCGTTCAGAATGGCCGGATCTGTTTTCCTAGACCGAGATCCGGTATTAATACTTGAAGTGTAACAGTAGTATAGGGTGCACCGGTTACTCCTCTTTTTTTGCGCAGGAATCTCATTAGCGTGCGCAGGAATAAATTAACGTCAGTGATGTCATAGTCTATTGTCTTGAACTCATGAATAAAATGCGGTGGATTCTCATTAACGTATAACCGGTTTGACAGGTTTTTCAACGATGTAATGTTCTATTTTTACCTTGGGACGGTCATGGTTGGTAGAACTGGTTTTGACCGCCTTAGACTCATGAATAAAATGAGGTGGATTTTCATTAACGTATAGCCGGTTTTAACTGGATTGAGGGTTTTTTTATCAATAACATCATGCTCTTTTTTTATCTTGGAACGGTCATGGTTGGTATAACCAGTTTGACAGGTTTTCACTGCTTTTGTTCATAAGTGTATAAAAGCTCTCGCGCTGCCCACCGTATCATTCACAAATTGTGAGTAGTCGAGTCATGGCTTTCAACCAGTTCAACACTTTGGAAGAGTTTGAAAATTGTATCTGGCACAACGAGATTCCAAGTGATCAGATTTCTGAAGCAGTAGACCGATTGATGACTTTAACATTTCAGGAAGAGCCTATGTTGACTGTGGATGAAGTTAAAAAGGTCGAAAGGCAGAGGATAGTCAGTCTTGTCGGCCATGTGTTCCAGCTTACTTACGCCGCAATGCTTGAGGCCTACTCTGGGACCTTAAGTCGCCTTAAGTCGCCTAAAGTCGCCTTAAGTCGCCCAAAGTCGCCTAAAGTCGCCCTTTGTCGCTTAAGGTCGCCTGAAGTCGTTAGGCTTAAAAAAGGCCTGCACACCTTAAAATTGCCCTAAAAGGTTTCACTTTTACTATTTCTTGAATATATAATAATTTTATTGCCCCAAATCTCTTATTTATTTCCCATATATGATTATATACTGCAAGTGTATGGCCCCATGCAGTACAGCACCATGCTTCAATAGTCATGCACCATGCCCTAGTTGCTTCAATTATATTTGCTGAGCCCTACAAAGGATGGACCATTTTATTTTTGAAGGGGGGGGGGGGGGGGGCAAATACCAAGGAAAAAAATTCACGCACAGATAAAGTATAGAAAAGTGTGGAAAAATCACAAAAAAAATTCTTGCACAGCCTCAAGATGGTAAAAAAAAATTCATGCTTGCTAAAACAAAATGCCCACCCCCCACCCCTAAAAATAAAATGGTCCATCCCCAAGGAGGGTACACTCATTCATCTTCAAAACATTGACAGCTATTTCTATAGGTTTACTTATATTTCATGGACAAAGTGTTGCTGAAAGGATGAAGTTGTGACTTATATTATAATCAACATTTAATATGAGCAACATCATAAGAAAGAAACACTGCTGATCAGCAGTCAATACTGATATACTGTGATGGTGCAGGCATTCCTTCACCTTCAGGGTAACAACAGTGAGAGCTGTTTTGGATCACTAAGATCACAATAATTTTAAAAGTATTTTGGGGTTAAGCCCAATTATTGCTTATCACTTTTACATTGAGCAAGTAAGCTTGAAAAGATCATACGCTTAACCAAAGGCAATGTAACTGTATACAAATGTACTTAACTTTTAAGCTTACTTACCCAACGTGAAAGAGCAACCAAAAATGGGCCATTTCTCCCGCATACAACCTCTAAGCTGCGTTCTAGCCATCCAACATTATTCTATTTACAACAAATCGTAACTGAACGTTTGAAAACTTGAAACTTCTTTACAACTTGTACATGTCATCTTCTTGACAGCTTGATGAAGCAAAGAATTTAAATCAACCTATACGCTCAAGATTGCAAAATTTGCGTTGATTATGTTACTATGATGGCTCTCTGTCACAAAGGTCAAAAGGATTTGTTGTTATCAACCATTAAGCAGAAATGTGCAAAGGATTTGCAGCTGCTTCCAGCAGGAAAATTTTTTCCTCACTCGAGCAAACATGGCCGCCACATGTTTTGACCACGTGACTTCTTTTTGGAACATGGAAGCCAACGCGCGCGGGCGCGCGCGCACTCATGTTCAGAAAATTAGCACTCAATTGATTCGGCAAACAAAGCCAAAGCTGAAGTGTTGCTGTTGTTGAAATTGAAACACATTCCCACTTTACAGTACAGCGCTAGCCTGACTAGGCTTCGTGGTTCCCTCTAGGCCACCACTCACGTGCTTTACCTTCGTGGCGTAGATTGTCAATCAAGCTGGCCTGGAATTTTGAAATCGTTCTTGTAGCCATTGACTGGCTTCTTGCTTGTTTTGCGAAAAGAAAACTAATTCCGACAACTCAATTCAAGGTAAGGTAGATGTAAATTTCTGAAATTTATTGGTTAAGCGAGCGCGGGAGCTAGTCGCGCGCGGGAGGAAAAGAAACGCGCGAAGCATGGAAACCATCTACGATTGGAAAGGAATTCTGGGAGAATCAAAATGGCGGACGCCAATGTAAATATTGTCAACTCTGTCATTTGCTGTGCATTCATTTGTGATCCATTATTTTCTGGAAATTTTTGAGGTAATAATAAACTTATACACCGGTAAATCTGTTAACAGCCTCATCAGTAACACTATTTAGTTTTGTTTTGACAGGTTAAATTAAAATGTTGCCAGGTGGAAATGTGTGAGAGCATTTCGGGCCTGTAAGCAGAACTAAACAACCCTGCTAGAAAGTCTCCTACCAGGGTTCGGTTCCCTGTCAGTGGAACATCCAAGTTTTCAGGAGCCGGACAAATAGTTGGAGAAAATGGGAAAGATGCGCTATTGAGAAGGACCCTCGCTTACGGTACCAAATATGATATTGGAATATTCTATTGGACTAAGGCAGGAGAACAACAAATTGGCTGGGTGCCTGACCAAACAGTTTTGGATGTCGTTTGTCAAGCTTTCGAGCCAAAATTGACTGTGCAACTGCCACAACAGTGGCAGATAAATTAACCAAATTTATGTAATATGTGAAATCGAGAAGTGATTTTTAATTAACTAATTCGATGCCTTTGTTCATTGTCGTATAAATAAGTCAAGGAAAATGTATGTTAGTTTGATTCAGATCAGGTATCCATTTTTAAGTGAAAAAGTTGGATTTTTTTTCCCAAGATTTTGTTTGGCAGTGTATATGATCTTTATATTTTTGTATGATTATTGTTTTTATTGCAATATCTTAAATACATTTAAGCAGCTAACTGAATTTTTTCTCATTCTAGATAAGTAATATTGTTCCTGCCTCTTGTTTGGCTAATTAATGTTCATAATACAATTTAGCATTCATATTATTTATATAATGTTGTTGTTATTGTAATAATTTGAATCTCAGTATAGCTAAAAGGGGCTTTAAAATCTGGAAACTGGAGATTTACGGTCACTTAAGTCTATCTGAGACCAAGTGAACTGATTGTGATAATTTTGTTTATTGAAATATGAGACAAACTATCATGAATGCCAGGATTCATGTAAGGACTCAAGCTGTAGCCCTAACCCTAACTCTATGTCTAACCTGAACTGGAGTCCTTGGTCGCAAACTGACTTAAGTCCTGACTCAATCGGACCTGGCTTGAATCCTGTCTCATATTTCTCTCCAGAGACCAGTGGCTTGGTATTTAGGTATAGTGATGAAGAGACTGTCAATAACTTTTGTTTCATCACTTTTTAGAAACACTTTTATGTTGCCTGGAGTTGCCTTCAGTCACCTTAAGTCGCCTTAAGTTGCCTTAAGTCGCCTTAAATCGCCTTAAGTCGCCTAAAGTCGCCTTAAGTCGCCTAAAGTCGCCTTAAGTCGCCAATATTTTAAACTAATTTTTCCTTAAGTCGCCTTAAATCGCCTTAAATCGCTTAAAGTTGCCTAAAGTTACGGCGACTTAAGGTCCCAGAGTAGGCCTGAGAGAATAGTCATTTGAGTTCTGATCGTCAGAGAAGTCACAAGTGATGGGTTGCTGTCCACCTTCACCCTCCCTTGCACTAGACAGAATTTTTAATCGCATTCGTTGCGTATTTGCTTGTTGTGGTGGCAAAGTCATTGTACAAAACTCTGAGTTCTGCGATGGAGAAAACTCTCGCCAGCATTTACCTCGATCCGAGTCATCCCACAAGTTTCGGTGGTTTGGATGCTGTTTACAGGGCGGCCAAAGAGAAAGGAAAGAGCAAGATTTCTCGTAAACAAGTTGAAGATTGGTTGAGTCAGCAAGACGTTTATACGCTTCATAAACCCGCACGTAGACATTACAAGAGAAGTAGAGTCATTGTTCCCGGCATAAATTAAATGCTCAATTCCAAGCTGATTTGGTGGATGTTCAAAGTCTAAGTCGATATAACAAGGGTTACAAATACCTCCTCACTTGTCTAGATGTCTTTAGCAAGTATGCTTGGGTCCTTCCTTTGAAGACAAAAGAGGGTCAAGAGCTAGTCAAGGCCTTTCGAACGATTCTATCTTCTGGTCGCAAACCGCTTAAACTTCAAACGGATCAAGGCACGGAGTTTCTTAATCGTGTGTTCCTGAAGTTTCTTCGTGACAACAACATTGATTTTTTCACAACTAACTCGGGATTAAAGGCGTCGGTGGTTGAGAGATTCAACCGTTCTTTTAAGGGAAAAATGTACAAATTTTTTTACTGCTAAAAACACACTTACGTATATAGATGTGCTACCACAGTTAGTATCATCTTACAATCATACCTACCATCGCAGTATTAAAATGAAACCAAGCCAGGTTACCAAGGCCAACGAAACCAAAGTATGGGAAACGTTGTATGGAGATGGTGTACACAAGCTTGTTCGTTTCAAATTTGCAGTGGGGGATCGTGTAAGGATCAGCAAAGCGAAGCGACTCTTTGAAAAGTCTTACCTTCCCAACTTTACCGAAGAAATTTTTACTGTGTACAAACGAATGTCGCGTCAAGTACCAGTCTATAAACTGAAAGATGATGCAGGGGAGATCTTAGATGGAACATTTTACGAATCTGAACTACAGAAAATTATCAAGAATGACGATGTTTATCGTGTGGAAAAGATCTTACGCAAGAGAAAGCGTAAAGGCTTAGTTGAATATTTTGTAAAATGGAAAGGTTACCCAGACAAATTTAATAGTTGGGTACCGGAAAGTAATATTTCAAAGTTGTAAAAGGTATTGTGTGAATAAAGGTATGATTTTATATATATGAAATAGTTGTAGCGTGGTAAATTATAAAATAAGCCCTCCCTATGTATCAATATCATTTGACTTCTAGTCATCATGGAGGTAACACAGTTTTATCTACATCTCCCCAGCAATAGTAGTCTTGACAAATTTCCAAATAACACATTAACGGAGTATCGGGTTGGATTACCACAGACCATTAATCTGACAGGCGAATGGGAAGTGGCGTTAACCGAAATCCACTATCCACATAGCTGGAATAATGTTCAAGACTTTAGAATTTTCGTGCGGAATGAAAAACTCCACGGAATGTGGGATACCCTGATAATTTCACCAGGCCATTATCCTACCATTCAAGATTTCCTTGCAAAAATGAAAGAGTCGATCGATGTGTCATTTTCCTATGATACTATCAGTAGAAAGGTGACCGTTCATGTGCAAAATAACTCCGAAGTGAATTTTGACAAATTCGGATATATGCTGGGATATTCACCAGAACAAGTTATTTCAAAGTAAAACAAAGGGTCCTAGAGAAGTGGATTTGGAACACGGTTTTCACGATCTTTACATTTATTGCGATATTATTCAACCGCAATATGTCGGAGACACATTAGTCCCCTTGCTTCGAATTATTCCCGTGGAAGGGAAAGACGGGGAACGAATCAACAAATCATTCGTGCGCCCGCAATACGTACCTGTCAGCAGAAAGCAGTTCGAGACGATCGAAGTCAATATAAAGCGGACACCGGAGAGTCTGTACCATTTGAGTTTGGGAGAGTGTTGCTAACACTTCATTTTCGTCAGAGTCAACCTCCGTACTTTTAAAGAGTGACATGAAGAAAATTCATACGCCAAATCACAAGTTGTACGAACAATATTATTAAGATCAAGCCCAACAAAAAGGTGGAAATTTACCAGCCTTTCATGGAGCTCGATTTCAGCGGGGATATGGTTTAGGTTCCATATTTAGAGGTCTTTTCCGCTGGGCGGTGCCTCACCTGAAACAGGGCGCTAAAATACTTGGCAAAAAAGCGTTGCAAACCGGTGTCAATATTGCTCAAGATGTGATGGATGGAAAACAATTTAAAACGACAGTTGGCAAACGAGCTAAACAAGCTATCAGTGAACTTGCTTCCCAGAATCCCTCGTAAGCGCAGGCAGGTGGGGGTCAAAAAGCTACAAAAAGGAAAGCACAGCCTAAAAAAAACAGTTCGCCATCAGGCAAGAAACGGAGAACATCTCCGCAGCAGCAGAAGCCCGGACAAAATTTGGAATATTTTTTTTCCAGAGTAAATCAAAGTAAACATGGCTTTTGTTCATCACGAATCTCAAGATTGTACGAAATCGGAACTCGATCTCTTCACGATTCCGGCTACACAAACATCCATCACCAAGGGATAATGGATTGAATATCATCCCCTTAGCAACATTACTGACAGTGGTCCGATCGAATTTAATGTCTCGGGAACTGGAGAAGAATATCTAGATTTAGCACGAACCCAGTTATTTGTTAAAGCCAAGATCACGAAAGCAAACGGTACCGCTTTAGACCCAAACACAGAAGTAGGACCGGTAAACCTTTTTCTCCATTCCTTGTTTTCACAAGTGAATGTGTCTTTGAACGAGCGACTTATTTCTCCATCAACCAATACCTACCCTTATCGTGCCATGATTGAAACGTTGCTGAACTACGGGGAAGAGGCCAAAACAAGTCAACTGTCCATGGCTTTGTTTTACAAAGATACCCCTGGAAAGATGGATGCAGTTAATCCAGTGGCCGAAGATGCCGACGCAAACACGGGATTAAAGGCTCGCTATGAATTCACAAAACAGAGTAACACGGTGGACATGATGGGACCGATACACAGCGATATTTTCTTTCAAGACCGATTAATACTGAACGGAGTCAATCTGAGAATCAAACTCAACAGAGCCAAGAATTCGTTCTGTTTGCTGTCATCAGCTGGAGGTGCCAACTTCAAGGTGGTTATTACAGAAGCAATCCTGTACATTTGCAAAGTTAAAGTAGCCTCTTCCATAAGTTTGGGACATGCCGCTGCGCTAAAGCAAACGACTGCCAAATATCCGATACGCCGAGTCGACTGCAAAGTCCTTTCCATACCACAAGCATTCAGTAATTTCACCCCAGATAATCTTTTCCTGGGTCACATTCCGAAGCGCCTAGTACTAGTATTGGTGGACACAGAAGCATTTAACGGTACTAACACCTCCAATCCCTTTAACTTCAAACATCACAACTTAACTCAAGTGGGTGTGTACGTGGATGGGGAACAAATTCCTCAAAAACCCTTGTTTTTCAAATTTGACGAGGCCGGTGGTCAGAACTTTATAGCTGGATATCAAAACCTTTTTTCCGGAAGTGGAAAGCTAGCCCAGGATACAGGCAACCAGATAAATAGAAGCGATTATGGTTCTGGTTACACCGCTTTCTGCTTTGACTTGTCCCCAGATCACTGCCCGGGTGAACATTTTGAGCTTATAAAACAAGGCAACCTTCGAGTCGAGCTTCATTTTAGTCAGCCACTTGCCAACACAGTGAACCTCATCGTCTACGCCGAGTTTCAAAACGTGATTGAGATTGACACTAATCGGAAAGTTCTGTTCGACTTCACAAACTAGAATGGATACCGTTCAACTGACGCTTATTTTGAGAAAGGATAAATATACCCGAGGCGTGTTTCAAGGAGTGTATCCTTCAGATAAACTGCCAAACAGTTCATCCTACCCAGCACTGTTCATTGCCAATGTGGATAAAAGTGACAAGCCCGGATCCCACTGGGTTTCGTTTTATTTCACCAAGGATCGCGAGGGAGAATTTTTCGATTCTTACGGATTACCACCAAGCAATTATACTGGAACATTTACTTATTTCTTGAAAAGTAATTCTACCCAGTGGAGGTTTAACTCTGTGACATTACAAAGCATAACCTCAAAAGTGTGTGGGCATTATAGCTTGTACTATGCCTTATTTCGCTGTCGCCATATTAGCATGAACACCATTGTATATAGGTTTTCTAGCAATAAACACAGAAATGATTTTCTTGTAAAACGCTTTATCGAAAAACACTTCCCTTTAAGTCTAAAAAAATATCATACCCATGTAAACAAACAAGGATCAAAAGCACAACACAAAGTTCAGTAAAGACACCATGTAATTTCCTTTCAATGTATTTTATTGAATGATTAAAATAAAGAAGTGATTACAATAAAAAAAATGTCTCTTGTTATAATCTTAACCAGCGAACGGCTTGAGGGCGTGGACTTTTTCGCGGGTGAGGAGGAAGGAGGTGGGGAAGGAAGCCAACGAGAGGGACTAGTCGGTGTCTCATCTCTCACTCTTGCTTTAAACTCCCGGATGGTGCTCTGTCTTTGGGGATTGCGCACTGAGTTTTCAGGGACGTTCATTCGCGCCAGACCTCTCGCAAAAACTGACCATCCAACAGGCTGAAATCCTTTTCGGTGGCGTACTATATCGTTGACCAAATCTACCACGTGAGACCCCGGTATCGGTTTGTTTTCGTACAGCAACTCTCCTTTTTCATTCCACTGCAACACATCTCGGTTTTGTTTTATTTTATCCAAGAGTTGTCTAGCCCCAGCTTTGTACATCTTAGGTACACTTTTCATGACTTCTTCTTCTACAGCCGTGGGTATAGTTTCCACTTCGGTGGCTGTCTCTTCAGTTTCTTCTGGTTTGGGAGTTTCCACGGGCTTGGGGGCTGTTAGTTTGACTTGAAGTGGCTGCCCGTTTCTCTGATCGTAATAAGTCAGATAGCGCTGTAACACCTGATTGTACAGTCTCACTTTTTCATCATCATCTAGCTCTTTACTGGATAAAATCTGTCCCATTTCACTGTCTAAGTTTTTTAAAGTTTGAGTCACAGGTGGGGTTAATAGCTGCTGGCGTTGTTGCAATCGTTCCAGGGTGTTGTCGGGAACGAGAACCATGCGCTTGGTATGATTCATTTAGGTAAGAATGGAGCTTAATACACGAAGAACGGGTGGTAACAAAACACTTAAAACGTTTCCTCCGTGTTGGACCAAGATTTTCTTTTTCTTAGCAAGGGGCGTACTTTTTTCGGCTGAAGCAATCAAGGATTTCTTGTGGGTTAAAAGTTTTCTCTTGGCGGGTTTACTGACAGGCACAGTTTCTTTCAACACGTTGAGAACGCACTCACAAATGGTTCTTACTAAAGCGTAGTCGGCTACTTTCAAAATCGCTTTACGTTGAGCTGGAGTACACTTGGTAAGGAGTTTAAGAAAGTCGTGGTTCTTTCTCAGTCGCTGGGCCATGCTCAACTGATTTATATCGCTGTGATGTAGCCTTTTTATACCTTTTGGATGTAAGCGAACTGGGTGTCCCCAGGGAAGATGTTAGTTCGCAACCGGAAGTCGGCAGGCGTTTCCGGTTTAAGATCGCATAATAAGTACCCATAGGGCCTTTTGGTCGCATCTTGGAAGGCTTCTTGCATATATTTTGTATGACCGGGAAACATCTGTTTTGCTAAATGAGTCACTTGATTGCTACGCGTGGAGATTTAAACAGTACTAGATAATGACAGTTTAAGCTCATATCTCTTAATTCTTTTCCGCGGTGAAAGATGTTTTGTAAAATAAAGATGACACTTAAGTTTTGGTGGTGACATCCTTTCGTGAATAGACTAGTTATTCGCTGATCATTACTAAGTTCTTGCATGAGATCATCAATGACTACAAGGTTTCGAATCGATGGATCTATCATAGTTTCCAAATCACTGGGAACTCCTTCGACAAAAGTAATGTTAGGAATACTCCTTTGCATTTCATCGTACGCACTGGTTGATAAATCCCATAACACCATATAATATTTTCAGGCGCCCCATCGATCACGTTTTCTCCTGATTGTAATAAACGTTTATCAAATTGACTTTTTCCACAGCAGGTAGGACCAGCTACCAGCGCAGGGAAGGGATGTTTCCACCTTGGATCCATGATCACAACTGACTGTTTGAAGTACGACCACTTTGCTTTATAGACAAAAATTAATTAAAAAGTATCCAAGTTTGTTTATCATTGCTTTTCTCATAATTGCGGATCATGTTGGTGTTTTGTAACTTAGCAAATTGCAGCCAATATTTCCGTTCGAGTTCAGTTAAGTCATGTACTTGAGCTAAATGATTTGCTAATCGCACTAAAAATTTTGACCTGCAATCAGGAATGGGACAATTTTGACATTTCCTTCGTACCATGTTAACCCTGTGAGAGTTTGATTTCAACTGAACAAAAACTGTTTGCAACGTGAAATTTATGTCTTTTCCGGGGGTCAAAAGGGCAAAAAGAGCCAAAAGGGCCAAAAGGGCGCTTTACCAGACATGTTTTTTACCCTAACACCTTGCGGGGAATACATGAGGCGCGTTTCACGCGTGTAAGTCGCGCGCGCGCGCGTTGAGTCAGGAAACAAGCCATGATTAAAATCTGCCAACTTAGTTTATTTATAAATAACACACATATTTACAATCATTCAAAACTATATCCTAAAACGATGAAACTCTATATACAATCCATATTTACAAAACTACTATATTTACAAATTAAACTTGAATATCTAGAGGCAGGGTGGTGACCCCATCTTCCAAGACTTTTCGTTTGGGGTAAAAGTAGGCAAAGCCATCCCGTACTTGTTCATAAGTATACATGCTGTTGTTGACTACTAGGAAACCCTTGTTCAATCCTGCACTGCTCTGTTTGGTCAACAAAACTTTGAGATATTTCTCTTTGTTAATGTCATTGGTTTTCTTATTGACCCCCTTACAGCTTAACTTATCATAGTCTCCAAAACAATAGTAGGTTTTACTGTTTAACCCAATTATACCATCGCCTGACCACTCTTCCTTAAACAGCCCAGGTGTTCTCTTATCATACGCTTTATGTTCTGGAGTATCGGTTCTTGGGAACCAGTTGGCCTTGTCCGTTTCAAATTCTTCTCTCAGTTCTGGTTTTACTAAACTCTCCACCGATGGCCCCGAAATCGCAATGTAAGCTGAATCGGTGTCCATTTCACAGTACTGAAAATCACTACGATCAAGAAACTTATCCATGAAATCAAAATAAAATTGAAGCATACGCAACTTGGCGTATTGGTAAACAATGAAACCAATTTGCATGGGAAGGTTTAACTTGATGGTTTTCTTGCACGATTGAACTTCGTATGTATTCTCGTCTATGGAATCAATCTGCCTGAAGAAGGTTGTGTTGATAAGTCTGGAGGCCTAAGTTTCTTCACAAAACTTAACTTCTCGATGACGTTCTTGATCAGTTATCGTCTTGCCATCTCCTGCCCGTCGTACCTCCGAGACAGCTTCCCCAAAGGGTTGGAAGCAAGGAACGGGTGTATACTCCACCACTTGGTAGATATGGGTTACTTCCAGCCCGTGATCCAGGTACCATTTGATGAGTGGAGTTGCCAACAAGATCTTCTCCCCAAAATAGCTACCAATGAGGCTTCTACGAGGCCGCGGCATGATGTTTTGCTCCTCTGCGAAGGATTGCATGTATTCCCCAATATCTTCTCTTGAAATATCTGTGTTCTTGAAAATGGGACACATTTCGGAGAACTTGGGTTTCAAGTGGTCAGGAACTCGAATATCACACTCCACAACCCCAAAGAGGGACTCGTTTTGAATTACAGTCAGGATTTCGTCATGAGTCAGGTTCTTGTGATTGTCAAGCGGCCGCTGAAACTTGTTTCTTAAGAAATTCTGTACTGCGGGGTTGGTTCTTTTGAGTCGGCGCCACTGACATTCCCACATCTCCACGAGTCTGTATCCTTCATTTCTGATATACTTCGAGTTAGTTTTGGTTTCTTCCAGTAACTCTTTCATAGGTTTTTCCTGACATCATTGATTTCCTTTCCCTTGGTCAGGTAGCAGTTATGGCCATGCCACCAGCATCCATGGAACTGAAAGACGGTTTGAGAAGGGCCATGAAAACCATCGACGGGAAGTCGTCTCTCTCCAATACGTTTTTCTGTATCGTTCATCTGATGTCGTATGTGAATGCCTCCCTCCTGCGCTTTCCATTCCAACCACTCCGTGGCCATCCTAGAGGAACTTTCTCTCTTGAAGCCTGTTTTTTCTCTTCTTCTCGTAAAAGATCCAGTGGGCATGTCTTGCATGATGGCCCAGAGATAGAGTGCATTTGCATCGTATCCTACGACTCTCTGGCACATCTTTGGTTCCTGGCCTTGATCTTGCATTTCTTGTTCCCTGATCTTTGTCTTGTTCTTTTCATGATAGCGGTGGAAAATGATGCTAGGTCCTCCCACCATATTTTTCTTGAACAAGGAGTACAGATCTTTGTTTTTGTCGTCAAAGAGAGAGAAGAAAATGCCAGGTTCTAAGGTGGTAAACAGGTAGGTTAAGGTGATACCGGGGATGGAGATTCCTTGTCTCAACATGTCAAGCTTTTTGTTTTTCCAAAAGGCACACATAATTCTTTTCGAGAGCATCGCAGAAGGGTTGTACGTCAAGGTTATTGTACCAGATAAGAAAATCTTTAAACGTGGTCATGTTGTTGCTGGACCAGACTTGTTGACAATACTGGTAGTCTTCTTTGGAGATGTTTTCATTTTTCAGAGTGGAGAAGAAGGCTTCGTGCGGGGGAAGAGAAGAGTGCTCTAACTTATCGAGAGAATCCATCCATTCATATGGGAAGAAGCCTTTGGTTTGTGGACACTCATATGCCTTTAGGAACTTGTCGTAGCTGAAACCTGGAGCAAGAAAGTTTGTGACATCCAAGAAACGAAGGTGTTCCGTCTTTAAACACATGAAGTTGTTGTTTTGTTTAATGGTGAACAGGACTTCCTCGTTCTGCACCAGGACTGGAAAGAGGAATTCTTTTACAGCGTTCAAGTCATATTTTCCGGAGTTAAAACCAAGGACAGGAAGCTCTTTCAGGTATTCATCAAATCTGTCTCTCAATTTCTTCAGAGGCTTTACGTTTTTCGTCTCGGGTTCTACAGTACTCACTTGTGGTTGGTTAGCACGATGATCATCATTGCTCTGTTCCTCCCGCTGTCGCTCAAAAGCTCGGTAAAAAGAAGGACCTTGCTCCTCCACTTCATCATCTAGGAACGCACGATCTTCTTCCGTTTCAGATTCGATGTCTTCATCTTCATCATCTGTTTCTAGCAGATCTTCTCCTTCATCGTCACTGTCTTCTTGAAAACTGATGTTGCTTGGTCTTGTTGATCCGGCACGTTCCGATGTATTCTCTTGTAAATTCTGTTGAATAGCTTCATATAGAAAGGAAAACTCCTCCTTCAACAGGCGATAACTTTCTTCGCTGATTTTTACCAGGTACTCAACCATGTCTTTGACAAGCTGTTTAGAATCTCCATCAGACACAAAGCACTTGGGTTGGTCATAGGCCGGAGCATTCGAGCAGACGCTTACACTCAACGGGATGTGCTTGGCGTTCCAGGTAAGTTTTTTTGTATCGTGAAGACTCGTGTGCGAGTTGAACATACATTCAAAGTCGAAGGTAGCTCTGTAAGGGAAGTACTTTAAGTGTTCAGGAATCGTGAAGCCTTCGTCTTCTAGCAATTGAAAGATGGTGGGTGGAGTCTTGTAAGCACCACCAGGAAACGTATACTGGACTTTAGCTTCACAGCTTCGCTCGTGGCGATGAAGCATACCCACGTGTTTCCAGAATTTTCCACATCGAGAGCAGCTGTATGATTTGGCGAATTTGTTCATATCTTTGATGTAGGAAAAGTGATGCTGATACAGGTTGAGATAGAGAGTACTGGAGTAGTGGCAAAGGGATCGGTGAATCAGTTGAGCAGCGATCTCTGACTTGTAATCATCCACTTCTTGGCCTTCATTATTGTCTTCCTCTCCATCCGGTTTGGTAGGCTCTAACGAGTAAACAAAGATGTTTACTTCAAAGAGATGTTCCAGATCATGGAGTTCTTTGAGCTTCACACCACAAAACTTCTTTTCGTCCAGTCGAGTTTCCCGGTATCTCTGGTAGTAATGCTTCG
This sequence comes from Cladopsammia gracilis, assembly GCA_022457155.1. Lineage (NCBI taxonomy): Eukaryota > Metazoa > Cnidaria > Anthozoa > Scleractinia > Dendrophylliidae > Cladopsammia > Cladopsammia gracilis. Next base: position 74,948 of record JAJGOT010000081.1, on the reverse strand, counting down.
TATCTCGCTCCAGATTTTTAGGGTGACAACCGTTATGGACAGCCAGGGCCCGGAAGAAGCAAAGATTATCGTTGTAGACTTTACCAGTCTGTGCATTGCGATCCAAGGGTACTAAACCACGATTCTTGGTAAGGTAGTCTGGCAAATTGGTACCCCGTCCAATGGGATGCCCTCGGATCTTACTGACGAAGAAAGTGATATTGGTCACCTGATCCACCACCCATTTGGAGTTTGGGCGTTGCTGGCGTACCCGTTCTAGTATGTCAATATCCCGGAGCGCGTCGCGAACTTGCTGGAGATCGACTGCGGTTGTAATCTGGAATGGGGACTCAAAGAGGAGGTTGTTGTTTCGGGAAGCATAATGATATTGAAGTTCACCAGTTTCGTTGTTTCTTAGGATAAAACCAAAAGAAACGTTTAACTTAAAGACAGTGGACTGATCTGTAAATATCTGGTCCAGGTGGTTTATAAGCTCTTGGGGTTGGAGGGAAGATAGGCGGAAGTTGTACCAGTCCAAGAGTCTATTTTGACGGTTGAATCGAGTACGGATTTGATACCAGTTGCACCGATACTCGTGAATGGGACTTTGTTGGTCTTCGGAAAGGTCGGAGATGTCTTTCGGATCTTCCACCCAGCTGGAACTTGGAGTGGGTGCTAATGGAGGTGACCTCTTTTCAATCGGGTCTGCCTTCATTTTCTTGGGTTTTGGCTCTGAATAGAAAATTAAATTATAAAGTCAAATGTATAATAACGATTTTAATGTATTATACAAAAGACCTGGTTAAGTTTCTACCATTAAAATAGTTTTCAACTAATCCGTTACACAAAAGCTTTTCCAACATGTCTTATTATCTATTATGTCTGACGTAGAAACTCAATAAGCATACGACTTAATAAACTACACAAAATAACTGTCCCACTTCATTTATTTTATCGGAAGTTTGTATGGGATTTATCCTCCAAACAAAAGGTTTTTTGCAACATGCCCTAGCCTCTACTGTGTTGCATGAAGTAACACAAGTTAACATATGACTAATCCATTACACAAAATGTAATTTTAGTTAATTATATCTTAGTGAAATACGACGGAAACGTTTAATGCTTCGTACCTGGATCGTCTTCGTGAGAACGTTTTCTGCTTGTCGATGGTTTTGCGTGAGCCACCTTCTGATGCGCTTGGAATGGAGCCATGTTGTGGAATACTTCTCCGCAGGTACCACAATGATATTCCCGCTGAACAGCTCGGCGCTTGTGGACTTGTTTCTCGTGGCGTTGCAAATCAGATTTTCTCCTGAATTTCTTGTCACACTTGGAACAGTCGTGTTGTTTTTCGTTGACGTGGGTCTTTTCATGTCGTTTTAATGCATCCTTTCGCGTAAAGACTTTTCCGCAGGTCTCGCATTCATACCGCACCTTTTTCGTAGGATGTTTATTTACTTCTCCCTAAAACAATAAAATAAATCGCGTTAGCACTTCAATAAAACCATAATAATTACGGTACTATTATAATACATACCTCAGCTAATCGTTTCCTGCCAGCTCCACTCTGTAGTTGGTTCGGTACAGGTTCTTGCGGATCCTGAGAAATTTAATTCCATAAGACAAATAATAAATAAACTACGTTTTGCGCTTAAATAGTGACAATTTCACAACATCAACACACTTACCTGCGCTGAAGTTTGAAGTTCGTTTCCCCAATCAGTCCATGGTTCGAACACTTCCATTGGTATGAACTCATTATCCTTAAAGAATAAAAAATTGACGTTTAGAAGACTGATTAGAAGAGAAACAATCTAAATTCATCTTTAATTTAGCAACAACCAAATCCGTAAAATAAAATCAGCACAAAAGCATTCAAACCAAACCACCAGAAACTTACTGCGCCTTTCAATAACATGCGGAATTTGAAATTCAAATCTCCACCAACGGTTGCGTTATTCCCTGCCGTCAATCAGAATTAATACGAAAGCCAACGGACCATGTAAAAAAGAAACAAACAAAATGGATCGAAATCTACCAATCATAATTCACGGAGGTGACCTTTTGAACTCATTGAAATGAAGATCTGTTTCCTAAGAGGTAAGCTAAGATGATTGACGGCAGTGTAAAACGCAACCGTTGGTGGAAATTTGAAGTTCAAATTCCGCATGTTATTGAAAGGCGCAGTAATTATTCTTTATTTCTAAAGCGGCATTTCTACTAATAAACCAATAAAATAATTTACTAATATCGTAACTTTTATAGTAACTTTTATTGTAGTTTTCATTGTAATTTTAGTCAACTGTCACTGAAAAGCCCCATCAAGATTGTACTTAGGGACTACCAACAGTTCTTTAATGGGTGAGCGAAGTTTTCTGTTGGGCATATATACAATTAGAATTATAGTGTCTGTTAAATATTTAGGTCCAATTTCATAATAAGCTTTAAAAGTCAAAATCAAAATCTTGAACTCTATTCTTGGGAACCAATGCAGTTCTTACATGGTGTAAGCATCTGAGATTTATTTTATATGCCCATTCCGTTAAAAAGTAGCGCTAGTACATGACAGATAAACCGATCACTCGGTTATATAAAAGCCTCTCACATCTAGAATGACAGATTAAGATCGTGGTTGTTTTACTTTCTATACTTCGCTGACCTCTTATTGTTTCTTTAATTACTAAATTGCTGAACAAAGAAGTGCAAATTTTACATGCAAATTTGGTCAAGTCTGTTAGCATAATGAACTGGTAAACGATGCGTAAAGTTAATAAAAGAACTATGAAAGTTTATTCTCTTCTCTGTTAACTTACCAGATCATTCCGGCAAATCAACTGACTCTTCTACTACGTTTGTTGTCGGGATCTCGTTGTTTGAGACCTGTGGTAAGAAAATAAAATACGGTCAAAGTGCGAATAGAATAGCGGTCGAATGGTTCAATTCAATGAAAGTAATGTTTGAATTACTGTACTGATCAAAGAGTGACAAAAAGTGCGCTGAAGGTAAATAGAATTAAAAGAAAGCGCGAAGTTAACAATAAAGAGCAATCAAAACGTGTCTATGAACTGAACATAAACGTACCTCGAGTTCTTGAACTGTAAGCTCAGCCAACCTCACAAAAGCCAACGGAACACAATTTTCCGGGATTGGAATCGATTCTGTCACCATCTCCCAGTCGCGGACAGTTAAACAAGCATTCAAGGCAGATTCAATATCCGACACGCTGGTAAACGCCATTTTCAAACAAAATAAGTCGAACGATTTTTGGCACTAAGCAATAAACTCGAAAACTCTCAACTGAAGGCATAAGCGAATTGCAAAGAATGAGGCTGCTTCACGGTCTCTGGTATTTTTATAACAAAACAACAATAGATCTCCGGATAAACCAATCAACGTAGTAAACTTTGGATGAGAATGCCAAACATAGTAGAAAACTTTGGATGAGAATGCCAAACATAGCAGCGTAAGTAAGCTGGAACACATGGCCGATAATATTAATACTGGCTACGCTTTGGCGCTGAACTTTTTCAACTTCATCCACGGTCAAAAGCGGTTTAGAGCTCGATTCGACTTGTATGTTTGGATTCATCTTGTAGTAAAATATGGTAGAGAGAAATAAAATATTCCTTGCCAGCAAGGGAGTTGTAAGAATGAGGCTGCTTCACGGTCTCTGGTATTTTTATAACAAAACAACAATAGATCTCCGGATAAACCAATCAACGTAGAAAATTAGGTGGAAACAATAGGGCAAGTCTGGGCAAGTTCATTGCGCCATTGTGGTGAAAGGGGGTATCCTTGCTAACCCGGTTTTTGGAACTGATTATTGTAGGTAATTAAATACCACAGCAATAACAGTCGTTAATGTAATCCACAGCAAGTTAATGAGAAACCACAGCATTTTATTCATGAGATAAAAGACAATAGCTTGTGACGTCGCCAACGTTAATGTATTCCACCGCAATTTAATAAGAAACCACCGCAAAAAAAAAGGAAGCTGCTGTGCCTATCCTACTACTAACGAACGAACGAACGAACGAACGAACGAACGAAAGAAAGAAAGAAAGAAAGAAAGAATGAGTATGAGTATGAGTATGAGTATGAAACAAACAAACGCTGGTGTTCGTCGTTCCTTGCAATTCAGGGGCAAACACGCGCGAATCTTGTGTCGCTATTAATTTGTATCCTTTTCACAAAACCCCCTTGTATTTCGCCCACAAATTCGCACGTCGGTCGCACGTGACTGTATGTACTCGTATGTTACCCGTATGTACTCGTTTGTTACCGTATGTACTCGTATGTTATCCGTATGTACTCGTATGTTATCCGTATGTACTCGTATCTTACCCGCATGTACTCGTATGTCACTCGTATGTACTCGTAGGTCACCCGTGTGGTGCATCTTTGAACTATTTCTAATTACATCTAAATCATTTAAATTACGTGAATTGTAGACTGCGAGCAGTCTCTTATATTTCTTTAAATCAGTCGAGCGCGATTTGCATAATTACAAGACAAATGTACGCTCTCGCGCAAGGCAGTGAGGAGAAAAGAGCGACAGCTCGCGGTCTACGTGAATTGCCTCTAATAACATTAACTTGAAAACGCTTTGATGGCTCACGGTTTGAGCAATCTTTTATGATTGGACTTAAATTTTGTATTTAATGGAATTAATATGTGCTAATAGATTGACTTGGAATTTCTGAAGATTAGACTGTGCCGCACAAGAGAAAAAAAGCAAATGAGCAATTCTGCCAAAGGAGGGGGGGGGGGGGGTGGGTGCGGATTTCACTTCGCTGATGTCGCCATTTCGACGCCCTGCCGACTCATTGAAATTTACCCTAACAGGACCTCAAGCTGAGTTTGAACTTTATAGCGGATAACATGACGAGAAATAAAAATAGCAGAACAATGTTGGCAAGATACCCACACTCGTGATCTCAGTAACGCATAACCCGAGTAACCCGCGGCAGCTGATACAGTATTCAACAAACCTTGCATTGTCTCAGTGCGAATTGCTGAAATCACCGAAATGGCCGCTCAGAAGCAGAGTTTGCCTTCTTTTGCTTCAATAATTTCTGTTTTGTCGATTGTGTTCTACTGCGCAGGGTTTCTGAGAGTTGAGTTGGAGCTTAACACACAGGAGAAAAGAATAAGCGCTCTTGAAAACGTCGCGGAGGCTAAAACACCGTCCAACGTTGCTGACCATATAACGATGACCAAGAAAATTACTCATGGTAAGTTTGTGTTAGATAACAGTGAAAACATGGATAGAATTGACAATTTGATTTCGTTTTGTTATTTCGGGAAACCTAACGTGTGGCCGGAAAAACAATTTAAAGAACGAAGATTATAGGTATAGTAGAATTAATGAAACAAGAAAGGCATCCACAGAATCTTCCCTTTGCGTGTTCTGGTCCTTTTGACAAATAAAACCGAAGGTGAACAGGTCACAACCTTTCTGTAAAACACATCATGGAGAAACTTTGTATTCAGAAGAAAATAAATTATAATAATGGTAAGACGAAGAACATCATCAAATATATACAACACGAAAGTCCTAAAATATCCAGTGCGATTTTCCCACAAAAATTCATTTTTCAGACGTTATTGTCGACTGGTTGAATTGGTTTTGTTAATTTGTCTCGAGAGACAGTATGAAATGCGCCTAAAAAAGACTGAATAGCTGGGGTTGATGTTTGTTGCCTAAAGACGGCTGGATGAAAAAAAAAAAACCACGACGTCCGGTGTTTCATTTCGCAGTTAAAAAAAAAGCTTTTACTTGCGGTCATATGCCAAAACAAATCTTTCCGGTTACGCGTGCATGCAAAGTCTTGAAGGTTGCATTAGGCTAGATTATTATTAGACTCAGTCAATGATCATAACTGAAGTTATTGTGAAGGAGCATGTCACGTGTCCGACGGTGTCTCTTGTAATTCTGATCAAACACGAGGAACCGACGTCGAAGAGTGTTTCATCAGGATTAACAAACACCGAGAAGTGGGCTAAAAAACGAGGCGCAGCTGAGTTTTTTTTAAACGTCTTTGAGGTGTTTGGATACCCTTTAAGCCCTGATATCAAAATTTATATTCTCATTTCTTGCCCCTATACATTTCCTATAGAAGCATTGGGGAGAAATTGTTTAGATATCAAAGGAAACCATCTTGTGTGATCATGTCCTTAATTCTCATGACCGTTTTGATTGACAAGGAATTGATATTACAAGGAGAAATTTGATGCTGATCACTCTTAGGACTTAAAGGGTTAAGTAAAGACAAAATGAAGAAAAAATATCGCCCCAATCTATGCTAATTAAGATCGGGTTTCCAAGCCAACGTCTCGCTTATGATCAATTCTTTGGCTCAAACTTGATGAATTATTAAATAATGAGTTTGAGAATTGTAGTTTCCTGTTTCCTGACATGGCTTTTTGAACATTATTTCCTATTCACTTTGCAATAAAATTATTCGATAGGATTATTAACAATGAAATTCAAGTCTTCATAAGTTCATGATAATGATAGTGTGTTTCATTTTGTGTCAGACTATATTCTACGTCTTCTTTACCGTGGTATGGTGAGTCTACGACATTTTACGACATTTGCGCAAATATTTTCTTAGCCGTCAGTCATCGAAGACGGTGTCGATTTAAGCGACAGTGTCCCAGCTGAAATATCCTGTTTTGTTGATTGAGGCCTGGGTCGGCCTGAGGCTTGCTTGCTTTATAGTCCATTTTACAGTTGTGTGCTTGGTAACCTTGCCTTTGAGTGGAAGCGAGGCTGGAGGTGACCTTGCTTTGATACAAACCTTTCTGCCTTTCATATGTTAATAATGCTGTTCTCATGCTAACTAGGTAAATTTACATCTGAAAAGCTCCAAGGTCTGTATCATAACAAGGTCAACTTCAACCTCGCTTCCACTCAAAGGCCAGGACACTAAGAAGACAACTGTAAAATGGTCTATTATCTTAAAGATGAATTACAGTCCGTACTGCGCAATCTCAGCTCGGCAATGTTTGTGAGACTCCCAAACAAGGAACGTTTATTAGCGAAAATGAAAATTACGGGACAAACTTACCTTTTCCTTCATTATTAACGTCAGATATCCTTGCCAAACAATAATAACAAGTAAAAGAACCCCAAAGTTTTCCCAAACCGACGTTTCAGCTCATCGAGCATTCGTAAACACAACGGTCGTAATGGCGGACTTACTCCATGTATGCTATTACTGAAGTGTAACATATCAACAAATTCAAAACAAAAAATGAAAACAAACCCCGAGATTGCGCAGTACGGACTGTAATTCAGCTTTAAACAAAAAAATCGCCAAAAGTGATGAATGCAAAGAAATATGAAATAGAAGACAAAACAACGACTAAAACACTCAAAATTCCACCAGAATGGAAACTTTGATTTCTTAACCGCCTGACACGAAATAGGCCATTTCCGAGTTACGTTATGCCTCGTTGTCAAAGCGAGGCTAGGTGCACAACCTTTCATATGAAAATGACTTTTATTTGCATTTGAATAAAAACTCATTTTCATATGAAAGGTTGTGCACCTAGCCTCGCTTTGACAACGAGGCATAACGTAACTCGGAAATGGCCTATTAAAATTGATGAACTGTAATCACTTTCATTCTTGTAATCCTGCACTTTTCCTTCAAACGACTGCTTCTATTTTGCTCTTAAGAATCCTTTTCAGATGTATATTTGGTGGCATTTGGCGATATAACACGGAAATTAATAAGTAAACATAATTTCATTATTTCGGCGGGATAGTGTCCCTAGTTTTTTAAATAATGAGCATTTTCATCATGTACCATGTCAGATTTCAAATGCGCTTGCAAAGTTTCAAGTTGTTTTTCGGGATAAAAAAGCATTCTCCCTGAGGTGATGCACATCCCTAAAGATCGTTTTCACCATTTAAAATCTAAATGCCTTATTCTACCATTGTCTACTTAGCCGTTATTTTCACAGTTCTTTTTACAAAAGCAATAGTAATCGTGCCAGGTTTTGTGTCAGTACATGTATGTTGGTGTACCACGTGAACCACTTCGTTGCACCAATATGGTGGACACAGATCGTCAGGCGTTTTTTATTAAACGGTGTCAGTACGTTAGCTGTATACCACTTAGATACACCAATATGGTGGACAAGTATCGCCAGGATTCATTATTTGCCCAAGTCCTTCTCTGCAATAAACACCCACATATAAGAACCTAGATTTTTCCAACTTAGCCTGAATAGGTTCTTATAGAAATGGTATATAGTGGGATTTTAGGCTACTTAGGTTCTTAAATAGGTTCTTAATTTGGTAGGGGCATTAGCGATCAGCACAGGTAACTACTACAGGGGATATGTGATATGGAAAGCCATTGATGCATGACATAGATGTAAGGAAGTTTCAATGTGCTTCAAAAACTTTGACTTCGAAAATGAGAGAGACACATGGAACTGTATTCTTAATACAATTGCATTGTGTAATCCAGTATTAGTCAGGTCTCATATGGCAAAATATGGGTCGGATCGTTACAGAAGTGACAAAAGCGCCAAATTTGGCATAGATGTTCCTTAGGACCTACTGATTAATATTAGAGGGGGAGCCCAACGCAATCGTCACCATATAAGGATTAACGGGGCTTTTAAAATTTACCTTAATTACGAATTGGGCTACCTGTGGTGGTTTGCAGTTTTCAAGTAAAACAGCTAACAAGAAATGCAGTAGTGACATTTATTGACTGAAACTATTATGCTTACTCATTTCTTCGCATACTTCATTATAAGCCATCATTTTTATATTACATAAGGCTTTTAGATATATACTAGTTCCCAGTCCCTTCTCGGTAAGAATGATCAAATTTCAACATTACCGCCATAGCTGATTCGTATTACACGTTCCCTTCAAACTCGCGTTTTGAACCTAAATTACTGCTGTTTGATATATATGTTCGCGAAACAAGTATACTTTCAAATAGCGCTAATAGAAACGCCAAGAGTTAGCTATATTATTAAAATTCAGTTAGGGCTACATAACGGAAACAATGCTCGATTGCTGAAACTCTTTAGATTATCATTTAAGCTTGATGCAGTTATAGCTTTTAGGATAGGCATTGGCATCTGCAAAGATGGGTACATCCCAAGGAAGCCTTGGCACACTTGCATCTTGTACACGCGCCTTTGCAAGAGCACTTGATCAGCTCACTACAAGCCTTGGATACTTCGGGTATGGTGATCCATTTCAGAACCCATTTGCCATCGTCTTCAAACCACGAGAACTGCCCTGGTGATGGCACAGGTGGCTGTGGCTGATTGCTGACTGTCCAGATCCGGGCCTGGAGAACGGTGCGACGGACATGCTGCAAAAGGGCATCCTGCAAATAACAACAGCGTCGATGTTATTAAGGATTAATTAGGAAGAGGTTGATCCTAGTTTCATAGAAAGAAGGTGCAGTGGGTTAGTTCAAACTTGTCATTGTGAGTATTGCCAGTTAAACTGCCTACAAGTGGCTTGGCCCTCTGAGCCCTTCCCCTCATATCCGCCCCTGCTAGGTGAAACGTAAAAAAAGTGCGATAAAGAAAGAAGTAATATTTACCTTTGTAGGCGGGAGCTTGTCCATTGCTCTACTGTTATTGCAGAATAGCTCCATCCGGGTCAGGTTGATGTCAGATAACGGGCTGAGCTTATCGTACAGGATTACCGTGTATCTCTCGATCTGTTTGAAGAGGGGCGAGTCTGTCGTAAGCTGCATAAATGGCGTCTTGGCAAGTATTTGGAATGTGGGCGTGACCTCTGGAAAGATCTCCCATGCCTGCCAGGCTGACTTCTTTCCTTTCCCGAAGAAGCAGGAGGTGGTATCACAGCTAGTTAATGCATGGAATACAGGCAGGGAAGTAGATCGTGGTTCACCAAGAACAGCACAAATAGAGTTGACGCTGATGAAGCGAACGTTTCGGCCCATACCAAAGGCAAGCCACAGATCAAGTTCCGGCTGGACTTCTCTCAGGTCATGAAGCTTTCCCACCAAGATGACTAGGACATCGGTATCCACGGTTCGGACGAGGACAGTTTTCGCCTCTTCAACTTGGATGGCGTGAAGGATATGGACCACAACCCTCGTATCCGCCTCCTCGTGAGTACAATCTGTCATAGCGGTCGCAGAGCCAATGGAAATCACGGAAGTACCTGGAAAAAAATTATTTCGGTAGTTAACATTTTTTTGTGTGGGATTCCAACATAGGTTATACACATTAGCACGATTGTTACCACTTGTCATTATGTCATTATGTCTTAGGAGGGTCGCTTGGCCGAAAGATTTGTTAGTTAATTACCTTTGTTGTATGACGCCTACAACATACTTTGTATGAGTATCATAGCTGACATATGTGTTGCATGTTTACCTGATGTAACGTGGATTGTCTTCCTCTCTGGCCAGTTATGTCCAGCAACCTTCAACGATAGGAAGTGAAACAACTCTTCTTTGTTTAACGGATCACGCAGGAATGACGCCCAGTTGGATGATAGTTTAGTACCCCCAGCTACTTTCTGTCGAACGCCTTGCCTCTCTTCTCCCTGGTGGACTCCTTGAGACTATTAGGTATGTATGTGTCCCAGACAACGTCCACTCTTCTACTTCTCTGGCTGCTGAGGTAGGGAATGAAGAAGTTATGGGCGTAATCATCAAAGGTGCTCGAACCAGTTACGGGAAGGCAGTGGACCACGACAGCTCCGTCTAGAACGCTGCAGTCAATTTGCGTGGGAGGCTCTGGCTGAGTCGATGGAATAATGCACTTGAGGAGTTCCGATTTAGCGCTTGGTAGACGAAGATTGCCGAATTCTGATAAGGAGGGAGGGAATGGTTGAACTTCATGGCTGAAGAACTCCTCGAGATCAGCATTACGGCTTTGCATGACGATGTACAGCTGTGCAAAAAGTGCAACATTATTTTGGAGTGCAGCTATTCTCTTCGTTTGTTTAGATATGTCTCGCAGGGTTTTTTTTTTGTAAAGGGGGATCTTGTTCTTTTTAATGGTGTTGTGAATGGGGGTCGTCCGGTCCTCTATAACTGCCTTGACATATTCCCTATACTGGGTCTGACCAAGGGTGTCGAGGTTCATCACGGCCTTAGCTACTGATAAAGCTGATAAAGCTTCATTATTAGTGCCTTGCTTCTTGTTGTTGCGTGTATGTTAAGTCCGATGTATAATGGGAGTGGTGGTTCGCGGGACTTGGTATGTCGTGTCTGGCCAGTTTTTTACCTTCCCATTCGTTCCTTTGCACTGAAAATTATCGTCTGGCACACAGTTAAATATGGCTGGGAATCTTGAGCTTCAGTGTTTTCAATGTCAAAACCACCCATGATCATAGAAATGAGCGACTTCAGACTTGCTGGGGTGGACGTTTCTTGACAATCTGTAGTAAAACTTCCAGAAAAGTTGAAGCCTTCATTCTTAAGTATATCCCTTCTTACAATTGTGGAAGCCTTGGCCAGTATCGTGGCGTCCTCAGAGCAGTCTCTTTTCTTGATTGCATCTTTAACCATGCCCTGTAATGCTTTCGTGAAAATTATGACAATATTTTTTCCATAGTTTTGCTCTTGTGCATCAGGAAACTGAGCTAACAATGAAATCTTCAGTCGAGTCTTATTAACAGTCTTATAAACGCCCAAAGCTTCAAAGCGACTTATATAAAGTGAATGCAATTCAGATAGCATAAAAAGAAGCTTGTTGTCCTCAATGAATGCTTGAGATTCCATAATCTTCTCATCCCTTTCTTTACAAGATTCTTGTCGTTTTGTAGTGAGTTGACTCCTATACCGATTTCTTAGATCAGTCAAACATTTAAGGTGATATTTGGCCTCAGCAGCTATGAGATCAACTCCTGAGATCTTTGGCATTAGCGTAGCATCGTTAATTTCAGTAATCATGCGACGGATATTCTGGTCAGTCGAAAAAGTGGTGACTTCATGTAGCTGCCCCCCCCCCCCCCCCCACCTCTATACCGCACAAGATGCAGTCCACCTTATTGTGTGTTAGTGATTGTCGTCGATTCTTTGATGCCGGGGCTTTCTCCTCCTCTTCTGGTTGGCCTTCTTCCTTCTCCCTTTTCCTAGATACTCTTTCTTTGGCTTTTTGTAGCTTCGACAAATTGAATTTCAAATAGCAAGACTTGTGCCAAGACGCCTCGTTTTTAATTAAAACATCAGTGTCTATATCAAGAGGGAAGGGAACATTGACTGGCAGGGCACCTAGTGAGCTAAACTCGAGAACATTCTGAAGAAAAGAGGCATAGACTGATACGGGGTCATAACATGGGCCACATGCTCTAAGAGGACATCTTAAATCTTCTGTTGTGGTTGTTTGGCATATGATGCATCGACTCCAAGTTTTTCCATTTCCGATTCTGAAATTTGAAACGGTTATATTTTCGATTACTTAGAAAAAAACAACTTAAAATTGAAAGAAAAACTGTTAAACCAAACTTTTATATATATTGCCATATAAAATTAACAAGATTATGGCCTTTTAATAGCGAAATACTTACAGGTTTTGTAGATACGCCTGAGAGCCGCCATCTTGGATTTTGCCAATGGCCGAGTGGGACTGGGCACCAGTATTTTAAAGAGATGCGAAAAGTAGCTTTTTTTTGTTAAGATTCGGGGTTGTAATCGACAGTCATGACAGTTAATGCATTCTAATGAATAATAGCTTTTCAAAATTTATTTAAAACGTTTTTTCATATATTTAATAAATATATTTAAAATAAGTACCACAGGGGGCCCAAATCGTGAAATTTGAAAAAGTAAATCCTCCGTAATTCCCCTTAAAGGAATATTTACGTTGGGCTCCCCCTCTAACATTGATAGTACTACCATAAGCTACAACTATGCCAAGTTTGGTGCTTTTGTCAGCTCTGTAATGATCAAGACCCTAAGAGACCTGACTATATTGGCGCAGACATGATATGGTTTTCATTTTAGTTCATTCTTTGAATCTTACTGACTTTAACCTAGACTAAAATGTTTTTCTGTATTTTCATCTGTGGCCTTCATTTTTGTGAAATAAGAACCTATTAAAAATTTTAGGTTTAATAGGTTCTTATGAAAAGGGTGTTTGAAATGAAAATTTTAGCCTAACAGGTTCTTAAATTTTACGTTCTTATACGTGGGTTTTTACTGTACAACACCTTATCTCTGATGTGACTCTCAACATGAGAACATCGGTTATCTAGAGAACTAGTTATTAGAGTAAGAGGTGAGGCGACTTTTTTTTCAAATCGAAATTTAATCAAAAGTTTTGGCTTCAAAAAACAGTAATAGACTATTTTGGAAGACTGAAACAATATAAAAAATGATCTTAAAACCTTTTTACTTTTTATTAGCACATGTTTCGTGCTTGCTTGACTGCCCCATTTTTGCTCATACATTCTAATTAAGTTTCAAGGTATGACAAGCTGATCGTACAAGATTTTTGTTTCTTTTGTAGACTTTCAATCCAATCTAAAACTCCACAGGAACAGGCGCAACTCTGATTCTATCAAGAACATGACAGAAGCTAAAAACACAGCGGATACGATGCTGAAAATAAACAAACTTTTATCAGAGGGAAGACTTCAAATCTGTCAGTTAAACGGAAACTGGTGCCCTCCAGGCCCTCCCGGACCACCTGGGCCGAGAGGAGAAAAAGGATCCCGGGGACGAAGAGGACAGAAAGGAAGAAGCGGTAACAAAGGAGACCAGGGAATTATGGGATCGCCCGGAAAGGGCGGCAAGCAAGGCATCATGGGACCTGTGGGTCTGAAGGGAGAAGCTGGAATCAAGGGACAGAAGGGAGACATAGGGCCTGCAGGCATGCCGGGAGCTAAAGGGGAGCCTGGTGAATCTATTTCAGCTCCTGTTGTTGCTGTTTCTCCTAAAAAGCTGACAGTTAACGAAGGTGGATCAGCCTCGTTTCAGTGTTCAGTCAGTGGTAATCCTGAGCCTGCAATAGTGTGGAGTAAACTGGACAAACGGTCAGAAATAAGTCCGTCAGCGGTTTCAGGAGGAAAGCTGCTGTTAAAGACCGTGGCAGGAAGTGATTCGGGTACATACAACTGTTCAGCGGTTAACATCTTAGGACAGGCGCAGGCCCTGGTTCAGCTTGTAGTAAACGGTAAGCTTTTTATGAATCATTGTTTCAGTTTTGTATAAAATTATTTTTTGTTTCCTTTAGAAAGCGAGTGTCATGTCATGCTAAAGGGTTCATGGGCAATTGTATACAGAGATAAAAATATCTACAAAACCTACAGCACTACACACATAAGATACATTACAAGGCAGGAAAAACGTACCATACCAGGAGATAGTTGAATTTATTTCTTTTACAAAGAACTAAACTAAAGAAAACAAAATATAAAATTGATGGTAACTATTTAAAGTGACATGGGGGAACGGAGAATCCTGAATAATTACAATTAAAACTAGCCCTATATTTTGTCTTTTACAATGAATAGTTTGCATAACTCCCTTGCTATATATTATAGATATTCTGTTTACTATTTTTTTTCATGGTACTTTGTAAGGTTAACCCTTGGATGGTTAGGGGGGATGCCACCTCTCCCAAGGTTTTTCCCGATTTTTTCAAGACCGTTTAAAATTAGCACATGCCGTCTTCAGCAGCTGTTCGTTTATCCTTGACACACACTTTGGTAAATTTTGGCGACAACTGGTTGCTATGGTAACGAGATATGACGTCATAAGTAGAATAAGGTCAAGTCATTTTTGACACGTGTGTTTTTCACCTTTTTTTCGGTGAAAAAAAAACATATAAAATGCTACCAAAAGCATAAAAATGTTTAATTATATGTTATTTTGCAACTCTGGCGAAACATATTTGCAATTTCCGCATTTTTCCAATAAATTTGAATGTTTAGTAAAATCCAAGATGGCGGCCATCTTGGTGGCCATTTTGGTTGACGTCACGGACCTACAGCAGCGCTACAACCCATAATATTTATCTTATCTTGTAGAGCACATCTCTGGCTATCTACTAGACGTAAAATATTTCCGAGAAATTGCAACACCGCAAAAATCCCAAGGGGGTGGAGTTGCAACAAACCCCGCCTCCTTGTACCACGGTGGGGTGTAAGTTTGCGTGTACGTCCGAGGGTTAAAATAACTCTTTATCAGATAATTCACGATTGCCGGTAAATAATGATGTGTAAGATAAAATAATTCACTAGCTTTGTAACGAAATAAAATTGAAGTAAGAAGCATAAGTTGTTTTGAATAATGAAAAAGGGAAAATTGGAAGTACAACTTCAAAAATATTCAAATTAATTCAATAGATCTCCAGCTAGTTGGCACCAGTACTTTTGCAACTGTTTTTCCGAGAGCTGCTAGTACAAACAATATCCAAACTGACATATACTCGCCCAACATGTGAGGACAATAAAGTAGCCGGATGTCTTTTCACTTTTAACATTTAAAAGACATGCAAAGCACGTCAACATAAAACAATGTCTGCTTTTTTGCAGTTCATCCTCGCCTTTCTCTTCATCCGGGACCTAATTACGCCATTGAAGGAAGCAGTTATACTCTCCCAACCTGTCACGTGACTGGGTACCCTGCACCCGTGGTCACTTGGAGAAAGTCTTCCAGTCAATTGCCCCAAGGGAGGATGAAGTACAACAACAGTGGATTACAAATTTTTCATATTCGTAAAGATGATTCTGACTTCTACTACTGTTCAGCAGCAAACCTTTTAGGACGCGTTGAAAAGAAAACTCTCTTAGTTGTTGTGTCCCCTCCTCGGTTCACTGTTAAGCCACCTGCGAAAGTTGTTGCGTGGGTTGGCGGCACATTAACGTTAAACTGCAGTGCTTCTGGTGATCCACAGCCAGTCATCAGCTGGAAAAAACAAGGAGGTCAACTGCCAGTTGGGCGGAGCCAGCAGATTAATGGCGTGTTAGTTATTAGAGACATCACGATGAACGATAAAGGGATTTATATTTGTGTTGCAACAAATACAGGAGTGTTTAAGGTGGAAACCGGGACATTCACTGAGGTTATGAAAGGTAAGATTGTTTTGATTCGCTACTCTGTGCTTTTCAAAAGCCAAAAGCTTATAGAAATGGAAGCAGGAATTACAAACATAAACTAAACCCCAGTGCTACTGGTGACTCACAACCAGTTATCAGCTGGAATAAACAAGGAGGTCAACTGCCAGTTGGGCGGAGCCAGCAGATTAACGGCGTGTTAGTGATAAGAGACATAGCAATGAACGATAAAGGGATTTACATGTGTGCTGCAACAAGTGTAGGAGTGTTTGAGGTTGAAACACTGAAGTTCAGAAATTCCGTAAGTTACATTTGGAGATCACTATAGCTTAAAACGATGTATAGAAATTAACATATAAAATATCAGCAAGACCACAGCGACAAACCGTTGAGTGGTGCCGGATCTCCCAGTTGCAGACCTGGATCAGTACAATAATTACTTGTAGAAAATCAGAAAATGGCAAACTGATCCTTACGGCAAGACGATGAAGGAGTAAACAAAAGAATAAAACAAAATATATATATTCAAACAAATTTGCCCAATATTTCGGTTTGAAAAACAAACCAAATTAAACAAATTACATCTTTACCGCAACTAATGAACAAAGAAAAATTACTGACAACTTATCCTGCAAATCCAAAAATCTTATCTACTTGATTGAAACTAAGAAATGTAAATGCCTATACATCGAAGATAACAAACGGCAACTTAATGAACGATTTGGAGAACACCGCCGTTCCATCATGAACCATCATTAACTCAGCGATCCCACTCCTGCCTCCCTACATTTCAATCAAGCTGGACATTCAAAACATGATGTTCTTCTAATCCCACCTTGAACTCAAACGCAGCAACCGTGACGCAGTGAGAAAGGCAATTCAAAGGGGACAGACCGCAAATAAATGTGGCTACTAAATATATCTGAATTTCGTAACTGTTCATCAGTAGGATGCCCAAAATGCGTGCAATTCCACAATTGGTTTCGGCTCCATTAAATCCTAAGAGAGAGGCTCAGGGAAAACATTATCTTCTCTAGAAATAAGCAGGTGACGAAGCTCATTGACATACGACACCTAGTCTCCTGCACCAATAATAATCCACTGATAATCTATTGTTTTTATTTTCATAATTTCAAACTCTTATTTGTAACGAACTTTTAGTTTTATCTTCATTTATCTGTTAGTCCCTGAAGGTTTGTTTTTCAGCAAACCGAAATATTGGGCAAATTTGTTTGAATATATATATTTTGTTTTATTCTTTTGTTTACTCCTTCATCGCCTTGCCGTAAGGATCAGTTTGCCGTTTTCTGATTTTGTATAGAAATTACCTAGTTGGAGACGGAGGTCGTGATGAGCATACTTTGAAAGGTTTTCACGGTCACTGATCATAAATCACTAGTTACTGATCATAACTTTGTATTACAAGTTACTGAGTCATTACTTCCATCTGTACGACTACAGTAGCTGGGTCACTTCAACAAAATTAACCAATCAGATTCCAAGGAACTAACAATGAATTCCAACAAATTACTCATTTGAGTCAATCTGCTAGGAGTATTTAGGTCAATAGTAATAGTTGGTTTCTCTGATGACCAAACACACGAGGCCTAGTCTGTTTTTATATCGAAATCTGGATGCTCCGAAAAGCACAATTGTCAGGACTTCAAAGTTTTAATGCCGTATAGGACAATACTTCATTGGCTCAAAAGAATTGAGTTGGAATTTATTGTTAGTTTCCTGCAATAGGTTTGTTTTGTTCAAGTGGCCCACGTTATTGTAGTCCGGCAAAATGTAACTTGTTGTTAATGTAGTCTTAATGGTTTCAATATCTCTTTTGCCTCATTGGATGAGACTTTTAATTTTTCCACCAACGCATAGTTTTGTCCGAAATATAAACGTCCGAAAATTTCAAAATCAAAGTTTAAGTACAAACAATAACGCGTGGATGCTAAAGAGAACTAAAAAAATATAGAGAAAGAAAATACAACGAGCCTAGTCAATAATGAAAAAACTTCAAACAGCTGTAAAAATAACGTGTCCGTGAGCAACAAACCCCACAATTTAATATTAGCTGGGTGAAAACAAAACTAAAAGAAGAAGTTTTTGAACTTGAGCAATTGATAAATATTTGTATGTTCCGCCTTGTGGACATTAAAGCAACATAAATCACAAATGATATTCTCCTTTAAAGCCGGGCCATTTTCATCGCTTTGTTCGGGTGCGTGATTCCTGATTTTCTCAACATGACATTTAAGATCATTTAAGGCGCTGGTACACGAGGCAATGTTTTTCTGCACTAAATTGCAAAGCAACCCGTTGCTAGGCGATGAAATTGTACGTGTAACACACCCTCTTTGCAACTTGACTCGCAATCAAAAAATTGCGTTGCGAATTGCAGCAGAAGATGAACAATTTCTCTACTTCTTCCCGTCTCGTACACCACCATCTCATCCAAGTTGTCCTTGCCTTCCTTTTCGTTTCCATTTCAATTTCTTTCGCGAACTCCTGCCTGCTCTAATTTGAACTTCCTTAAAAGTGTTTGCTGAAAGCGTTTTACTTTTACCTTTGTTTAGGTGCCCTCAGGTCATCCACTATTCTTGGAAGCCTCGACGGTAAGTACCTTGACAAGTTGAATTCTTATTTGAACCCAGTCCTCCAGAGTCCAGGCCGTAGTAGGTTTGTGAGATGTTGGCATGCTAAGACAGATGGTTGGACGGCATCTACATTTCACAGCAACTGCGATGGAAAGGGTCCCACTGTCACCATCGTCCAAGTCGGTAGTTACATATTTGGTGGATACACAGACAAGTCTTGGGGTGGTAAGTATCAACTAATGACAGTCGAGTTGCTCAGGTTTTCAACTAGGGAATATTGAACTCTCATTGACATTCGCAGATTCGCAATAGACAATGGTATACTAAAGAAATAACACGGCAGATTCACTTGTTTCCGATCGCCTACGAGCGGCGGGGGAATCGAGACGACGAGCAGCGCGAGCGAGACACGGGGGAGACTGGGTAGAGAAAGATACAAACACTCCCGACCCAGTCTTTAGTTCTGTAACAAGATTATCCTTAAGAAAACAAATTAACATTTTTTTTTGCATGGTGTTCTCTTTAATTAATTTAAATCGTTATCAAAATAACGTTGCTTTTATCTGAATAACTATATATTCAGTCAATACATGTATTGTTTAATTTGTTGTTTTTATCTTCGTTGCAATTTTTTCAACCAGTTAAGCCTATAATTATGTAAACATGTAATTAGTTAGTTCTTATGCATTTTTTCCAGGTTCTTATCGTTGGATCTCATCCAGTAAATTATTATGTAAAATGTTTTTTTTTTTCAGGTTCTTGTCGTTATGTCTCATCCAGTAAATCGTTCCTGTTCTCGTTGTACAATATAAATGGCTACGCTCCTGTTAAGCTGAAGATCAAGTCAAATCGATACAGTCACGCTATATACACATGTTCAGATAGAGGACCAGCGTTTGGTAATGGGCATGACCTGTACATATCCAACAACGCTGCAAGCAACCAACATTCTTCCACCTATTGTGGCAACACCTACCCCCTCCCCCCTGGGTACTCTGCACGTTATTCTTTCTGTAGATTTCATGCAGGAAGCTACACTTTCACTCCCAGTGACATTGAAGTGTTCTACGAGACAACATCTTAAAGCGTGTAGATTACCTTTTTTTTTTACCGATTCAGGCAGCTTTACACGGACGCGGTTTCACGAGACTCTGAATGAAGGTCTTCAGTTTTCATTTGTCAGTTGAAATTCTCTCTCTTAATTAACACTTCCAACTAAAATGTTATTTACAATCTCAGTTGAGAGTCAGTGTTCAAGTAAAAATGAAATTCAGAAATTCATTAACTTTGCACTGATTTTACGTTAATTTGACTCTTTACTATTTCATTCGGTTACTCAAAAGTTACAGTGACCATGCACAATAAACAGTACCACAAGAAAGTGCTACTCCCCAGCTTTCATATTTGAAGCTTGATTTCATCACACTCGCGAGAGTAGATCACAGAGCCCCGAAGGGATCGAAAAAGGTAGTCAACGTTATCAAAAACGATCACTTTCAAATCATTTGCAAGTGTTTATCATTTTGTTGGCCATATAACAAGAGCAGAGCTCCCGGTAAACGATTAAGTATCACAATTGACACTTTTCGATTTAAACAGTCCGTTGTCTCCATTTTGGTTTCAACGGTCCGGATTTAAAGACCCTGGACACATCCGTTCAATGCTGATACTGGGTCTTTGTGTGTGTGGGAGGGGGGGAGGGGGGGGGGGGGGGGAGCGAGGGGGTCGAGGGGGGGGGGGGGTTGAGTACGTGCCGCTGTGAAGGGTATGGTTTTCAAGCAGTTTAGTCTGGAATAGGGTATAGAAATCAGAGAGTTTTGGTCTAGAATAAGGTATCATTTACTGGGAAACTGATCAGTGGTATGAAAATAGAGTTTTTGAGCAATGGCGAGTCTGGGATAGGGTAGTAATTTATGATGTCTGGTCTAGAATAGGGTTGGAAAATACAGCTGAACATGGTCTGGTATGGGGTAAGGATGTTCAGAGTACCTGCGGCAAACCTCCACCCAAAAATATACAGAGTTCCCCCTCCGGGCATCTTCGTCAAATTAAAACGAGAGTGGCCACGAAATTGATGATCGTTTTCCTCAAAGAATTGAAGTCTCATCAACTTCACGTTCTCGTGCTTAAAGGAGCTGTCACAATTTTTAATGTTACTTTAAAAAGCCGAAAGACATCTATGAATCAGTGGAAATTTACAAATGATGGTCCAGTTTTGTTCAAAATCAATCTACCAGTGTTCAAAGAGAAAACATAAGTGTCTTGGCCAGATGGCCAGGATGGAGATGAATTCGGAAACTTGAAAAAATTGGCCCATTTTTTTTTTCTTCAAGTGTATCGCATTGGGGCTAGGGGGATTTCGTAATATCTGTATTGAAAAACAAGATCTAAAACTTGATTTTGAGTCTTAGCCTGTTTAGCCAGTCCAATGCTAAGACTACTTAGTGCAGTTGAACCTTTCCTTACGGATACCTCCATAATGCAACACCTATTTACTTAACGGGCAGTAAACTTAGAAACTAGAGGACAAAAAAAAAATACAAACGTACGTCAGTTTAGAGTATTGCTTGGTCATTTAGTAATACACATTAAATTAGAAGCTTTGTAAATGAAAAAACAGTTTCTGTTATCAGAGCAGTATAAAGAAAAGTGTATCTTTTTGTTTAGGTAAATGTGTTTCTTTGTTGGAAAGTAACGATTTTGACGTATAACTCTGCGGAGTAAATTTTTAGAGGATGAGTGAATTTTATGAAAAAAATAATTTAGTTTCGTTTACCTTATGCTATATTACAAATAATATAAAGAGGGTGAACAATGTGTTATATTTTCATAAAACACCTCTCATTTGAGAAGACAAGAAAAATGTAGAAATCACGCGCCCCAGCTTGTTCTATGTACATTTCTATTGTGTATTCAAATACAAGTCGTGTTTGATGATAGCATTATATATTATATGGTTTGGCCGTTTTGGATTTATGTAAATAATTTTATGTATACTCGCTGTGTGCATTTAAATTTGTGTTCACTTAGTCTAATAAGCGCTAATAAAAACTAGCATTTTTAACAATTTGAAAGAAGCGCTTACTCAACTATTATTGTGGCTGTCTCGAAATTTTTACTATCTTCTCAGAACATGTATTTGAGACAAATCATGTAAACTGGCCTTTACAGTACAGGTCTTTTTGATGATTCAGCTATGTAAATTTTCAACTCTTCCTCATTGTATGGGAAGTTAGTTTCATTGTATCTAACGCCAATAATTGATTATTTTAGCGTAGCTGTTTTATGTAAACGAACGAGTGAGGAATAAAAAATAAACTTCCTGCTCCTAAAACCTGCCTCAGTGTCTGTTCACAGGGACGCCACACAAACTGTTTGAGCGTTTCTATTTTTAAAATTTAAAGGAATTATATCGGATACCAAAATGTTCGGAGTAAAATATTGTTATGAGATAATGAAGGGTTTTGCGTTGTTCGTTTACCTGGACATATATATGGGTATTCTCCCACTCTTCATTTAAATTTTAAAAAAGGAAACGGTCACACAGTCTGTGTGGGTCCTGTGTGGTCTGTTTAGATGGTAACTCAAAATGTTATCAGCTCGGTCTTTCTTTCTTTCTCCCACAACAACAATGCAACACAGAAAATTGAAAGGAGATAAAGGCTAAAAATTATAATAGTATTATTGAAGATCTTATTAAAATCCGATTCTTCCAATTTTCAATATTACAATTCTTAGATTGCAACCACGATTAAAGCGTTTCGGCGTTTATGTTTTTTATGAGTTTTTGGATACTGCAATTTCTATACTCCCCTCTTAAACTTCTCCGATTCCCCTTTTGTTTGATTCCACTATTTATTCAATGATTAAACTTTTATTTGTCACGTTTTGTTATGCATACTCTGCCTCACAAACATCGGGTTTGTGAGGTGCTTTTGAAGTTTGTACGCCTTTATTTGTCACGTTTTGTTATGCGTACTTTGCCTCGCAAACATCGCGTTTGTGCAATGCCTTTGAAGTTTGTACGCCTTTATTTGTCACGTTTTATTTTGCATACTTTGTCTCACAAACATCGGGTTTGTGCAGTGCCTTTGAAGTTTGTACGCCTTTATTTGTCACGTTTTGTTATGCGTACTTTGCCTCGCAAACATCGCGTTTGTGCAGTGCCTTTGAAGTTTGTACGACTTTATTTGTCACGTTTTATTTTGCATACTTTGTCTCACAAACATCGGGTTTGTGCAGTGCTTTTGGAGTTTGTACGCCTTTATTTGTCACATTTTATTATGCGTACTTTGCCTCACTAGCATTGGTTTGTGCAGTGCTTTGAAGTTTGTACACCTTTATTATGCGTGCTTTGCCTCACGAACATTTGGTTGTGCAGTGCTTTGAAGTTTTGTACGCCTTTATTATGCGTACTTTGCCTCACAAACATTTGGTTGTGCAGTGCCTTTGAAGTTTGTACGCCCTTATTTGTCACGTTTTGTTAATATGAGTACTTTGCCTAAAAAAATATCTGGTTTGTGTAGTGCTTTCGAAGTTTATACGCCTTTATCTGTCAAGTTTTTGTTATTAGTATGATATTAGTACTTTGCCTTACAGACATCTAGTCTGTGCCATGCTTCGCTCAGCGGTTCCGTTGAAGTTTGTACGTTGGTTTTTATTACCCCGGGTCTGCTTGTTCCTGTATTTATTTTTATGTTTTAAATTTTGCAGATTCGCTATTTTTCATGTCATTGGCATCCTATTGTTTCCTTTTCTATAGTATTGTTGCCAGTTCTACCCGGTTTAACACTCTTTTATTGTGCGTTCCGCCTTTATTAGTGGATTTTATGGTTCGTGTGTTTATCTTGGTGTTAAACTCGAAGTTTACATACTTCGGGTAGTTATCCGTATTCCTTTCCGTTTACTCATTATTTCCCTGTCATTTGCGGAGTTCGTTTCGTTCCGCGCCGTCTCCCGCGCCATTTATCTCTATTCCTTATTTTCCCATGGTAGCCTGAAAGGGTGTCTAATGCCCTAGTCGGATTACTGACGCTCAGGTTGCCATCCCTTGGGTGGGTTCTCTCGCAAGTTTCCCGCGCACAATCGTTTGCGTTTTCCG
The DNA here is from genome assembly GCA_022457155.1 of Cladopsammia gracilis. Taxonomy (NCBI): domain Eukaryota; kingdom Metazoa; phylum Cnidaria; class Anthozoa; order Scleractinia; family Dendrophylliidae; genus Cladopsammia; species Cladopsammia gracilis. The sequence goes on along the minus strand of JAJGOT010000081.1, from coordinate 51,244 downwards.
CGACATTATATCCTGCTGATAGCCTTTATATCATATATATTTGTCATGTACAGAGTATAACCGTCCTTTTCAATTGCAGAGCTTTGCTTTGTCCTCTGCTTATGCTATTTAAAGACTCCCTCAAAGGAGTTTTCTAGTTTTCTGATTTCTTGGCCGGGAGACAAGATGTTTTCTCTGCCTCGCCTAGGATATGTCGCTTTCTGGCTTGCAAAAGCTCCCGGAAAAAGACGCAGGTCCACATCACTTCTTTGTCCTCCTCTAAGAAGGCCTAAAATTCATATCCGTGGTTGCCCTGTTCGCCTATCCTGTTCCGCGCCTTCTGCCGCGCTATTTGTTTCGCTCCCCTTTTCCCATGGTAGCCTGAAAGGGTGTCTAATGCCATAGTCGGATTACTGACGCTCAGGTTGCCATCCCTTGGGTGGGTCTCTCGCAGTTTCCCGCGCACAATCGTTTGCGTTTTCTCCAACACTATGCCCTGTTCACCACTCAAGGGCTGGCAGCCTTTATATCATATATATTTGCCATGTAAGAAGCCGTCTTTGCCAATTGCAGAGCATCCCTTTGTCCTCCGCTTATGCTATCCAAAGACTCCCTAAAAGGAGTTTTTTTAGTTTTTGAGTTCTTTGCCGGGATGCAAGATGTTTTCTACCACGCGTATTGAGCAGATTGCGAACTCCACTTTACAGCATTACAGTCCCGCCTCCGTTACTATCTGCAAGACGCTCAAATTTACGAGGGTAAACTCTGCACAGCTTTAGAGCCGGGGTGGCTGTTACTTTAGCCTTCAATCTAGACGCTATGGCTCATTTTGGTTGGTGCCATGCTTGTTCCTACCGCATCCTATAACATGAATGCTGCACAAGACCTTCGTTTTACAGGACCATCGGAGTTGCTGTCTCGCCATGTCTCCTTTAGATTTGGGTGGTTGGATGGGATTTTCTGGTTTGGGGTTTTAGGTTTGAGTATTGGCAAGTGTCTCGGGTTATTTGGTGTTAGGCCATTGTAACGTTTAAAGTCTGGGCACGGTCGCATATCTCCATCTCTTATTAAGCAAGCGTGAAAGGGACTGTCGCGAATAGTATGCTATTCGCTCCAGTCCCTTACAGAGCGAGTATAAATAAGAGCTGTGCATCTAATTTCGGCCCAGTTCAAGTAAGAATCATCCAGTTGTTGGCAGCCGTACTTGTTACCTCTCTCTTTCGCGCTTGCCTCCTATGCCTCCGTGCTTTTCTTTCCCCTCCCTCTCTTTCCCTATCCGTTTTCACTTCCTACTCTCTCAAGCACGGTCGCATATCTCCATCTCTTATTAAGCAAGCGTGAAAGGGACTGTCGCGAATAGTATGCTATTATTTAGTGTGTAACACTATCTATCACTATCTATTACACTAGCGCTAGACCTTGATAGAGTGATTCACAATCTAACAATTAGTGTGTGATAGTCCAAATTAAACAAATGAAAACAATGGAATTATTGTCCAATAGTGCGTACTATTCTACTAACTGTTTCACGGGTTAACTGTAATCGCTCTAATATTTGAGGATAATAGAAACTGATACGAAGTACTACGGCGTAAAATCCTACTCTCTATTTCACAGATGAAGTAAAACCACTCTATTGAATACAAAACAAAAGGCGCTATTATCAGGAGTAGGACACGCTGGCACGAGGAAGGTGAAAAAAACACCAAGTATTTTTTAAACTTAGAAAAGCGGCAATACTCTAAAGGCCGGTACACACTAGGGGACATGTTGCGGGGACATGAAGCGAGGACAAGCCCCCTCGTGTGCACAGCAAAGGCGCATGCTGCAGGGACAGTACGCAAGCTGGTGCACACAAAGCGGATTGAGGTATAAAAATCTTGAAAGACAGCTACTGAATGCTCATGGAATAATCAATGGCGAGTTTTTATTGGTTCATTTCTATTTTGTAGTGGGGGCAGTTTGCAAGAGCAGTGCACACGATGCGACATTGAAATGGGGGTCATTTTGTCCCCGCTTCATGACGCACGAATTCAAACCAGCTGAATTTCATGCAACATGTTGCGAGGACAAAATTGTGTCCCCGCAACATAACTTTTTCGCAAAAACGGGGATGTCACACGTAGGAAAACTGTCGCTGCAACATGTCCCCGCTTCATATCCCCGCAACATGTCCCCTAGTGTGTGCCGGCCTTAAAACACATATCACAAAACTCAAATGTAATGGCGGAGGAGAAATTACCGATCCCGATGAAATACTGAGTGCACAGAAATCATTTTATTCAACTTTATATACTGCTCCCCCTTGTAGTGCAACAGAAGATGTATTTCAAGAATTCTTTGGAAACACCAATTTGCCAAAACTCGATCAAATTGAACAAGATAAGTTAGAAGGTCTTCTCCTCAAAGAGGAATGTCATACTGTTCTGAAACAATGTGCGAAAGGGAAGTGTCCAGGAAGCGATGGCCTCTCTGTCGAATTTTATTTACAATTTTGCATCTCATAGGCGAAGAGATGGTCGAAAGTTTTAACTACGCTCTTCTGCGAGGCCAAATGAATATAACTCAGAGGCAAGAAATCATTAAAGTTATACCGAAAAAGAAAAAAGATAAATCCTATCTTGAGAATTGGAGACCCCTTACCTTGCTAAATGTGGATTACAAGATTGCTACTAAAACTATTGCTCACAGAATTGCTACGATTCTGCCTATTAATTAATGAGGACCAGACAGGCTACGTTAAGGGACGGTATATTGGACAAAATGTCAGACTTATTCTCGACCTTATGAAAGTTACAGAGATTGAAAATATACCAGGTATAGCTTTATTCATTGATTTTAAAAAAGCATTCGATACGGTAAATTGGAATTTTTTATCAAGGACTTTACAAATGTTTAATTTTGGGCCTCTGATTCAAAGTTGGATAAAGGCCTTTTATAACAACTGTTCAAGTTGTGTGATGAACAACGGATATGCGTCAGAATTTTTCGAATTAGAGCAAGGCGTTCAACAAGGATGCCCGCTTTCCTGTGCGCTCTTTGTTTTGTGCGCAGAAATACTAGGCAACGCTATCAGACAAGATACGAGTATTCGTGGAATACAGATTTTTGATAAAGAATTTAAAGTGTCTCAATATGCAGATGATACTACCGCCTTTGTGGCAGACTTGCAATCTGCGGAAAACTTGTTTAAATTATTGCATAATTTTCAGAAGTGTTCTGGCCTCGAAGTGAACCTTAGTAGAACTGAAGGAATGTGGTTAGGCGCTAATCGATCAAACGAGACAATACATTTTGGTATTGCGTGGCCTTCTGAACCCGTTTTTGCGCTTGGGATCCATTTTTCGAATAATGATACTGTTTCCTTTAAGACAAACTTCGATCAAAGGCTTACGTCAATGCAAACCTTACTAAATTTATGGCATCCAAGGAATTTAACGTTATACGGCCGCATAACCATTTTGAAAAGTCTTGCACTGTCCAATTGGTCTACAATACGTCTATGCTTTCACTTCCTCTAGTATTTATCAATAGAGTAAATCAAGTTATCAAAAACTTTCTCTGGGGAAAAAAATTCAAAATAAAGCATAAAACTATGATAGGGCCTAAAGAAAGAGGAGGACTCGACATGCCTGATTTTCAAATCATCAATAATTCTCTCAAAGTAATGTGGATCAAACGGTTAAATGATAGCACTGCAAACGCTAGCTGGTGTCATATTCCTATGAAATACCTAAAACCTGTAGGCGGTCGCTTTTTATTCGGGTGCAACTTCGACTTAAAATATCTCCCAATTGATTTACCACTATTATTTTATAAGGAAACTTTAGAATCTTGGCAAAAAATAAACTGTACTAACTCTGAAACGAAAGAGCAAATCCTAAATGAAATAATATGGAATAACAGGTTTATTAGTTGTTATAAATTTCTAGTGTATTGTATTATTATTATTGTTATTATTATTATCATTATATAAATATATATATATATATTAATATCTATATTAATATATATATTATATTAATGTGTATAAATATATATATATATTAATGTGGTTAATGGCAAAATAAATAAAATAAATAAAAATAAAATAAATTAGAATTGAAGGTTGCTCTGTCTATTATAGGCAGTGGCATGAGGCAGGCATTACTAAAATTAATCATGTCTTCCAAGATGGCTCTTTTTTAACTTTTTATGATTTTTCTTCTAAGTTTCCTATAAGGACGAACTTCTTAAGATATCATGGCCTGTGCCATGCAATTCCTAAAAAATGGATTAAAAAATTAAAGGCGCATTACGTACATGCGCCAGTGGTTTTAGGGTTGATTTCCACTGTCGCGTAATTTTCACGCGCGTAAATAAAAATAAGAGACGATGTATGAACAGCTCGCGTAAAAGTTTACGCGAGCGGTTCATACATCGTCTCTTATTTTTATTTACGCGCGTGAAAATTACGCGACAGTGGAAATCAACCCTTACAAGCAAACGATCATAGCGGAATGTCAATAGATAAAATTTCTTGCAAGTCAGCTGGCCAAATGTATGTGAAGATGGAATTCGAAACACCTACAGCTAAAAAAGAATGAAAAATGCTGGCCTTAACGAAGAAACAATACATCATATCTACAGTACCCCGTTTAAAGTGACAAAAGATACTAGACTTGCTATATTCCAATTTAAAATCATCCATTACATTCTGCCTACAAACGCTACATTATTCAGAGATTTAATTATTTTAAGCGAACAATGCCATCTTTGCACGGAGAAACAAACTCTAAAGCATCTTTTTGTAACTTGCTCCCACGTGGAGTCCTTTTGGACACGTTTCACCGATTGGTGGAATGAAAAAAATCAAGAAGTGTTGACTCTTTCGGAGACAAATATCATTTACGGTATCACTAATAATCTTCCTCTTCGTCTTGGTTTAAACCTCTGCATAATTTTAGCCAAATATTATATTTACACCGCTTCGAGGAGAGAAGAAGAATATATCTGGGAAGCTTTTTTCTCCTTTATGAAAAATCATCTGGATATGGAAAAACATAAACGTAAATTGGAAGTTAAATTTTGAGCTTTTTTATGTAATTTCTGTTTTGTTGTTGTTTGTAACATGTCCTTTTTGGTTTATTTTAGCTTGTTTAGCTTGTACTATGCATATTGTAAATAGTTTAAGTAGTTGTGGTGTCGTAAGTATTGGTGATTTCAATAAAAAAAATTTCTTCGAGAAAAAAAAAACCTATAGAAAATTATAATGAAGCTAAATGAATAACGAAAGAAAAAATATATAAAATAGTAACTGTCAAATTATATTCTGATGCCAAAGAAGAAATAAGCACAGTTGGATGCAAATTAAACACTCAACCTATGTCTGCTTTCTCGCAGTTCATCCTCGCGTTTCCCTTCATCCGGGACCTCATTACGCCATTGAAAGAAGCAATTATACTCTTCCAACCTGTCACGTGACTGGGTACCCTGCGCCAGCGGGTCACTTGGAGAAAGTTGTCCGGTCAATTACCCCAGGGGAGGGTGAAGTATAACAACAGTGGATTACAAATCCTTCATGTTCGTAAACATGATTCCGACGTGTACTTCTGTTCAGCAGCAAACCTGTTAGGACGTGTTGAAAAGAAAACCTTTCTAGTTGTTGTCTCCCCTCCTCGGTTCATTGTTAAGCCTCCTGCGAAAGTTGTTGCACGGCTCACTGGCACTTTGACATTAAACTGCAGTGCTACTGGTGATCCACAACCGGTCATCAGCTGGAAAAAACAAGGAGGTCAACTGCCAATTGGGCGTAGCCAGCAGATAAATGGCACGTTAGTGATTAGAGACATTACAAAGAACGATAAAGGAAATTATATTTGTGTTGCAACAAATGCAGGAGTGTTCAAGGCGGAAACTGTTACCTTCACTGACGTTAAAGGTAGGTTAATATTAGTGATAGTGAATTCTTACAAATTCTACATGATTTGTAAAAAAGATTTCGACATGTACTTCTGTTCAGCAGCAAAATTTTTAGGACGTGTTGAAAAGAAACCTTTCTAGTTGTTGTGTCCCCTCCTCGATTTGCTGTTAAGCCTTCTGCCAAAGTTATTGCGGCACTTTGAGATTGAAATGCAGCGCTACTGGAACGATCCACAACCAGTCATAAATTAAGCTGGAAAAAAACAAGGAGGCCAACTGTCAGTCGGACGGAGTCAGCAAATTAATGGCACGTTGGTGAAAAAAGACATAACAATGAACGACAAAGGTATTTACATGTATGTTGCAACAAGTGCAGGAGTTTTTAGGTGAACTGCTACGACCTACACTGAAGAACAGAAACGTAACTTCCGGTATTTTGAGACACTAATTTATTTATGAAATAACCGTATAGCTTAAAAGGTCTTAAAACAATTTTATAGAAATTACTCAATAAGAGGAGGGAAGCTGTGATGTTGTCTCCCACGCAGTCGTTATTTTTGTTGTCACACAACGCTCCTCCACAGGAGCGTTGCGTGACGGCACAAATAACGACTGCGTGGAGGAGACTAGTTGTGATGAGAATGCTTTGAAAGGTTTTTCAGTGAAATTATTTTAATAAGATATAAGAAATCGGCTCTTATATAACACAAGTTACTGGACGTAGCTTTGTCCAACAACGAATTGCAGTACCAACACCCAACCAAAGTACTCAACTGAGCGAGGTTCCAGGCAGTTATTTTTAACTTTTTTATGACAACAAGCTCCAATTGTCGTATACGTAAATTTCCGTACATTTCAAACGAAACAAATTTTGTTATCTACATAAATTCAATATGACTGGTGTGATATGATCGAGATTTCACTGAGTAAAATTATATTTTCTTGAACTAACGGCTACAGAATTGATAGCACTTCTCCTAGCCGAAAAACTACCTTTAATATCGAATAATAATTATCACCGTTCCTGTTCATTGATAGCGTTTTACTTTTACCTTTGTTTAGATGCCCTCAGTTCATCCAGTATTCTTAGCAGCCTCGACAGCAAGTACCTGGACAAGTTGAATTCTTATTTAAACCCAGTCCTCCAGAGTCCAGGCCGTAGTAGGTTTGTGAGATGTTGGCATGCTAAGACAGATGGTTGGACGGCATCTACATTTCACAGCAACTGCGATGGAAAGGGTCCCACTGTCACCATCGTCCAAGTCGGTAGTTACATATTTGGTGGATACACAGACAAGTCTTGGGGTGGTAAGTATCAACTAATGACAGTCGAGTTGCTCAGGTTTTCAACTAGGGAATATTGAAACTCTCATTGACATTCGCAGATTCGCAATAGACAATGGTATACTAAAGAAATAACACGGCAGATTCACTTGTTTCCAATCGCCTACGAGCGGCGGGGGAATCGAGACGACGAGCAGCGCGAGCGAGACACGGGGGAGACTGGGTAGAGAAAGATACAAACACTCCCGACCCAGTCTTTAGTTCTGTAACAAGATTATCCTTAAGAAAACAAATTAACATTTTCTTTTGCATGGTGTTCTCTTTAATTATTTTAAATCGTTATCAAAATAACGTTGCTTTTATTTGAATAACTATATATTCAGTCAATATTGTTTAATTTGTTGTTTTTATCTTCGTTGCAATTATTTTTTTTTTTCAACCAGTTAAGCCTATAATTATGTAAACATGTAATTAGTTAGTTGTTATGCATTTTTTCCGGGTTCTTGTCGTTGGATCTCATCCAGTAAATCGTTCCTGTTCTCGTTGTACAATATAAATGGCTACGCTCCTGTTAAGCTGAAGATCAAGTCAAGTCGATACAGTTACGCTATATACACATGTTCTGCGGGTTGCGGACTAGCGTTTGGTGGTGGACATGACCTGCGCATATACAACAACGCTGCAAGCAACCAAAAGTCTTACACCGATTGTGGCAACACCTACCCCCTACCCCCTGGGTACTCTGCATCTGGTTCTTCCTGTAGATTTTATGCAGGAAGCAACAAATTCACTCCCAGTGACATTGAAGTGTTTTACGAGACAACAACTTAAAGCGTGTATATTACTCTTTACCCATTCAGGCAGCTTTACACGGGCGCGGTTTCACGAGACTCTGAATGAAGGTCTTCAGTTTTCATTTGTCAGTTGAAATTCTGTCTCTCAATTAACACTTCCAACTAAAATGTTATTTACAATCTCAGCACTTATGTCCAGGATTGCAGATGATTAGATGCATGACAAATTTTGATATCCAACACGAAGTGTCCCTTTAAGTCTAAGTGTTAACTATCTCTTTTGGAAATGTAAGGTTAGCATTAGTGTTAGTGTTATTTTTAGGTTAGGGTAAACGCATCTGTTTATCTTTACTTAAAGAGCAGAATTTAGGGGACACTTCTTTACGTTTATTGTCCGTATTTTTGAAAACAAGTAATGTTGAAGTTGAGTAGAAGGGCAAGAGGACACTTTGTGACGCTTATTAAATTTGTCATGTATCTAATTATCTACAATCCTGGACATAACTGAATCTCAGTTGAGAGTCAGGGTTCAAGTAAAAATGAAATTCAGAAATTCATTAACTTTGCACTGATTTTACGTTAATTTGAATCTTTACTATTTCATTCGGTTACTCAAAAGTTACAGTGACCATGCAAAATAAACAGTACCACAAGAAAGTGCTACTCCCCAGCTTTCATATTTGAAGCTCGATTTCATCACACTCGCGCGAGAGTAGATCACAGAGCCCCGAAGGGATCGAAAAAGGTAGTCAACGTTATCAAAAACGATCACTTTCAAATCATTTGCCAGTGTTTATCATTTTGTTGGCCATATAACAAGAGCAGAGCTCTCGGTAAACGATAAAATATCACAATTGACACTTTTCGATTTAAACAGTCCGTTGTCTCCATTTTGGTTTCAACGGTCCGGATTTAAAGACCCTGGACACACATCCGTTCAATGCTGATACTGGGTCTTTGTGTGTGTGGGAGAGGGGAGGGGGTGGGGGGGGGGGGGGGGGGGCGCAGGGTACGTACCGCTGTGAAGGGTACTCAAGTGTGTTAAGGCTTGACTCAACCAATAATTTGGTGTATTTTTATTTCAAGTAAAAGCATTTATCTAATCTTTATGAAACTTGGCAAGTATTTTATTATTCGCGTTTGTATCCATTTGATCAACTTTTTCTTGTCAAGTTTGAGTCATGTGACTTGCATTTGCCTTATAACGGTTAAAATCTTTCAACGAAAATGGGGAATAGATGGTCACATCATATTCAACTTGTTTATTCCTTTTTCTATGACTCCTAGTAAGGGCTTAATAATGCCACCTTTTAATCGTGTCCATGTGTCAACGGAAACCGCCAATTAAGGAAAACAGGTCACGTGACATAACAAATGTCAAAATATCTGACAAGACATATGACGGATACCGCCTTAAAAGGCGGAGTTACATTGGAAAGGACCTTTTGGACATTTTGATGGCGAAAGTTTTCAAACTTTCCGATTGCAAACGTTCCCCATTTCAAAAACCGTGTTTCGTGACGTCATCAATCAGGAAATAACACGTGATGGTTGATGAGACTTTCATTTGATCGAACAAGTCAATTATGTATTCCCTTAAACTCCATGACCGAGGAAAGTTATTATATCAAGAAAGAATGGGGTTCTTTAAAATCACTGCAGGGGGTCCTTTAAGGATAAAAAATCCAAGCCTTAAGTCACTTGAGTATGGTTTTCAAGCAGTTTAGTCTGGAATAGGGTATAGAAAGCGGAGAGTTTTGGTCTAGAATAAGGTATCATTTACTGGGAAACTGATCAGTGGTATGAAAATAGAGTTTTTGAGCAATGGCGAGTGTGGGATAGGGTAGTAATTTATGATGTCTGGTCTAGAATAGGGTTGCAAAATACAGCTCAACATGGTCTGGTATAGGGTAAGGATTTTCAGAGTCCCGGCGGTACACCGCCACCCAAAAATATACAGAGTTCCCCATCTCATCCGGGCATCTTCGTCAAATTAAAACGAGAGTGGCCACGAAATTGATGATCGTTTTCCTCAAAGAATTGAAGTCTCATCAACTTCGCGTTCTCGGGCTTAAAGGAGCTGTCACAATTTTTAGTGTTACTTTAAAAAGCCAAAAGACATCTATGAATCAGTGGAAATTTACAAATGATGGTCCAGTTTTGTTCAAAATCAATCTACCAGTGTTCAAAGAGAAAACATAAGTGTCTTGGCCAGATGGCCAGGATGGAGATGAATTCGGAAACTTGAAAAAATTGGCCCATTTTTTTTTTCAATTTTATCGCATTGGGGCTAGGAGGATTTCGTAATATCTGTATTGAAAAACAAGATCTAAAACTTGATTCTGAGTCTTAGCCTGTTTAGCCAGTCCAATGCTAAGACTACTTAGTACAGTTGAACCTCTTCTTACGGACGGATACCTCCATAATACAACACCTATTTACTTTAGAGTATTGCTTGGTCATTTAGTAATACACATTAAATTAGAAGTTTTGCGCGCTCTGATTTGTAAAAGAAAAAACAGTTTCTGTTATCAGAGCAGTGTAAAGAAAAGCGTATCTTTTTGTTGAGGTAATAATTTTTAGAGGATGAGTGAATTTTATGAAAAAAGTAATTTAGTTTCGTTTATCTTAAATGCTTTATTACAAAGCAGATAAAGAGGGTGAACAATGTGTTATATTTTCATAAAACACCTCTCATTTGAGAAGACAAGAAAAATGTAGAAATCACGCGCCCCCAGCTTGTTCTATATACATTTCTATTGCGTACTCAAATACAAGTCGTGTTTGATGATAGTATTATATATTATATGGATTGGCCGTTTTGGATTTATGTAAGTAATTTTATGTATACTCGCTGTGTACATTTGAACTTGTGTTCACTTGGTCTAGTTAGCGCTAGTAAAAACTAGCATTTTTAACAATTTGAAAGAAGCGCTTACCTCAACTATTATTGTGGCCGTCTCGAAATTTTTACTATCTTCTCAGAACATGTATGTGAGAAAAATCATGTAAACTGGCCTTTACAGTACAGGTCTTTTTGATGATTTAGCTATGTAAATTTTAAACTCTTACTCGTTGAATGGAAAGTTAGTTTCATTGTATCTAACACCAATAATTGATCATTTTAGCGTAGCTGTTTTTTGTATGGTATGACGAAAAGAAACGAGTGATGAATAAGAAATAAACTTCCTGTTCCAAAAACCTGCCTCAGTGTCTGTTCACAGGGAGCCCACACAAACCGTTTGAGCGTTTGTATTTTTAAAATTTAAAGGAATTGTATCGGAATACCAAAATGTTCGGAGTAAAATATTGTTATGAGATGATGAAGGGTTTTGCGTTGTTCGTTTACCTGGACATATATATAGGTATTCTCCTACTTTTCATTTAAATTTTAAAAACGGAAACGGTCACACAGTCTGTGTGGGTCCTATGTGGTCTGTTTAGATGGTATCTCAAAATGTTATCAGCTCAGTCTTTCTTTCTTTCTTTCTCCCACAACAACAATGCAACACAAAAAATTGAAAGGAGATCCGATTCTTCCAATTTTCAATATTACAATTCCTAGATTGCAGCCACGATTTAAGCGTTTCGGCCTTTGTTTTTCATGAGTTCTTGGATACTGCAATTTCTATTCTCCCCTCTTAAACTTCTCCGATTCCCCTTTTGTTTGATTCCACTATTTATTCAATGATTATTCATTTTTCGATTCTGTGATTCTCCGATTACTGGATGAAACACCATTTTTTTTTAAATAAACTTTAATTTTACAGTTACTGTTTAATCGTTCCTCGTCAAGTTTAGCCGAAGTGCACGATCACTTATTCTTTCAGTCTACCCATGGTCCCCAACTGTGGTTCTTTTTAGCGACTTCTTGCTTTGGGGTCACGTTCCTGATTAAGTGGTGTGACTGTGCCCCTTATGTAATACTCCATTCTCTCCTTCAGTTTCTTAACAATATCCGGGTACTTGCTGCTTAGGTCGTTGCGCTCATTAGAGTCAGCGGTTAATTGTAAAGAGCCACTTCAATCCTTTCAGATTTTCGTTCCAAGTTTCGATCCTGCAGTGATTAAAGAAGAGACTAAAAACGTTATCAGTGCTACAGGTTGAAAACGGAGGGGAGAACGTTAACACCCCTCTCGTGCTTGCATAAGATCCGAAACGTGAGCCTTTTCGCGCAGGCTACATTTGCGCTATTTTCTGCCAAGACAATCCAAACATAAGAAACAAAACTTACCATTATAGGGGAGAATATCAGTTTTCCGCTTTGATTTACTGCACGTGATTGTATCGTAGATAAACTGTCTTCCAGTTCAGGTGGCTTTAACCACGTGATGTTAGGGACGGACCCCTCAGTTTTGTCAATGTTAATGACAACTTCCTTTCTTGGCGAGCGTTTCCCGAAAGATATTGTTTTCTATACATCAAAACCATCTACAGGCTTTGGATAAACAGGATCGAAGGTTTCTCCTGCGGACGGACAATATAACCATGTTTTTAAGAGAACAAAGCAAACAAACTCCATAGTCACAGGGCTAGGTCATTGGTTTCTCTAGCTTACAAGTGATAAACACGTGCAAAGTGGCTCGTATGTGTCGCGTGGTCAGGAAAACCACGAGACAGGAAAACCTAACACTATTACTGCGATTGATTGATTGATTGATTGATTGTAGTGAGATTCAAACATTTGCATATAAACAGATTATCTAAACCAATCATCATATATCGTAACAGACATTGGGGTCATATCCAGTAAGGAAGTCCAATTTTTCAAAATTAGGGTCGCCTTTCAGATATCCTATCTCGGAAACGAAGTCGGTGATCCCCCATTTCTGGCATTTCTGACACGAGTAACTCATTACCTGGCTGTAGCAAAAGTTTTATAAAAAAAATCAATGTTAGAAGATTTTCGCGCGAACGTCCATAAATATCCCATTTCCCTTTTTTGCCTCAATTTCTCCTTACTCCCTATTGTTTTTTGGTCGTTTCTCCCTTCTTCCTATTTTTTACCTTTTCTCCCTGATTATGGTTAAGTATGTTTCTTAAACCTTTTGTTGTTATGTAACATTTCATTTCAAAATTCCCTACAATCGGGGGATATTTAATCGAGGGTTAAATTATGTTTTCATGAACACATTTTTATCCCTCTATTAGTTATCCTTGAAATAAGAAATTTAATTGCGGATTAACCGCTAATCAAGGGATAGTTTAATCGACCTCCAGGAACCGGGGTCAGATAATAAGCTGCGTAGTTCGCATAATAGCTATTAAGCTTCCAGTATTATTCAACGAATTGTCATCAAGGTCACCAAGTGCCCAGCTAAAGTGCCATTTCAAAAGTACAAAATACACGGCTGTAAATTGATAAATTAAACGTCTAGTCAGAATATAGATACGTTTAGCCGCACCAGAAACATTACGGTATCGTAAATCATTAATATGTTCATTCTCGAGACTACGTAGCTGTTTTAGAACTAATACGCCCAAAAATTATCTTATGTTTGTTTTGTTTATTTTATATTACAGGCTTGGAGCCTATCACAAAAAAAAAACTGTTTAAAAACAATTTCAATGAATTGCAGGCAATCTGATTTTAGCACCGATGATATAAGCAAATGAAGTTAAGTAATAAGGTCCTCAACGTCTTCAAGGTCTTAAAGGTCTTCAAAGGATCTCTAAGGTCATTTTCGTACATGCATGCTGATAATTCAAAGTTATTCATTAAAGTTGTGGTTAATAATATCCCTCGGCAGCTCAATTTCGCAATTTCTTCACATTCCGTTTTCTGTTTTGACAATCACAAGGTCGCACAAGGGACCGTCACTCTATGGATAATATAGATCTGCATTGAAGTTAATGTAAATGAAAATTTTTCGTTACTTCTTTTGCATCTTCACCGATTAACCGTAAATTACTGTATAGTTTTCTGTATTTGTGTATTAGCGTACAGCACGACGGGGGCGGATGTACAATCTCTTAAGGCTGGTTTTCACTAATGACGGAGTCGGAGTCGTAATCAAAAGCGCAGAGCGATACGATCTAGTGAAAATCAAACCGACGGAATCAAAAAAAGTTTACGGAGTCATAAGCGGAATCGGAAGAACATGGAACCGTTCTGATTGAGATTCCTCCGACTCCGATTCGAGAGTATGACTCCGATTACGACTCTGATTTTCGATTTTCACTAGGTCGGAAGCGCTCTTACGACTCCGACTATGACTCCGACTCCGTCTCCGACTCCTTCTCCGACTCCGTCTCCGACTCCGTTGCTAGTGAAAACCAGCCTTTACAAGACTTTAAAATACAAGACATCACAATCTTGAACTTTACTAGCAGTCACTTCTACTATAAATGCTATAGAAACAAACGTCTCGCAATAATTACCAATGAAGGCACTTTTATCAAAGAGAAAGAAATTATAGACGTCCGTATAGTCATTTTATCATAATAGTATTGTCATTACAGCTACGGTCTAAATGTACACATGCTGCAGTTCACCCACATGTTGTGTATGTTTGTTGTGGTCTTTTGTAAGACTGAACACAGGCCCGTAGCAGGGAGTGGAGCAGGGGGCTCGAGGCCCCCAGAATTTTTAGAAGTGTCAATTGCAGGCGAATTCTCCTACAGTCGGATTCTTAAGGAGCCGTTCCAAGTTTAAAAAGACAAAGAAAATTTCGTCCTAATTCCATAAAACGTGAAATTAGAAAATTTTACATCTTATTCGTGCAGTGACTGCAAAGAAATGTACCAAAATGCAGAGTTGTTGTTTTGCTTTTTTGACGTTCTCGTTGCCGTTGCCGTCGCCGTCATTGTTGCTTAAGCTCTCTGATGTCTATTTTTTGACGGGGGGTAGCTTTGCTTGGCCAACAATAACGAAACTATCCGACAACCTAACGAGGTTCTAACGCAACACGAATGATAGACTGGCCAAAATTGAAAGCGTCTTAAAGGAAATAGACGGGATAGATAAGATAAATGATAAAGTTCAACAAATCTTACGAACACAGCAGTCGGTGAATTTATAGAGCAAGACCGAACATTCAATTCCGCTTCTCGAGATAAGCAACAAAGATCTTCTTAAAAGAGTTGAGCATCTAAAGCGATATGCTAGGGATTTTAATATAAGAACTATTGGAGTGGCTGAAGAAGGCAATGATATGGCAAGTTTTCTTCTACTCATTGGCCCATTTCACACTAGAAGACGGACAAATCGTCTGGACGGACAAGTCGTCCGGCGATTTGTTCGTGTAATGTGAATTCTAGACGGACAACTCACCTTGTGTTGGTCATCGTAAATTCGTATCTGAACGAACAAACAGACGATTTTGAAAGCAAGGGGCCTGGCACTAACAGGCTTGGTTACCTTGCTTTAAGAAAAAAATGGCCGCCATTTTGATTTTCCCATAAACCATCACTCCCTTTACTAGTTCCGTTCCCCTTAGCGAGTGCTGGGACCAAGATACAACCATTTGTTCGTCTGGTGTGAATTTAAGTCGGACTTTGGACGACTTATCCGTCTAGACGAACAAATCGTCCTCGAAAAATCGTCTTAATAGACGGCCAAATCGACGGACAAAATCAGACGACTTTTACGTCCAAAATTTTGTTCGTCCCGTTTTCACACTATGACGACTTGTCCGTCTGAGACGACTTGTCCGTCCAGACGATTTGTCCGTCTCTAATGTGAAAACGGCCATTGACTTTGGAAAGCCTTCGATAGCTAAATGTTTGGAATTATTCAATTCCGGGCCTAGCTTTACAAAAACATTCAAAGCCGTACCATTAAAAATGGATTATGCTCACATAACTTTGCCATTGAAAGGGGAGTACAACAAGGGGATCCAATCTCGAAACTCACGAAAACATAAAAGGTATAGATATTGATGGTATATTAGAGTAAAGGAAAAAACTAAATTACTCCAATTTGCCGACGACGCTATTGCTGTTCTATCTGATCTAAATTCTGCAAAAGTATAGGCAATACAATGGTTTCTAGAGGTTGTTGGGATAAATACTTCCAGCAACATCGGCGTACGGGAAAAATTTCGTCGGGGGGCTGAACTTAATTTGCCCGAATGAAACTCGTGACGTCATGTTTATTTGTCATGATGATTCTAGCACTCGCTGACATTTTACTCTTCTACCACTGTGAACGATCCGAGAATGAGCTTCTACATCTTGCATTCTTCCCACTTCACACGGTATCGATAAGATATGTTTTACGAGACTTCGACGAAGACATGATTTGAACGACCAGATACCAACCACACATACTGTCCTAATAACCAAGATGGTCGCCAAATGTTATACTTAGTTTCAGTCCATGCGCGGTCTACAATCCCACCCTTCACGGACCACAACGCAAATTTGTCGTTCTATGGCCCTATTTACTCGTGGCGAAGCACACGAGTTGTAAATCCGGCTTTGACTTTTCTTGTTTTTTTTTTTCGTGTCACATTAGCGCATGCAAATTTATGCACGCATATTTAAGTCTATATCGACGACTATATGGCTTTCGGCCATGAAATACATACCGTAAAATCTCTCCGTGTGTTGACTCGAGAAGCAAGATAAAGAACTGCTGCGTACAATTGCACACTTTCAAGACAATTCAAGGCGTTCATGGATGGATAGGACCGTTTGATATTGTGTTCGCCGCTTATTCCTGTGGGATTTTTGCTCTGGAAAGTTCTGTGTTTTATACATTAAACTTGCCATTTGCTTAGCGATCGAGCTCCGGGTCGAGCTTAAGTGTCAGCTACTGAATCTAGTGAATGCAGTGTAGTCTTACTTTTAAACCCGTGTATACGTGAAAGTATGACTCACTCACTTACTCACTCACTCACTCACTCGCTCGCTCCTTCCATCAGCTATAAACTTAGTGAGCAAATGCTTTGTTACGAACACGTTTCGTAACAGGAATTCAACGTGAATCCAACGATAACAATAATTAATTTGATGTAAACGAATATAGACAACAATAAGCTTACAGATGTTTCGCATTTGGAGTTTTTAGTGCAACATTAAAATCGATCTAAAAGGATTTTGCAACCTAAACACGCGTTCTGATGCGTATCTAGCTTAAAATAATAAAATTTAGATCGTAGGTAGTATGTGCTCTTGGACACCGCAGTGATTGAGTTTGTGACTTAGTCTCGGACGGCCCGAGTTCGAATCTCCATAAAGTCCTCTTTTTTTTTTTCGAACTGGACATTATGAAAGTGATGTACTTTTTTTTCGATCGTCAAAAATCCTTACGTTTAATAAAAAAAAAAAAAAAAAAAAAAAAAATATATATATATATATATATATATATATATATATATATATATATATATATATATATATATATATATATATATATATATATATATCGAACCGTGTCAGTGTGAAAACGTAAGCTTACGGCAATATTGCGTTACGCGTTACGCGTTACGCGTTACGCGTTACGCGTTACGCGTTACGCGTTACGCGTTACGCGTTACGCGTTACGCGTTATGCCTTAGCATTTCTTCTTCTCGGGTTGGCTCTTAGGAGCCTTTGATTAGACATAATTTTAAGCTTATGTTTCTCTGTAAAAGCACTCAAATCACTTGGGAATCAATGCTGCAATGAGTTAAAGGCGCCACGAGTTCAAGCTGTGTACAGCTTCTTGTTACATGGAAAGAGGATGATCCTAGAAGGTTCATTTGGTTTACATGCGTAAATACGGCATCCAGGATCAACTTTTCATTTGGTTTACGTGAAAAATTCGGCAGGATGGCTCGAGTACCTTTGAGTTCGGCTCGGTTGCAAAGTAAGACGGTGGGCGACAATAACAAAAGCGAAGATATAACCTTGGGGCTCCCTAGTCCGTTTACATGGAGCTCGGATGATCCTAGCGCTAGGATCATCCTACCTTTCAACGTAGGATCATCCCCTTTCCATGCAAACAGGGCCTATGTATACTCACGCGGCTAGCATCTTATGAAGCTATCACATCAATGACATGATCGATGTAGTATAGAGCTCGATTAGAAAGTTAAGTGAGTAATGTGAGTTACGAAATAAAAACAATTAATTTAAGACATTGAATCCCAAAATAATTCAGTAATTTTTCTGTGTCTGTGGTGCCCGAATAGTCGACCAGTTTTGCCCGAATAATACTATATTTTTTACGACCGGGGGGCTGCAGCCCCCCCCCCCCCCCCTCAGTCCCCACCCCCCTCGTACGCCTATGTCCTGCAATATTTCAAAATTGCCTCAAAATATCACGAGCCGCTGTTTATTCTACAAGGCTGAGAAATTTCGCTTTTTCTAACGCTAACACGTGTGATCATCGATTCGCGACCAAAGATTACTTTAACTCACCATTTCTGCTTCATCTTTTTATCTTAATAGTAATTAGAAACTATGGTGACTAATTTCCAACGCAACAAACCTTCATCTTTGGCAGTCAGTGCTTCTATAAACGCAGGGGCGTAGTCAGCATTTGGAAGAGAGGGGGTTCCAACGCTCCCGAGAGCTCCGAAGGCGCGATTTTACGAACTCCGTAGGTCCGAGCTTTTAGGGGGTCCGGGGGCATCCCCCAGGAAATTTGAAAAAAATTAGGTTGTCTGAGACTGCATCTCGTGCATTCTAAAGGCAGTTCAACATGAAATAAGGTGGCTTTCTGATAGATTTCCCGTTCACTCAGCTAGGATATCAGAAAGAAGAAGGTGAAAAAAAAATTTAAATCACTGGACAGCCAGGAGCTTAACTCTCATTGGAAGAATCTGTATTGTCAAGTCCCTTGCAATTTCGAAGTTGGTCTATAATACGTCTGTTCTAAAAACACCACGTGACTTTTCTAAAGAAGTAAATGATTCATGTTTTAAGTTTATTTGGAACTTCAAACCAGAAAAAGTCAATTTTTTTTGGAACGATGTCATTCATGATATCTTAAGGAAACTAAGTAATATGTGATGTTATCATTGGCTTTCTGAGGGAGGAGATGGATGTGGTTAATTTTGTTCCTATCATAAATTTATATTTGGGACTGTAGACGTAGAGACAATAAGCCTGTAATCATACATTTCAAACACATTTGAGAAAATAAATATGATACAGAAAAGTATTCAAAAACTATAATAACGGCAAAACCACAGCGTCAAACCCAGAAACCAATGAAGAGTGACGGATATTGAAATAGTATGGGGTGAGGGGGGGGGGGGGGGGGGGGGTGCTAAAAAACAAAACTGAATACAGATATAAAAGGACCGTTACATATAAAACTTTTGAAATATGACATAACAGAATAACAGAAAATGATTGGTAAGGAAGAAACAATTAGCTTCTTTCTTACCAATCATTAGCCCCAGTAGAAGGTTTGTTTTGCAAACCGAAATATCGGGCAAATATTCAACTGTCTGGCTTTTTAATTCACTTCTGTAGCAATCTCTTCTCCTTGCCGTAAGGATCATTTTGCCGTTTTTACCTATACTATAACATTTTTTACTGATCCAGGTCTACGATAGATCCGGCACTCTTCATTGGTTTGTCTCTTCATTGGTTTCTCCCTTATCATAGTTTTTATTTCAAACTGCGTATTTGTGTCTCGCTAAGACATCTTTTTAATTCATCGAAACAAAATTTGGTTTATTTGAACTTTTACGAATGGCAGCGAAATTTCACACATTTAACAACAACATTTGCCGTACTACAGCGTTTATCTAAGTCTTGAAAAAAAAAATATGCGAAGTCCTCCAGAGCTCGAAGCATTATGCACTGGTGAGCGGTATTACTAAGAAAAGTCTACCGCCGATCGAGAGAACGATCGAGTGAAAATTGCCCCTGTCTGCTACATATCGTTCAATGTTTCGCGTATTCACGAGGAAATGCGCATACATCTATATACGGAAATAAAAGTAAACTGCAGGAGACCGCAAACGATAATGCTGCTAATGATACGTAGGATCTATGGGAGACCTAACCAGCCAAAAAATGAGTGAACAGAAACAATGAACTGCAAGGCTGATCTGACCACGTAAAAAAGTAAAATTTGCGAGACATCCACGACAGAAACCGATAAAGTAGGATCGTAAGTACGATCCTACTTTATCGGTTGATCGTAAGTACGATCCTACTTTATCGGTTTCTGTCGTGGGTGTCTCGCAAATTTTACTTTTTTACGCGGTCAGATCAGCCTTGCAGTTCATTGTTTTTGTTCATCTATATACGCCCTGTCTAATAAAGTGATTTCATATAACCCTTCCAATAGAAATTCGACAAATACACACTATTAGACACTAACTTCAAGAACATTAAGGCTATGACAATGAAACCTAGTGGGTACATAGTACGTCCAAACCTGTCTCCTTTGCGGTCCGTACAATGGAACGATGACGTCATATGACGTAGTTATTAGGAAATTAGTTATACGGCCGCCATCTTGGATCCGCCATCTTGGATTTCCGAATTTTTTAAAAACCTCTTAAAAACCGTCCAAATTCACTCAAAATTAATAAAAACCAATAAATAAACGATAAATGACGTAAAAATATAAAAGTTATGCCAATAAACATTGTTTTTCTTCATTCAAAGGTGTAAATATGCAAATTTCAAAAAACATGGCTGTCAAAATCTCGTTGCCATGGAAACATCAAGTCACGTGATCAAACAATTGTCATACGAAATTGTTGCCAGATAAATTTTAGGAAAAGTCACAAAGTTTGATGGCGTTTGAGTACATATTAAAGAAGTTATGAATGTTGAAAGTTAGCGCGGGCACTTTGTGCCCCCCCAGGCCGAATAGGGTTAACTATGACCGTTTCATTTTGTTTCACGAGTTTTCTGAAATCGCTCTAGTCGCTAAAAAGCCCTGCGGTGTAAGTGATAATAATTATGTGTTAACGTATTACAACGATTACTGGTACGTCGCTGGATTACTGTAAAAGTACGCACCTTTGACGACTCTTGGGTGGTTTCTCCACGCA
Source organism: Cladopsammia gracilis (assembly GCA_022457155.1). Lineage (NCBI taxonomy): Eukaryota > Metazoa > Cnidaria > Anthozoa > Scleractinia > Dendrophylliidae > Cladopsammia > Cladopsammia gracilis. Next base: position 30,336 of record JAJGOT010000081.1, on the reverse strand, counting down.
AAATAAAGCAGGATCAAACAAAAGTCCTTCAAATAAAATGAATTGTAAAGAGCCTTGTATTCAAACCAACAGAAGAATTACACACTATTGCACAATGCATGTGCTCAGTCCTTTTATTGAACACAAGCGCACTTTTTATAAACAGAACACTGTAATATTTCACGTTACAAGTTGGCTCAAGTGTTTCCTTCTTTGTTTATTTCATTTTCATGAGAATTAAATCTCAACTAAGCAAAATCTTTTGGTTTCATTCTCCAGCACTTTTTATAAATAGAACAATGTAATATTTCACGTTACAAAGTCATGATGCACTTTTTGGCTCAAGTCTTTCCTTCTTTGCTTATTTTACTTTCATGAGAATAAAATCTCTACTACACATAATCTTTTGGTTTCAATCTCCAGCGTTATTTCTAGAACACTTGTGTTCACGTGATATTTCATCTGTTGTCACGACTGCCTTCTAGGCTACCGGTGTTTCTCCTTTTTTTACTTATTTTACTTTCACGAGAATAAAAATCTCTAGCGATAATATTTTTACTATTAAGGTGATATTACACGGGACGACGCAACGTTGAGTTGACACCGTGTAACAGCGCGCGGACGATTTTGAACGCAATATTTTGTTGCGATAACATGCTGTAAGTTTTTTAAGGGTATTCAAACTCTTGCAACATGTTGCCGCAACAAATTGTTGATATAAAAATCGCCCCATGTAACAACCCTTTATTCTCTAGCGTTATTTCTAAAACACTTGTGTGTCACATGATATTTCACGTGATAAAGTCATGACCCGCACTCTTTGCTGTCGATATTCCTTTTTTAACATTTACGAGAATTAAGACCTCGAGCGCTATTTTTCAAGTTCGGTTTCGAGCGTTTTTCCGGAATGATGTGCAAATCAAAATTTAACGCCAGACACGGAACAAAATTGTCAATGTTCTGGCCTCGAAATGAAATACTTTACACTTACCTTCAAATAAACAATATAGCAGTATTGGTTAATAATAAGGCCTTTTTTACGCTAGTCAGGTAAATTTTCTTAGTGTGGGTTTTACTGAACATAGACAAGCCACTAATAACACAAGTCACGCAAATTCATCTGCTGCAGTTCCTACCCACTTCACCCTACCAGGTCACTCCAATGCAGATATGAAACTCGTTCTTCTGGAACTAATGCCGACAAAAAACACTTCCCGCCGCAAAGCAAGAGAAGCCTATCTCATTCAAAAAGGCAAAACACTGACACCTAATGGCCTAAACAGACATGTTGAACATTTGATTAGATGATATTTACGATAACTATGATATGCTTTATTTTAGAAATTATCAGATTTACTAGCCATTGCTTTGTACCTACATTATATACGTCATTATATCTTGTTAGAACTTAGTTAGGTATAGAGCGTATGCACATGACGTCACGGCGGCCATATTGGTGTACCAAAACAATAGAACGGCGGCCATGTTGGTGTACCAAAACAATCCTGTGGGATTTGAACGCTTTTCTTATGTTAACACTTTCTTTTGTTCCAATAAATTTGCATAGCTGCTTGCCACGTGAGTGCATACGCTCTATTTTTCATGTAATCTTATATTAAAATAGAACTGAAATCTGCAAAGGACCGCAAACGATAATGCTGTAAACGATACGTAGATCTACGAAAGACCTAATCAGCCAAAAAATGAACAAACTTTATCGGTTTCTGTCGTATTGGTGTCTCGCAAAATCTACTTTTTTACGTAGTGAGATCAGCCTTGCAGTTTGTCGGTTAATCCTATATTAGCCAATCATGTACTTGTAATCTATATTCAAATTTAAGAGCCGTTGAATATTATAGAAGACTAGTAGTTCCACTAGTCGAAATATTGGCCATTAAACCTGCCCTTAAAGTCCGTTGTACTAAGAATTGAGCAAGGGGTCACATGACCAGCCACGCCCTAAAACCACGCCCTAAAATATGCAAAATATGGCATTTTCAGATTATGGCATGAGAATTCGCTAAAAACCTCCCGTACGTTTTTTCTTCCTTAGTCTTCATTTTACGGAGTAATACATCAAATTAAACGGGGAATTTCGAAAAATTTTATTGCTGCATAATTATTTATTGTTTTCCTCTTGTCCCAGTCACTCTCTAAAATGAAAACATTATAGTTAACAGCGAACAAATAACTTTGGAGGTACGCGAGGCGAGGGAAGGGACAAAAATGCGCTTGTAGCTGTGTAGACACACCATTGTTCTGGCTCTTTCGCCTTCCACAGTGACACGCCCCAAAAACTGACAGATAAGTTATAAGTTATTGTTATCGCTGGATTCACGCTGTTCTTGTTACGAAACGCGTACGCATTCGTAACAAAGCATCACGTCACTAAGTTTACAGCTGATGGATCCATCAGCTGTAAACTTAGTGACGTGGATCCATCAGCTGTAAACTTAATGACGCAATGCTTTGTTACGAATAGGAAGGAGTGAGCGAGTGAGTGAGTGAGTAGTGAGTGAGAGAGTGCTCATTTGCATATCTGTATCCGTTACCGATAACCTGTTGATTACGCATGCGTGTATTCACGGGTTAAAAACCGGACATTTTGAGTAAAAAAACTAAAACACCGGAAACCCCAATGTCCCCTCCAGAAACAGATTCGTATTATTGAAAACAACAAGAAAGGGAACAACGTTTATAACAAAGTAATACACTCCAATCAAGTCACTTAGACCGTAGCGGAAAACGAATGGCTTTCTGTGACGTTCAAATGCCCTTCCAAATACTTGTTTTTAAAGGACTTTTTTTAATTGATGCTCAAGTTGTCAAGTGTTTAAATAACTGTTTTATTGACCGTAAACCGCGTAACTGCTACAAGAAACAGAACAAACTAAAACTAACATGGCCGCTCCATGTGTTCTTAACTTATAGAGACCTCCGCTGCCCCGAAACACTGCGTCACTTAATCTTTGTTCCCCAACCATTTTACAACATCAAGAGTCCAATATCCAATATTCCGGCCTCATAAACAAATTTGTTCCCGCTTGAGTTAACTCTAACTCTTTAAAAATTACATCATCTAGTTCTCTCTCTCTCTTATTTCAAACATGCGTATTTGTGTCACGCTAAGACATCTTTTTAATTCATCGAAACAAAGTTTGGTTTATTTGAACCTTTACGAATGGCAGCGAAACTCAGTCACACATTTAACGTTTATCTAAGTCTTGAAAAAATGCATTCGAAGTCCTCCAGAGCTCGAAGCATTACGCATTGGTGAGCGCCGGGAAAAGTCTACCGCCGATCGAGCGAGCGATCGAGTGAAAATTGCCCCCGTCTGCTATATATCGTTCAATGCTTCGCGTGTTAACAAGGAAATCCGCATACATATATATACGCCCTGTCTAATTTCGTAGAACCCTTGAAATAGAAATTCGACAAACTACACACTATTAGACACAAAATCTATGGTTTTCTTTCGTTTACTGTTGACTATTTAACAATGACCGTCTCATTTTGTTTCACGAGTTTTCTTAAAGCGCTCTAGTCGCTAATATATATAGATAGGCTTAGCCTAACAGCGGAGCTCTCTGAACAGAAACGATAATGATAAGCTTAACTTAGGTGAAAGGTCAGAAGCACAAGAAAAATTGGAATTAAGATTGACGACCAGACTATTTTTCAATTTTAGCAATTCTCAAAAACAGTAAGCGTATAACGCGACCGTCTGCACAGTACATTTAGACTGCACAAATTACACAATAGCTCACAAAACAACATTATATTTTCTCGGTCTAGAATAACTAGTATGACTAATTTCCGAATAAAATACATCTGTTGCGTCTGGAAAATTACCCGAAAAACTGATTTGGAACTGATGAGTTGCCAGTAGCTCAATTATGAGTCACAAGCTTCACAAATATTCGGATGACACCACAAAGCAGAAAATTTCTGTTCGGTCATTCGGGAGAAATCAATTTGCAACTGTGTTGTGATGTCATTCCTTATGTCCCTTACAGTGGCCCGAGAGTTCTCGATGCCATTGTGGAAAGTTGCCTTATTTCGAAAAACCCATATACCATAAGTATGGTCTTAATGAAAAAGCGCGCTCGCATGTCATTCTCATCGTAAGCAAGTCCATAGGTAAAAGAAAATAGTCTTAACATTAACTAAAAACCTAGTATTGAGTAGTGCCGATAGGGTGGGAGTGAGAACACCCTACACCCTTCCACAGGTTCAAATTTTAATCTAGCTTGGAAATGCGTGGTAACCAGTTATCCGGTTTCAAATTTGCATTTCCATTGCTAGACCAGACACCCAAGAGATTCGCATTCTTGACACTAACGTCAGGCCATAAGGATTGTCCGGATGTGAGCACCAAGCTCCTAACCTCATGGCATTTAATTTAGTCCCTGTACCTGTCTCGTATTTGTGAAGTGAGGTAAACAATTAAAAATGTCTAAAGAAAAAAATGTACTTCACAAAACATGTGGAGTCATCCGCATATTGGCGAATTTTAAAACGCTTTCCTCCGGCTTCTGGAAGGAGAAAACCTTCAATAGTATCATCCTTTCTTACACTGGTAGCTGAAACATCTGCGCATAAAACGTACAAAAGTGGAGACTGGGATCTCCCTGCCTCACCCCCGACTTGAGTGGAATTTCTTTGGTCAAAAAACGATTAGCTATAATTTTCATATTTGCTTGACAGTGAGACTGCCACGCAAGAGAAATAAATAAATTCTCGAACATCGTCCTACCTGGGACGGAACAAGTTTGATCTTCTTGAATAATCGAGGGTAACACTTTTGAAAATCTGTTTGTAAGAGCTTTTGAACAAATTTTGTAATCAACATCGAGTAGCGAAATGGCGGGGTCACCAATTTTTTAGGTTTTTCCTATCAGCTTTCTTGTAAAGTAACCTAGTCACGCCTCCTTGCATTGAATCACTGAAAGAATTATTTTCCAAACTAAATAAGGCCAAAAAGATCCCAGAATTTAGCGTAAAATTCTTGAGGTAATCCGTCTGAACCGGGGGGTTTCCCTGAAGAAAGTCCACGCATTGCGTGGGTAATTTTAGCCAAAGATAAAACTCATTCTTCGCAGGATAAAATTTCGCTCTAATCTATTTTCAAGTTTGTTCAAAAATTCGGTTTGGACTGTTAAATTAACAGGTTCTTGCGAGTACAAATTACGGTAAAAATCGAAATGAGCCGGAGTCTTGTTAAAAGACTTTAACACCGGAGGAGTTAAAAATAGAATGAACAGTATTTTTCTGAGCCGTGTTGCTTCAAGCGTAAAAAAAGAATTTGCTAGGTTTTTCACCTTCTTCAAGCCATTTGACTCTGCTACGAATTTGGTTTCCTCTCATTTGGGATAAATTAACGGCTCGAATTTCTCTTTCGAGCGTTTCTATGGTGGTTTTCGCTTAGTTATCTCCTTTAATAAGAGCCCGTTGAAATTATAGTTGCGTGGCCTTACCGCGATTAAATATGCGTTGTTTACTTCGACCAAAATCTATAGCAACTAATGTTATAGATTCTTTAAGAAAATCCCACCAAGCTTGAATGGAATTAAATGCTTTCCGGTACAATACATGTTTCTTAATAATTTCGGAGATCATATCGTAAATATTAAATTCTAAATTTAGCCTCCAAAGTCCTGGTCCACGGGAAAATGAATTATGCAAATTGCGGATAGATCGGAAAAAACACAAGGCATGGTTAATGTTCAAATATTGACTAGCAATAAAAGGAGGAAACTTGGCATGGAAGAATTCCCCAAAACACACTGCACCACAAGCATCAAGACAAGCATCACATGCCAACAGTTATGGATCGACACAGTAATGGCGGTCGGAATTGTTGCTCTTGCTTTCACAAAGGATAACACAGGAATGAATGATCGTGACAGTGGAACACTCAAAAAGGTCTTATCTGAATACATGCATTCCAAAGATATCCATAACGGAAACTAATGTAGTAATTAACCCTTTTAACATATCTATGATAAAAACACTCAATTGCATCACCTTCCTGACTCTTCAACGAACCAGATACAAACACGAATAAAAAGTCAGAAAAGATTGTTTGTGAAGCAAAGTAACAGGTGAAGTTAAATCGAATTTAAGAACTCTACTAACTTACCGTTTCCTAAACACAGATTTTAAAAGCCCGTAATCGTCACACTCGTCGGACTCCATCCTCAAACACGTGCAGACTGCACAATCGGTCAAACTCGAAACGCAACATTCATATATTTTCCAACTAGGGTTGAGTGAGGCATGAAGTGGAACTTGAAGACAGTTTGGACAATAAAGTTTATGTTTCGTGTTTTTGTTTCGTGCCATTTTAAAGTTATTTCTGCTTCTTTTCTTTCTTTGTTTTTTGTTTTTTTGGTAAAAATCGTAAGGAATTATTTTTCTGTTTTTTTTTTCATCCGCATTTTATCATCCGCATTTTGTTATCCGCATTTTAATATCCGCCGTCCGCCATCCGCCATCCGCCGCCATCCGGTCCTCATTTTACAGAACGGTGAACTCTCATAACTCATAACTCTCATAACAGTGAACTCCTAGACGACCGGCACAACAGTCATTTGTATTCCCGATTCAACTCCAGACACGTCCTCAAAAGAACCAGAGACTGTTATCATAATACTGATACGTTTTTACAACAAGGTACAATAATTCACTCACTAGTTTTCTCGTTGTTTATGTTGATATTGGCGCCAGAACAGCAACCATAACTATGGGAACTATACAACCTCCGGTCAGGAAGTAAAATTGCAGTTTAATACCGATGCCTTGGATTTTATTTATACTTCACCAGAAATCCGCAAACATTTCCTTCCAGCAGAAATTTTAGCTGTCTCCGCGACCCGCAAAATATCCTTGTGCACGGTAGCTAAATTAACAAAACTATGACGTCTTTCCCATACTATTGCATAATCAAACCGTAATAGCAATGAATCAAAATTGAACAAACGCAATTTTGCTTTGCCATATCGCTCATATTAAAACACAAACTTTCCCGTCCCATTTAACTTTCTTAAAACGTCTCCATTCGTAAAAATACACCGTGAAATTCTCAAACTGCGTTTGCCAAAAAAAAAAAACGCAAGGCAGCTTAAATGGCTTTACGACAAATGATTGAAACTGATAGGTAACGTGAGATATCGAAACTTAAGAAGAACTTAATACCTTTGCGGTAACGTAATGTGAGATATGACAAGTTCATCACAAGTTTTGACATCCCGATACCCAAGGGAAATTAACAATAGGTCCGGGGGTGCTCCCCAAAAATTTTAGGAGCAGTATGTGACGCCCTTCTTGAAATCCTAACCGGTTTAACCAACCATATCCTCAATGCCCTAATATAGCTTCTATAAAGAAGAAACAACTAACCCCCCCCGGACAAAAGTCCACAAAAATTTGTTAACAACTTTTGTCCCCATATTCTACTGACTCCTATATCTCGTTTCGCGCGCATGCGCTTTAACGAGATAAAAACGGAAACTAAATCTGCTGGCTGAGTTTTTAATGTTATCACATCTGGCGTATCAGAAGAAATGCATGTAACGCGTTCAACTGAGCCAATAAGACCTCGAAATGAAATATTCAGCCGGCGCTAAGCGCAACAAAATGCTCACCAGCTTGATGATGGGTGGTTTTGTTTTGTTGTTTGTGTGTTTTTTTTTCCTGATCGGTTGACGTAATGTTACATAGTGAAATGTTTTGCGCAATTGGTATCACAATCACCCAATCTGCTTTGAAGCTGTTGCATGAAAGAGTGCGTGAAGGCTGATTTAGACGGCACAACTTTGTCGCATGCTATTTTTTGTAGCGCGCGCTGCTTGCGTCAGGTGAAAATTGTACACAACTCGCATCATATAACATTGTACGTGGCTACAATTGTCGTAGGGTTTTTAAAAAATCAGCCTTAACACATGGTAACATTTCTTGCATTGTCCTCCCCATAGCTATAGTTTCTTTTGACCACCACCATCAAAACACCGTGGAGCTCTGGAAACGAGGATGCGAATCGTACAAATTCCTAAGCAACCGCATGCTACCCTCAGCTGCTACGCAAGCAACATCTCTGACTAATTTCCGACGATTCTTAATGAATTCTGACACGGCAGTCATGTAAAACAGGCTTTATTTTAGTTTACTTTTCTTTAATGGTTAGCTATATTTTTAAATTATAGCAGATTAATGTATACATAGTTTCGTATTAAGTTGGAGTTTTATATTAAATTGTTAATGCCTGATGTATTTACCGTGTTTTTAAATAAAGATGATGATGATGATGATGATGATGATGATGATGATGATGATGATGATGATGCACACAGAGTTGGCAAACGAATGAAATCGAGCTCAGAGCTTCTAGACCGCCCAAGCCGTCTTCAAACAGTAAATCAGGACTGTTGGAAGGTTGATTAAACAAGCCGAGATTAGCTTATTGGCGTCAATTTTAAATCGATTCAAATGACTTATCAACTCTTTGCAATCCGGCCGTTTAGTAGTAAACAAATGAATGGGGTTAGTTTCTAGAGAAACTGTGGTGCTGCGTCGATGGGGGGGGGGAGGAGGGGGGAAGGGGGAGGAGGGGGGAGGGGGGAGGGTGGAGGCGGAGGGGGGTGAAACACGAGAATTCAAATTTGAATCTTTTTACGGTGGTCAATTTACCTTGTCGCATCAGTCGATAAAACTAAATTCTCGTTTAGTAAACAGACTTCTTTTACCTTCAGATCGAAAATTTATCGAAATTTTTTTTTTGGCGTCGAGTAAAGTTTACAGAATGAACTTTCATCCAAAGAAAAAAATATCGAAAAATAGTGAAAATTGACGAAGAAATGACAGTATAAGTTTGTTTATGAAGCGATATGTTTTTTTAAGCGCTGTTTTCTCAAAGTTAATTTTTCGCTTGTTGGAGACACTTTAAAGAGCTACAACTCAAAGGGAATTTGTGCGATTTTCCTCAAATTTGGACAGAAGCTAGGCTAACATATAATCAACAAAACTATGTCAGCGAATTTCTTACTTCCGAAAACTTTTTCGTCAAGAGCCATTTCCGTGCGGTCATTCCAATTTTTTTTTCTCCCTTTTTCGAAAATATTCTGTAACTTTTCACTGCAATTGAATATGGGAAATTTTAGCGCTTCGTGTTCGGAAACCCGAGAACAAATCAAATTAGCAAAATACAATAATCGCTTTGAGTTATAGCGTTTTAAAGCTGATTCGGACGTTCGAATTTAGACGTCGTAAAAAATTCGACAATTCACTTTATTACCAAATGGTTTCCATATTTAGATAGCCAGCTCTATAAGCTTTAATTTGATATCTGGGTTTAGGTATGTTAAGTGTAATTTTAAGACACTAGAGCTGTTATATTGGAGACACCCCCGAAGGTACACTGTAAATGCGTTTAGAAATACAAACACAAAGGACTCTGGACAGACCTAAGGATCCAAATCATAGAGTTCTCGACTTCAGCATAAAAAAAAAGTTGTTAGGATACCTACACTCTTAAAAAAGGTGAGTGTCATAACGAGTTTGAACTTTGTCTCGGATAACATGACAATAAATATAAATAGAAAAACAAAGTTGGAAATGATACCCACACTCGTGATCTCGTGTAACATCACAGCTGAAGCAGCTTTCAGCAAACCTTCCGTTGTCACAGTACGAATTGTTGAAATAACCGATATGGCTGCTCAAAAGCCGAGTTTACCTTCATTTGCTTCCATACTTTCTGTTTTATCCATTGTATTCTACTGCGCCGGGTTTCTGAGAGTTGAGTTGGAGCTGAACGAACAGAAAAAGAGAATAAATACTCTTGAAAGCGCCACAGCGACTAAACCGTCGTCCTACATTCCTGACCTCGTAAAGTTAACCAAACATGCTCAAGGTAAGTTTGTGTTAGTTAACTTTTAAAAACATATTAGATAGCTGACTGGATTTATAATTCTGACTGTTTTTTTTTTCGCAAATCATAACTCGTGAGTCCAAAAGTACATTATTAATGAGCGAAGATGGAATTGAAAGACTTAAACAAACAGGAACATCTTGCCTTTGCGTGTTCCTGTCCCTTTGACAAACAAAACCGAAGGTGAACAGGTTACATTCTTTTTCTAAAGCAAATCACGTAGAGAAAATTTGAATTCAGAAGAAAATAGATTATGATTAAAACCTATTCTCTCTAGCGACAAACCAGTCGGTCGACGGAGAAAATTACTCTTCGTGATATATTTTTAAACCCGAAAGTCCTAAAATATTTATTTCTATTTCCCTATTTCCATTTGTTTTAGACCTGAATGTTGACTTCAAGTATCGGTCATTTGTCTCAAGAGACAGTACTGAAAAATGTGTCTATGTTCGCGACAAGAACCGGCTGAATCACGGACAAAAGCACAGAGGAGTGTTTCACTTCTTGCTGTAAAAAAAAATACCAAGTTGTTTCATAAAAAATATAATAATTTCCGGTCATCTGACTCCCATATGGAATACTATATTCCATATTCCCATATATATGCCGATATAGAATCTTTCTGGTGACGCGTACCAAGGCGAAGATATATGATTGATTGTACTCGAGATTGTACATCAACAGCATCAAAATATTGAAGGCTAGATCAGTTCTTAGTCAAGGTTATATAAGGGCCGATTTACACGGTGCAACTTTGTTCCATGCGACACGCTTACAGCAACATGACTTGAGTTCATTTACACGAAGTAATTCGTGTTGTAAGCATGTCGTAAGCGTTTTGCATGCGACAGTTACGATTGGTGGACATCAACGTGTCGGCACGTTTCAAATGATGTTTAAAGAATCTTTTTTGCTCTCCTGGCAATTTCTTAACGGCTGCTCTTACTTCTTACACCGAGAGGGGAAGACTAGTCGAGGACAAGCAATACTCTTCGAAAGGCAAAAGAAATGATCTTAGTACAACCTTGTTTTGTTTACCAACATATTTACATTATTTTCTCATTTTTGCTGATCAAGATCTTATTTACATCATACATACGATAGGTTGATGGCACACGCCTTTTTGTAGTGATTTTCAGCAATAGGCCATTTGCACGATGACGTCATATGACTACAACTACCAGAATCCTTCAGTTTTTTGTTTTGTAGTGCAAATTAGGGCTATTGTTATTTAAACCGCACTGGGATTGCAAAATTTAAATAAGAAAGGAAAAACGAAATGAATTCTGGTAGTTGTAGTCAAATGACGCCATCATGCAAATGGCCTATTATTGACACAAGTCAATCAGTTGCATTGACATCAGAGTTCTTTAAAATTTTTCTTTGTAGAATTTGAAACTATCAAGTTGCATAGGAACAGGCGCCAAGCTAATTCAGTCAATAACACAACAGAAGCTAAAAGCACTGCGGATGCGGTCGCGATTCTAAAAATAAACAAACTTTTATCAGAGTTAAAACCGCATCTCTGTCATGCCAAGGGAAATATGTGCCCTCCAGGCCCTCCCGGTCCACCTGGACCGAGGGGAGAAAAAGGATCCCGGGGGAGAAGAGGACAGAAAGGAAGAACCGGAAACAAAGGAGACGGAGGCATTATAGGATCGCCTGGAAAGAGCGGAAAGCAAGGCATCATGGGACCTGTTGGTCTGAAGGGAGAAGTTGGACTCAAGGGACAGAAAGGAGATATGGGGACTACAGGCATTCGGGGAGCTAAAGGGGAGCCTGGTGAATCGATTTCAGCTCCTGTTGTTGCTGTTTCCCCTGAAAAGCTGACAGTTAACGAAAGTGAATCAGCCTCGTTTCAGTGTTCAGTCAGTGGTAATCCTGAGCCTGCAATAGTGTGGAAAAAAATGGACAATCGATTAGAAATAGATCGGTCAGCAGTTTCAGGAGGAAAGATGCTGTTAAAGAACGTAGCAGGAAGTGACTCAGGTACATACAACTGTTCAGCGGCTAACATCTTAGGACAGGCGCAGGCCCTGGTTCAGCTTGTAGTAAATGGTAAGCTTTTTATGAATCATTGTTCCAGTTTTGTATAAAATGACACGTCATGCTAAAGGTTCCTGCACAAATGCATATAGAGATAAAAATATGTACAAAACCTACAGCACAACACAGGCAGGGAAAACGCACTATACTGGAAGAAAATTTGATTTATTATTTTTTTTCACAAAATAGCTCAACAAAAGAAAAACAAAATACAAAATTGAAATCATAACATGACATGACAATTACATGTATATACTCAAAGTGAAACAAAGAATCCCACTTATCTGAATAATGACAATTTACTAGGCCTACAATTTTTTTTTTTGCAAAAAAACTTTTGCATCGCCTTCTTTCTAAATGATAGGTATTCTGTTTTTCTCTTTTCTTTTCTCTGTACTTTAGAAAGGTTAAAATGACTTCCCTCCAACTAATTCACGATTGCAGTTACCATGATAATGTACAAGCTAAGATAAAAGAATTTTTGGTTTTGAATTATACAAAATGTTAAAATTGGAAACTGGATCTTTAGTTTGAGCATGCAAGCTCTCTTTCAATTGTTTTCCAGGGCTGCTAATACAAAATAAAGCCAAACATTTGCTTTAAAGTAGAAAGAAACCAACCGCAATTAATAAAACTGATTCACTTTATTATAAATCTCTTACAACATGTAGAGACAAAAAGTAGCAGAAGACCTTTTTTATTTTTTATTTTTTTTTGACAGTTAAAAAAAATGAAAAATAAACTGTCAGATTGTACATATTCCGATGCCGCAAAAGAACACAACATTAAACAATTTCTTCTTTCTTGCAGTTCATCCTCGCGTTTCTCTTCATCCGGGACCTCGTTACGCCATTGAGGGAAGCAGTTATACTCTCCCAACCTGTCACGTGACTGGGTACCCTGCACCAGTGGTCACTTGGAGAAAGTTGTCCGGTCAATTACCTCAGGGGAGGGTAAAGTATAACAACAGTGGATTACAAATCCTACATGTTCGTAAACATGACTCCGACGTGTACTTCTGTTCAGCAGCAAACCTGTTAGGACGTGTTGAAAAGAAAACTTTTCTAGTTGTTGTCTCCCCTCCTCGGTTCTCTGTTAAGCCTCCTGCCAAAGTTGTTGCATGGGTTGGCGACACTTTGACGTTAAACTGCAGCGCTACTGGTGATCCACAACCAGTCATCAGCTGGAAAAAACAAGGAGGTCAACTGCCAATTGGGCGTAGCCAGCAGATAAATGGCACGTTAGTGATTAGAGACATTACAAAGAACGATAAAGGAAATTATATTTGTGTTGCAACAAATGCAGGAGTGTTCAAGGCGGAAACTGTTACCTTCACCGACGTTAAAGGTAGGTTAATATTAGTGATAGCTAATTCTTACAAATTTTACATGATTTGTAAAAACGATTTCGACGTGTACGTATGTTCAGCAGCAAAATTTTCAGGACGTGTTGAAAAGAAACCTTTCTAGTAGTTGTGTCCCCTTCTCGATTTGCTGTTAAGCCTTCTGCCAAAGTTTTTGCGGCACTTTGAGATTGAAATGCAGCGCTACTGGAACGATCCACAACCAGTCATAAATTAAGCTGGAAAAAAACAAGGAGGCCAACTGCCAGTCGGGCGGAGTCAGCAAATTAATGGCACGTTAGTGAAAAAAAGACATAACAATGAACGACAAAGGTATTTACATGTGTGTTGCAACAAGTGCAGGAGTTTTTAGGTGAACTGCTACGACCTACACTGAAGAACAGAAACGTAACTTCCGGTATTTTGAGACACTAATTTATTTATGAAATAACCGTATAGCTTAATTTTATAGAAATTACTCAATAAGAGGAGGGAAGTTGTGACGTAGTCTCCTACGCAGTCGTTATTTGTGTCGTCACACAACGCTCCTCCACAGGAGCGTTGTGTGACGACACAAATAACGGCTGCGTATAGGAGGTCATACGAGACTAGTTGTGATAAGAATGCTTTGAAGGTTTTTCAGTGAAATTACTTTAATAAGATATAAGAAATCGGCTCTTATATAACACAAGTTACTGAGCTTTGTCCAACAACGAATTGCAGTACCAACACCCAACCAAAGCACTCAACTGAGCGAGATTCCAGGTGGTTATTTTTAACTTTTTTATGACAACAAGCTCCAATTATAGTAAATTTCTGACTGGTGTGACATGATCGAGATTTCACTGAGTAAAGGTTTATTTTCTTGTACTAACGGCTACAGGATTGATAGCACTTCTCCTAGCCGAAAAACAACCTTTAATATCGAATAATAATTATCACTGTTCCTGTTCATTGATAGCGTTTTACTTTTACCTTTTTTAGGTGCCCTCGTGTCATCCACTATTCTTGGCAGCCTCGACAGCAAGTACCTTGGCAAGTTGAATTCTTATTTAGACCCAGTCCTCCAGAGTCCAAGCCGTAGTAGGTTTGTGAGGTGTTGGCATGCTAAGACAGATGGTTGGGCGGCATCTACATTTCACAGCAACTGTGATGCAAAGGGTCCCACTGTCACCATCGTCCAAGTCGGTAGTTACATATTTGGTGGATACACTGACAAGTCTTGGGGTGGTAAGTATCAATTAATGACAGCCCAAGTTTGTCACGGGTTTTTAGATGGGGAATATTGACATAGCCATTGACATTCACAGATTCGCAGATTCGCAATAGACAATCAACTTTAATTGTCTACCAAAATAGCAAAGAAAATTTACTTTAATTTATCGCCAACGAAGGACGAACGAGAGGACGAGCAGTGCGATAGGGACACGGAGGAGACTGTGTCTTTTTGTAACTAGATTATTCTTTGCATGATGTTCTCTGTTATTATTTTAAATCGTGATCACAATATCGCTGTTGTTATCTACGCCAGTTTATGAATATTCTTGGACAAAAGAAAATGATTTCATCATCTCTGTTCTTCAACCAGTTCAGCTTGTAATTATGTAAATATGTAATTATTAAGTTGTTATGTAAAATCTTTTTTTTTTTTAGGTTCTTGTAGTACTACCTTTTCCAGTAAATCGTTCCTGTACTCCTTGTATAACATCAATGGCTACGCTCCTGTTAAGCTGAAGGTCAAGTCAAGTCATTACAGTTACGCTATATATACATGTCCTAATTACGGACCAATTTTTGGTAACGGACACGACCTGTTGATAAACAACAACGCTGCAAGTAATCAAGTGTCTCGCACCAATTGTGACACCGCCTACCCCCTCCCCCCTGGGTACTCTGCATCTGGTACTTCCTGTAGATTTTATGCAGGAAGCAACAGATTCACTCCCAGTGACGTTGAAGTGTTTTACGAGACAACAACTTAAAGAGTGTAGATTCCGTTATTTTGCCAATTCAGGCAGCTTTACACGGACGCAGTTTCACGAGACTCTAAATGGGGTCTTCAGTTTTCATTTGTCAGTTGAAATCCTCTCTCGCAATTAACACTTTCAACTACATTTTTCCTTACAGTCTCAGTTGAAAGTCATTTATTGTTTTTACGTTGATTTGAATGGTCACTCTTTAGGATTTCATCCGGCTACTCAACATTTACAGTGACCATGTTCAGTACACAAGAAAGTGTTACTCGTTAGCTTTCATTTGAATCGTTACTCTTAAGAATTTCATCACACGCGCGATGAGAGATCGCGGAGCCCGAAGAGATAGGATAAGGAAGTCAACATGTTTTTTATTTTGTTGGCGATGTAGCAAGAGCAGATCATTCAGTAAACGGTTGAACATTATAATTGGCACTTTTCGATTCAAGAGCATGCGTCCGTTGTCGCCATTCTGGTTTCAATGGCTCAGATGTCAAGACCGTGGCGACCAGGCTGATAAAATGACATCCGTGTAACAAACCGTGGATAATGCTTATGTTCAGATACAGTCTCTAAACTAAAGATGGATTATATTACAGCGAGAGTGGCCACGAAATGATGAATGCGCTCTGATGTATACTATTTTATACTGTTTTCAATCTGCTCATTCTTTCGGTAGTCAAACCTCGTTTTCCTCGCTTTGAACCTGCAACTCTCATTCTTTGGCATCCAGTTGTCCTAGTGCGCTCTCAAATTCCTCAAAGAGTTGAAGTCTCATCAACTCCGCGTTGGCGAGCATAAAAGGGACGACATGTATGTCACCATTTTCAGTGTTACTTTAAAAAGCTCAAAACACATCTCTATATAAGTATCTTATGATGTAAATGGCCAGGATCAAAATGGTTCATCAACGTGAAAAAAAAGGTCTAATTTGTTCAAGTTTATCGCCTTGTTCTTGGAAAAAAAACTCATATTATAGATGTGAGATTCTCTCTTCGAAAATTCACTTGATATCTTCCTCTTATTGTTATGTAAGCATTTCGAGGATTGTAAAGGAATTTAATTTTAATTTGCGAGCATTGTAATCCCAAAAACGTCAAAATCCCCATGACACAGCTCCTTTAAGTGAGTGACACGTGGTTTCGTAACAAACAGACAGGATTTCTGTTTTGTAAAACAAGACCTAAAACTTGATTCTGGGTTTATCCTGTTTAGTCAGTCCAATGTTACGACTCCTTAGTACAGTTGAACCTCTCCTTGCGGACACCTCCATAATACAACACCTCTTTACTACGCGCAGTGAAGGTAGAACCCAGCAGACAAAATATAGCATTTAAACTTTACCTCCTTACAGTGGACACCCGTAAAATATTTTCACTTGGATCTGTCACTTTTGAAATCCGTAAAAACGAGGTTTGACTTGTACTGTATATCTTAATTCGCAATTTCTTTTAAGAAACAAACCCCTTATTTTGAGCTATATTTGATTTCATAGTCAGTTTCATTTAGAAAAGCGCTGGATATATTCCCACAAAATCCTTCATCTCCCTTAATAAAAAATGAAAAGTTTTTCAGTTGCAACTAACAATCGTAAGAAAGCAGGGTAAACAGTTTGCTTGTCGTTTCCAAGGCATCGAAAAGAAAGACTGTTTCTTTTGTTGTCTATTCCTAGCCTCTTAGAGCCTGAGACATGATTAAAATCTGAGCACACAGTGTCCATGTTCAGAACAGAGCTGAAATACTTCATTTGGAGCTATACCCAGGTTTCGTATTAATGCGCATGCTCTAGGTCCCGGGCACCAAACCTTACCGGGGCCAGTGATTGTTAAATGGCTAAGTCTCATGACTCTAGCTGAAAATTAATATTGTTTGGTTATTTACTAGCTGCGCGCGCTCTTATTGGTTAAAAAAAGGACGGGTGTTATCAGAGTAGTGTGTAGCATGCGTGCAGATGTATCGGATTTCCTTGCTCCCCGCGGAAAGCACGGAAATCCGATACGTCTGCGCGCATGCTAAGTGGTGTGGAAAAGCGTACCGTATGTTTGGAAAGACGTAGGTTTCTTAGTGGAAAGAAAGTGATTTTGATCTATAATTCTGTGGGAAATTTTTCTGCCGATGATGTATATTAAAAAGCATATTAGATATTCTCTTATAAATTGACAAATGTAAATTACAATTAGTTAATAATTTTTTTGTAATGTTTTAATTTCATTTTTCTTATTGTTCTATATTTCTTTCTCGGTAAATTAGCATAATCTTGCTAGAGGCCTAACCAGCCAAATCAACCCAGATGAAATAAAGTTATCTATCTTGTATAATCAATAGTCAAAAGACCAATTTCGATAAAAGAAATCACATTGAGGTTCAGCGTTGAATTATTCATTTCTTTTGTTTTATTCCCCCAAGCCTCGGAGCCAAGTATGAATTTTAATATATCGAAATTGGTCCATTGTTCCAGTAAGCGCTGGTAGTGGTAAAATTAGCATTTATAGTAATTTGAAGAAGCTCTTACTATCCTTCCCACCTTCTCTACAGGTAGTGCTGATTCTTTGTTGGTAAGACTCTACGATCGTTATTCATGTCTTGTAATTTATATGTCCTTATTGTATGGAACGTGTGTTTCATTGTATCTATTTTATTGTTAATAGTTTAGTTGTTTTATGAACCGTACGACAAGAAAGAGTGTCACCGTTTGCCTTTTTAATAAAGTTTAATTTACAGTTAATGTATAAGCGTTCCTCATCAGTTTCAGCTGAAGTGCGCGATCACTTTTCCTTTCAGTCTTTCCAAGGTCCCCAACAGCGGTTCTTTTTAGCGGCTTCTCTTGCTTGGGGGTCACGTGGCCGATTGAGTGGTTTGACTGTGCTGCTTATGTAATACTCCATTCTCCCCTTCAGTTTCTTAACAATATCCGGGTACTTGCTGCTTAGGTCGTTGCGCTCATTGGGGTCAGCGGTTATATTGTAAAGAACCACTTCAATCCTTTCAGATTTTCGTTCCAAGTTTCGTTCCTGCAGCAATTAAAGAAGAGACCAAAAAAGTTATCAGTGTTACAGGTTAAAAAGAGCGGGTGTTTAACTCCCTTCTCCTGCTTGCTTGAGCCTTTTCGCAAGCCACATTTGCGCTATTTTCTGCCAAGACAATCCAAACATAAAAAAAAACAAAACATAGCTTACTATTATAGGGGAATATCAGTTTTCCGCTGTGATTTTCTGCTCGTGATTATAATCTAATCTTATCCGTAGATAAGCTGTCTTCCCGAGTTCAGGCGGCTTGAACCACGTGACGTTAGGGACGTTAAGTAATATCTTCATGTGTCTTACACGCAGCGCGGACCCCTCAGTTTTGTCAATGTTAATGACAACTTCCTTTCTATTGTTTTAAAAAAAATATATAAAAAATTGGTAGTTATCTAGCAACCTTTGTGGCATTTTTAGGTGTTATAGAATGGGATCCCCTTAAAGAGGGGTTCCCAACATAAACATTGATTTGCATCAATGGAATATAAGGAGGTTGATAAAAGGTGTATGGGGGAGTTGTTGTGAGTGTAGTGCAAATAAAAACAAATATTAGTCCGTTAAATTAATTGTTAATTGAGGGAGCGACTTCTGCAACGCAGCACACTACAACCTCAATGTGATAAAAGAATAAAATTTAAAATAAAAATTAGTAAAATATTTATTGCGAAAAGTGTTATAAACAGTCAGTGTTTTAGTATTTATGGGAGCTCATTTTATAGGGGTTAGTATTTATAGAGAGGGGAAAAACCCATTTGCTAGGGTTAGCACCCATGAGGGGGGGGGGGGGGGTGGAAACGTAATTGCTAGGGGTTAGTATTTAAGGGGGGGGGAAACTTAATTGCTAGAGGTTAGTATTTATGGGGGGAACTCACTTGTTAGGGGTTAGCATTTATAGAGGGGGGAGAAAAACCCATTTGCTAGGGGTTAGCACCTATGGGGGGGAAAAACTCATTTGCTAGGGGTTTGTTTTTATAGAGGGGGAAAACATTTGTAAGGGGTTATTATTTAAGGGGGGAACCGCACTAGCTAGGGGTTAGTATTTAGAGAGGGAGAAAAAACATTTGTTAGGGGTTAGCACCCATGGGGGGGAAACTTAATTGCTAGGGGTTAGTATTTATGGGGGGGGGTAACTCAGTTGCTAGGGGTTAGTATATATAGGGGGAAAAAATTCCATTCGCTAGGGGTTAGTATTTATAGGGGGGAAACTCACTTGATTGGGGTTAGTATTTGTAGAGGGGGAAAAACCCATTTGCTAGGGGTTAGCATCCATAGGGGGGAAACGGATTTGTTAGGGGTTAGTATTTATAGAGGGGAAAACCCATGTGTTAGGGGTTAGCATACCACGGGGGGGGGGGGAAACTCACCCGCTAGGGTTAGTATTTATAGAGGGGGAAAACCCATGTGTCAGGGGTTAGTATTTATTGGGGGAAACTTAATTGTTAGGGGTTAGTATTTATAGAGGGAGAAAAAAAAACTATGAACTAGGAGTTAGCTTGTATAGAGGGGGGGAAATCCATTTGCTAGGGGTTAGCATCCATTGGGGGGGAACTTAATTGCTAGGGGTTAGTATTTGTAGAGGGGGAAAAACCCATTTGCTAGGGGTTAGCACCCATGGGGGGGGGGGAAACTCACTTGCTAGGGGTTAATATTTATAGAGGGGAAAAATCAATTTGCTAGGGGTTAGCACCCATGGGGTGAAAATTTAATTGCTAGGGGTTAGTATTTATAGGGGGGAACTCACTTGCTATGGGTTGGCATTTATAGGGGGAAAAACCATTTGCTAGGGGTTAGCACCTGTGGTGGGGGGAGGAAACTCATTTGCTAGGGGCTAGTATTTATAGAGGGAAAAAAATCTTACTAGGGGTTATTATTTAAAGGGGGGGAAACCTCACTTGTTAGGGGTTAGTATTTAAAGAGGGGGAAAAACATTTGTTAGGGGTTAGCACCCATGCATGGGGGGGGGGAAACTTAATTGCTAGGGGTTAGTATTTATAGAAACATAGAATGCACGATCACTGCAACAAACCGATGAGAATGGCCGGATCTGGTTTCCAGACCTAGATCAGTATTAATACTTGAAGTGAAGCAAAAAACAGCAAACTAACGGTTTTACAGTTGTAATCATTTATAGTGCTAGCCCCTGAAGAAGCTTTGTTTTGCAAAGCGAAATATTGGGCACTATTATATTCCACTTTTATTTTATTTTATTTGCTTCTGCTTCTGCTTCTGTTTTTCTGCCGTAAGGATCAGTTTGCTGTTAGTATTTATGGGGGGGAACTCATTTGCTAGGGGTTAGTATATATAGAGGGGCAAAAACCCATGTGCTAGGGGTTAGTATTGATAGGGGGAACTCATTTGATAGGGGTTAGTATTTATGGAGGGGGAAAAAACCCATGTGTTAGGGGTTAGCACCCATGGGGGGGGGGGGGAATTCACTGGCTAGGGGGTAGTATTTATAGAGGGAGAAAGAACCCATACGCTAGGGGTTTAGCTTGTATAGAAGGGGTAAAATCCATTTGCTAGGGGTTAGTATTTATGGGGGGGAACTCATTTGACAGGGGTTAGTAACTGGAGAGGAGAAAAACCCATTTGTTAGAGGTTAACACCCATAGGAGGGGGGGGGGGACTGACTTGCTAGGGGTTAATATATATAGAGGGGGAAAACCCACTTGCTAGGGGTTAGTATGTATGGGGGAACTTATTATCTACGGGGTAGTATTTATAGAGGGAGAAAGAATCCATGTGCTAAGGGTTAGTGTGTATAGAGGGGGGAAAAACCATTTACTAGGGTTAGTATTTATGGGGGGGGAAATTCATTTGATAGGGGTTAGTATTTGTAGAGGGAGAAAGAACCCATGTGGTAGGGGTTAGTATGGATGGGGGGGGGAAACATTTGATAGGGGTTAGGGTTAAAATGTCCTTATGAAATTTACTAATATATGTTTTGTTTAAATGAAGGTTGACGTGTCAAAGAAAAAAGCAAAAAAATGGAGGGTAAAAGAAGAAAAGGAAAAGCGGAAATTTATCTTGTTTATATGAAATTACATTTATTAAGTTGACATCTGGAGTCTTTAGTTTATGACATCTTGATTAAGGTGGTAGTTGTAGATTTCCATTGTGTAGATGAGTTAGGAAAGACAGAAAAAAGTGTAACCCGGGTTAGAAATAAAGGATGCAACGACACCTATGGCTCTTTTGATTGTTGTGATTCTTCAGGGGCAAAGCACAACTGAGCAGGAATGTTTCTAGTCCGGTACCGGACCTTTGCCATGCATTGTTTTTCAAACAAATTGATAATACACGTGCAGCTGTATGATGTAGCGCGTTGACAGATTTTCAATGATTGCAATTACAAAAATTCTCCGATTATTTCAGTCTGGATAAAAAACGTTGTCTTATTAACTTGTGCCTGTGGCACGCGCAAGCGCATGCAGGGGAACGGAACAAGGAGTTCCTTCGCATCGACACTCTTTCAACACGCTTGTCGCGAGCAACTGTTGTGGTCCGTCTAAATTTACTTTTGGTTGGAATTTTATTTTTATCTTTACTGTCCAAATATCAGTCACAAGTTGCTTTGCAGGTAGGGTTGTTTTCCGCAACGAATTGAAAGATATAAACAAAATTAGCTATTTTTTCTTTTACAGTCTTTACCGATGGGAAGACAGTAACTAAATTGGAGGGGAAACATTTGGTCAGCATTTGGTCAATTTTTACGTTTAACTGGAAAAGTCAGGGGCACCCAACGAACAATCTCTGGTAAAATGAATTATTTTACTCAAATAAATTAAAATAAATGATGCAAAAGCATTTCCAGGCGTTCTTCTACGTTGCTGGAAAAAAAATATATCTGTTCCTTTTCCCCAGCATAAGACTATAGGGAACAATAATAATAACAATAATAATAAGTTACCAAAAGGGGCTTGGGAACTAATGAAACATTAATGTAAAACTATTTGAATCTTTTTGTTTATTGTTTTGTACATTTACTGCCGTCTCGAACTTAACATGTTCGGGTATCTCTAAGTACTGCTTAAATTTGTTACTACGAAGCTGAACCCTTTTAAGCCCCAAAGTGTCCTCCGATTTTCTTCGATCCAGTCTATTTTCGATCTGCTCAAGTTATCTAGCCAGCACAGCACAGTTTGTTCTTGCGACTCCTTTTTTTAGTCAACCAGCGCAAAAATGGTAACTAAAAAAAATATGTACAGAATATTTTGCCAGCCAGCAAGAATTCCGCTGGGGAACAGATAAAGTGAGGAACGGATTCATCGGGTGCCCTGAAAAAGTTTATAAGTTTTCCATCTGTACTTCGCCAGTCATCATCATCATCGTCATCATCATCATCGTTATCATCGTCATCATCATCATCGTTATCATCGTCATCATCATCATCATTATGATCATGATCATCTCTTCCTTTGCGCGCCAGGTGACGCATAGGGTACGGCAAATCTGCAGCGCAATGCAAGGCCGACATTGAAGACAACTCTACTATGATCGTGGACTGAATGACATAACGGACATTCCTTGCATGAGTTGTCATTATAAACGAGTTTGAACTTTGTCTCGAATAACATGACAAGTAATATAAACAGTAGCACAAAGTTGGCAGAAAACCCACACTCGTGATCTTGGTATCGCATTACTAAGCTGAAGCAGTATTCAACAAACAGCACCAATATGACCGCTCAGAAGCAGCGTTTGCCTTCTTTTGCTTCGATACTTTCTGTTTTGTCGATTGTGTTCTATTGCGCTGGGTTTCTGAGAGTTGAGTTGGAGCTTAACAAACAGGAAAAAAGAATAAGCGCTATTGAAAGTGTCGCTGAGATTAAACCACCGTCCAACGTTCCTGATCTCATAACGAGGACCAAAAATATTCCTCGAGGTAAGTTTGACTTTAATAGGTAACATTAACAACACATTGTTTCATGGTTTCCTTGCTTAGCAAATCATAACTTCTTTTTAACCTTAAAGCAAACAGACAAGAAACGTATTTATAAAATCTCGCCATTGCAGTATACGTGTACCGTTTGCTTTGATAAACAAAACCGAAGGTGAACAGGTCACCTTCTGTCGGCCAAACCTTAATCCATATGGAAAAAATATATATATTGGCAAGAATACGACTGTTTTGCAGTCTACAATAAAACAAGTTGTTGTTACAACTATTTTTTTTGTAGCTTTTACACAGTCGGTCGACAGAGAATGTTACCCTTCCGACTTCGTTTTAACTTTGCCTTTTTTACCCTGAAATCCTAGAAGTCCTAGAACATTTATTCATTTATTCCATTTCCCCATTTTGAATTTTTCTGACGAAAATGTTGAACAGAAATAGCGGTCTTCCTTGTCTTAAGAGACCGTAAGTTTTGAGAAATACGTAGTCAACGAATAATTAAAGAAGAAAATTTTTGCGCCGAGTAATGTTTGCGGCTATAAAATACTGCCGAATCAGCATACAAAAGCACGCGCGGTCGAGAGTCCAACTGACGAAGGAAACCACTTAAGTTTCCGAAACCGGTCTTGCTAATAAAGTTCTGTCGGGAAAATAATGGCCACGCACAGCCATTCATGCAGAAATAAAAACGGCCAGCCAACCATCCTGAATCTCCTTAACTGATTCTTACCTACAGCTGGCACCACACAACCCTACAAGGAAACCCCATCACGGGGCCTCGCTCATTTCCTAGCGCTCAGGTTGTTGCTTACCGGAAGGTCAATAATCTCTCCAAACGACTTTCTAGTCCGAGAGATTAGAGTTAACGACAGGACAATTTATCTCTCCAAATGACTATAAGTCTGAGGGTTTAAAATCCTGAAATGAACACTAAATAACGGAGTTATATGCGATAAGGACGGTGACAATATAAACACCGCCACCGCACGAAGTAGACTCCACTATTATATGTTATCTTTGTTCATACGGAATAACGGGAGTTATATGCGGAAAGGAGAGTGACAATATTACAAACATTTTTACGGAAATATAACATACTGAGGAAGAAATCCGGTTCACATATGGAATACTAATTGTTCTGATTATGAGCTATGTCAAAGGTTATTATATTTATTAACTCAATATATTGAAGATTAAACCTCGATCAGGGTTTTTTTTTTTTGAGTAATTAACTGCACAGGAACATATCAGTTTCAGACGGTGTCAGTAACGGTCTGTTTTGTCAGCGCCACCCGCACTGGGAAGTTAAAAAAAATGTCTCCATAATTTTGATGAACAATATTTTACCTGCTCCATCTTCTTCATGTTTACAGTGAAATCTCTTACTACGGATGGACCATAAATATTTGGTCCTACTGAATGTCGATTGACGGGATGGTCGTAAAAAACCCTAATAACGGGGTAATCATGGGTCTTTTTTTTTTCTCATGGGTCGGTAGGCTCGATTACCAGCCGTTTTGTGCGCCCGCGTTCCTTCGCGCCACCACCGCTGGATCACTGGGGTCTGCTCTTTTGTATTTTTCGACCAATCAGAAAATGGCCTGCCCGAATCGGGCAGGCAAGTTTCTGATTGGTCAATTCAGTCAGCAACAAAGATGGCGGCAACCTCCGTGGATTTATTTATTTCGAACCTGCTTGAGAAATCCGTTTCTGAGCTGTTCAAGATTAGCAAATTTGGGAAATACATCAAGAAGCAATAGTTAACTTGTTCAATGGAAATGACGTGTTATTAACACTGCCAACGCGTCCAGGAAAGTCCATATTTTTTGGTGTTGCTATCCGACTGTTTTATATCCTTGTTTGTAAACCAACTGCTTTCTAAATTTGTGATTTGGCTATTTCTCTTCTCACTTCCTTGATACAAGATCAGGCCGCATTCTCTACATCAGTGGGAAATGGAGCAGCATTTATCGGTGACAAATGAATCGAAGATGACGTAAATAAAAAGTATAGAACTGTTTCCATCAAGTGAGTCCGTTTTGCAATTAGGTTGTACATGTCGTGGATTTACGAGTGGCGAATTTAATAATAATAATTTAATTTAG
This sequence comes from Cladopsammia gracilis, assembly GCA_022457155.1. Classification (NCBI taxonomy): domain Eukaryota; kingdom Metazoa; phylum Cnidaria; class Anthozoa; order Scleractinia; family Dendrophylliidae; genus Cladopsammia; species Cladopsammia gracilis. Next base: position 5,049 of record JAJGOT010000081.1, on the reverse strand, counting down.
ATCGTGATTTATAGGCTCTATAACTTGTTATTGATGAAGCTCACTGAATTAAACGTAGGAGGAGGATCTGAAAACCGGACTCCCTCAAACAGCTGAAAATCGAGCCCAATGGGTCGGGGGTCGTCGCCGCCTTTGATCTAAATTGAATGGATATTACTATTCTTTTTTAGTGAACTTGATGCAAAACACTCCAAATTGAACCATTCGATAAAAGAGGAAAACGTTTATCACGCAGTAATAAGATGAATTAAGGTATTTGCCATAAAATCGTTTCGTTTTATGCCATTAGGCTTTTCCAGTGGTCGTATAACGGGTTCCATTGTATTTTGACTCTATATTCTGCTTATTTTCTTTTTCGTGTTATCAGTTTTTTCCAAAATATAAGATCTACGACATTCCACGACCCTGCAAATATCAGTGATTTTCAAAACGCGACAGCTTCTTCCAATTATCAATGCACAGTCGTGTTTGTGTGCTCTTTATTTTAAGAGTATAATAATGAGTCAGAAACTGAAACAACTTGAATTTTATCTATTTTATATTCTATCGATGCACGGGACAATAGTGACTTTTAATGTGCTATGTTCACGAACTTAAATAAAACTGAAATGATATATATGAAATAAATCATATATGAACTGCGGAAATGAAATCAAATGAAGAATGATCCTCGCAGTTGTGAACGCAATTTAAACAATTGCGAAAAGAAGCCTGAAAGAAATTCAGGACTTCAACGGGGTTCGAACCCAACGTCAGTGGCTTCATAGCTCAGTTGGTAGAGCATCGCACCGGTATCGCGAGGTCAGGGGTTCGAACCCCGTTGAAGTCCTGAATTTTTTTTCAGGCTTCTTTTCGCAATTGCTTAAATTGCGTTCACAACTGCGAGGATCATTCTTCATTTGATTTCATTTCCGCAGTTCATATATGATTTATTTCATATATATCATTTCACACTCATTTCTTTCACGGGAACATATGAACCTACAATTGACCTGCTCCCAACGTCAGTGGCTTCATAGCTCAGTTGGTAGAGTATCGCACCGGTATCGCGAGGTCACGGGTTCGAACCCCGTTGAAGTCCTAAATTTTTTCAGGCTTCTTTTCGCAACTGCTTGAATTGCGTTCACAACTGCGAGGATCATTCTTCATTTGATTAAATAAAACTGTCGGCCAAACTAAACAAAGTGATTTTAAGCTGAGTACACTCATTGGAAGACTGAAGCAACCCAGACTTCACAACTTCACAACGTTTTACATTCTTACAAGCAGATAATTTATACACTGAGGTTTTTTCTTTTCTTTTTAAGAATTCCACTCCAAAAATCTCCGCAGAGACAGGCGCAACGCTGATTCGATAAAGAATACGACGGAAGCAAAAATCACAGCGAACACGATGCTGAAAATAAACAATCTTCTATCAGAGTTAAAACCGCAACTCTGTCAATCAAAAGCAGACAAGTGCTCTCCAGGACCTCCCGGTCCACCTGGACCAAGGGGAGAAAAAGGATCCCGAGGACGAAGAGGACCGAAAGGAAGAACAGGAAACAAAGGAGATGGAGGCATTATGGGATCGCCTGGAAAGAGCGGCAAGCAAGGCATCATGGGACCTGTGGGTTTGAAGGGAGAAGCTGGAATCAAGGGACAGAAAGGAGATATGGGGCCTGCAGGCATGCCGGGAGCTAAAGGGGGCCGGGTGAATCGATTTCAGCTCCTGTTGTTGCTGTTTCCCCAAAAAAGCTGACAGTTAACGAAGGTGGATCAGCCTCGTTTCAATGTTCAGTCAGTGGTAATCCTGAGCCTGCAATAGTGTGGAAACAAATGGACAATCGGTCAGAAATAAATCGATCAGCGGTTTCAGGAGGAAAGCTGCTATTAAAGAACGTTGCAGGAAGTGACTCAGGTTCATACAAATGTTCAGCGGCTAACATCTTAGGACAGGCGCAGGCCCTGGTTCAGCTTCTAGTAAATGGTAATTTTTTATGAATCATTGTTTCAGTTTTGTATAAAATTGTTTTTTGTTTGCCTTAATATGCGAGTAACATGTCATGCTAAAAAGTTCTTGCACAAATGCATACATGTTACAGCACTACACAACTAAGATACGTTAAAAGGCAAAAAAGCTGATCTAAAGAAAAACAAAATATAAAATTGAAATGATAAGATGATAACTTTTCAAAATGACATGGGGGAGCAGAGAATCCCACTTATCTCAATAATGACTATTTACTTGGCCAATACTACGATTATCAGTTGGGCAAGGCACGAGCGATGTTTGGTGACGATGTTTTGCCGTTAAAACTACGTTGTTGTCAAGGGCAACTTGCTAAGTTTCCAACGGTAACGCGTTTTGTTACTGATGACGTCCAATGACAGACAAGTTACCGTTGAAAACGTAGCAAGTTGCCCTTGACAACAACGTAGTTTTAACGGCAAAACTTTGTCACCAAACATCGCTCGTGCCTTGCTCAACTGATAATCGTAGTAAGTTTTTGCTATATTATGGATATTCTGTTCATCCTTTTTTTATTATGGCATTTTGGGACAGGTTAAAACAACTCTTCACCAGCTGGTAATTCAAGATTATCAGTTACAATAATGATGTGCAAGATAGGAGAATTTTGACTAGTTTTTAAAGTAATAAAATTTGAGTAAGAATTACATTTAAATAAATAAATAACTATATTTAGAGAGGAAAGCCACATCAGCCGTAGCTGGTTTTACTGCAGGTCCTCTATCCAGATCGAATTGGAATTTAGAATGTTGGTTTTTGAGGAGAGGGGAAAACCGGAGTACCCGGAGAAAAACCTCTCGGAGCAAGGAGAGAACCAACAACAAACTCAACCCACATATGACGTCGGGGCCGGAAATCAAACCCGGGCCACATTGGTGGGAGGCGAGTGCTCTCAAACATCGAAGTACGAGCTGAATCGATCGCTGTTATTTGTAAACTTGCTCGTTTTTAGCTCACACAGCCGTAATACCGAGATCGTTTAGCTTCAATCCGCTTAAAACAAAGAGCAAAAGCGTTTCTGAGGAAGTATCAAGTCTTTATCATAATTATTCCAGAGGTGATTAATATAGGGTATTTTCCGAAAATTGTGCTCCTTCATTCACTCCGAGTCGAGCAGTTGAAACTATGAACCAGCCTTCATTCAGTCTCGCCAAGACACGCTGCAACACAACGCGAACATTCCGCGCCTTTTTTGTCTCTTCTTTTCCCTTTTTTATATTATAGTTCACGCATTTTTTCTCCCAAAGATACGAAATTGCAGGTAGGAGTCATTTTCATGATTACTTTCCTTCAAAATACGAAATTTATCGCCATCGCTGGATATACGTCATGTGGATATCGAGAGCCTTATGACCTTATTTGGGCAGTGTATCAATGTGTTGAATTATAAATTAGGATAGACTGCAAGCAGTCTCTTATTTTCCTTTTAGTTAGTCGGGCGTCAGCTCGAGGAAAAGTACCCCCGGTCCTCGCACGACTGAGGGCCTGTTTATATGGAGAAAAGTTGTCCCGGGTAGGCGGGTCACCCGCCCACCCGAGCTACCCCGGGCGAGCCAAGTTTTCATACTTTTCCTTACAAAACGCAGCGAACTGTTTATATGAGAATCTCAAAGTTGGCTCGGCTAGTCGGTCACCCTCTTTCGATAGCACGGTGGCCCGGCTGGCCGAGCCAACTTTTTCTCATATAAACGGTTTGCTCGGCTAACCGGGCCAACCTGGTGAACTATAGATAATCTGGGCATGCGCGGGCTAGTTACATCCATGCCCCGTCACGCGTGACCAGTAATCCACAAGTCTGAAATGAACGTTTGAATATTTCTTTGTAACGTCCGAGATTTGAGTAAGAAACCTTGAAGATCTCTTGGAAAACACTTTGAAAGTCACGAGTTAACGGAAAAATAACTTCGCTACGCGCATAAAAAACGTAACATATATTGTTCGGATATGTAACATTTCAAACAAAATGATATTTTGTTGCTCTTTGTTTCCGAAAATGCGGTAAAATTCTCACGGAAATTCCGAATCTCGGAATGAATTTACAAAACCGATGCGTACACTTGAAAACTCCATTCAAAATTTAAAAAAATACTGGTCACGCGTGACGGAGCATGGCTGTAATTAACTGGAACGGACAGCTTTTGGCTCGGTTAGGCGGGACAACTTATTTGTCAATGCGAACGCTCGGTAAAGTTGTCCCGGGTGGGCGGGTGGGCGGGTGCGGACCCTCCTACCCGGGACAACTTTTCTCCATATGAACAGGCCCTAAATAAAAGAAAAATAAGAGACTGCGTACGCTTGCAATTTCAACTCTTTTTAGGTCTTCTTGAACATGTACAAACAAATACAAACAATTGCTAGCCCAACATATGAGGACCATAAAGTAGTCGAATGTCTGATGCCGTAAAATAATTAAACAATCCAAAATTGAAATGTCTTATTTTTTGCAGTTCGTCCTCGCGTTTCCCTTCACCCGGGACCTCATTACGCCATTGAAAGAAGCAATTATACTCTTCCAACCTGTCACGTAACTGGGTACCCTGCGCCTGCGGTCACTTGGAGAAAGTTGTCCGGTCAATTACCCCAGGGAAGGGTGAAGTATAACAATAGTGGATTACAAATCCTTCATGTTCGTAAACATGATTCCGACGTGTACTTCTGTTCAGCAGCAAACCTGTTAGGACGTGTTGAAAAGAAAACCTTTCTAGTTGTTGTCTCCCCTCCTCGGTTCACTGTTAAGCCTCCTGCGAGAGTTGTTGCATGGGTTGGCGGCACATTGACGTTAAACTGCAGTGCTACTGGTGATCCACAACCAGTCATCAGCTGGAAAAAACAAGAAGGTCAACTGCCAGTTGGGCGTAGCCAGCAGATAAATGGCTCTTTAGTGATAAGAGATCTAACAAAGAATGATAAAGGGAATTATATTTGTGTTGCAACAAATGCAGGAGTGTTTAAGGCGGAAACTGTTACCTTCATTGACGTTAAAGGTAGGTAAATATAAGTAATTCTAGATATTTGTAAAAACGATTTCGACGTGTACT